>OY720444.1:87171477-87771477 GCA_963082915.1 Dolichopus griseipennis
AAAGTTATCTTATTTCCATTATTTTTCTGAAATTTGAAAGTAATCAAAGCAGTGGTTAGAAAAGCTACCAAGAAAAGCATATCTTCGGAATTACTAAAGTTTGAGTTTCTGAAATTTGATATTAAAGCAGTGGTTAGGAAAGCTCCCATACGCTTCCTTAGACCTAGCATGTCTTCGGGATTGATAAAATTAAAAATTTAAAACTTGGTACAAGGCAATTCGGTACGGTTTGCTTAATGCTCTCAAAATTCTGAGATGAGTTAAAGCGGGAAATTCATGTCACTGTCAATAAAATTAGTCAGGTGCAGGGTATTACTAAGTCGATTATATCGAATTACTGCTATCATTACTTCTTTTCTTATTCTGTATATACTCTTTTTTCAATCCCCAATAAATTTATCATCGCATTCTTAGGAGCAGTTGCTTTTCTTTTTTACTTTGTTTATTTATCGTATTCAGTTCCATCATTATTTTTCACGCAGACTAAGATGCTTTCAAACGAATTCAATTCCAGTGTTTTTATTTCAAACAGCGTATATCCATTCCAGAACCTACATCTTCAGAGATAGAATATGCTAAATGATTTTAAGATTCTAATTTATGAATTTGATCTATTGATAGCCAGTTCTCGCTCTCAAAGAATTGAATACTATTTACGAATAACGGGAACGTATCAAAACTGTAAATCTACGATATTATTGATTTGATTTGCGACAAACCGATTGTTATTTCCGATTGCATTTTTTATACCGATATTTGTAATAAATCGTAAATAATTTTGAAAATAATTAATTTTTAAAAAATTTTTTAATAAATGTTTAAAAAATTCTCAATAATATTTGCAATGTATTATTAAAATGTAAAAAGGTTAAACTAAAATACAAAAATAAAATATTTAATTTTATTTTTAATTTTTAGAAATTTATCAATTATAACTATTTAGTTATTATTTGCCATCAACTAAAGTTGATTAAGTAAAACACTTCCATATTTAAAATTTTTAAATTATTTTAAAAAAAATTTCCGGAAATATCAATTTCTATTTCCTTTGCATTTTGAAAATAAATTTATTTTGTAATTTATAGAAATTTTTTCAATAAATAATTTGCATTTATTTTGGGTTTCATTCTATAATTAAAAAAACCATATTTCTGAGTTTATTTTATTAGTTTTCTGTATTGATGTGTTTCAAAAATATAAAAATTCCGTAAAAATTTATTAAAAATTTTTTATACTATAAAAATTTTATTGAATAAATAAATATTTTATTAACAATTATAATATGGAATACCTACTATCATACAATTTAACGAAATTGATTATAGAAAATTTTGGAAATAATGATCTCAAATCTAAGAATTTCCACATAAAGCACATTTGTTCTCACCACATCAAAATTAAATAAAATATTTCTTTGGCTACATTTTATTTTGAAAAATTAATTATAATTATATTGATCATTAGATACTTTAAATAAAATAATGATCTGCCTATGTAATATTTTAAGCAAAGCAATCTTTGGCATCAATTATTTGCTCACTCTATTAATTTGTTGAAATAAATCTATATATATAAAAGCGAAAGTTTGTTTGTTTGTTTGTATTTTACGAATAGACTCCTAAACTGCCCAGTCGATTCTCATTGAAATTTGAAGCTGTTACTAAATATATATACTAAAGGCACACATTTTGCTGAGAAGATACTCGACTTATTAAATTCTTATAATTAGATTAGATTCTAATGAACTCATTGAGTTCAATATGTGGACTAGTATTAAACCTTATAGTTTCCAATTAAGTTACACTATATGTATTATGCCCTTTATTATATACCACACATGAAATGTCAGGTATAGGAATTTATTAACTTTGCTCGGTGTTTAAAGCAAAAAAGAAGCAAACTAGGTATTAGAAAACATTTTTATTTTTTGTCCAGTGTCACTTTCTAGGTTACTAATAATGGAAAAATAATATGGAGATTTCAAATAAGGCAGATCCGATCATGGGTTCGGATGCTGCAAGTTTTTGATCAAACCAAGGCCAAACGGGCATATCTCTGACATCAAATAAAACTACAGATTTGTTACAGGAACGTTTCTTCGCATTTTCCTTGTGTCACAAAGTTTGGAATTAATTGGATTCATAGTTCAGGTGCCTTCTACACACTTCCCAATCCTTAAGTGTTCTTCGAAATTAATACAATTAGAAAATTTATATTTGATGCTATGTATAGTTTTGCCCTGTTTGCTTAGGATCCCTGAAATATGAGATTAGTTAAAATTGGGGTTCGTGTAGCTTTCAATTGAATTTGTCAAGTCAACGGTATTATTTAACCGGTTTTATGACTAACTGTTTATACCCGTGCATACATATATGACATCGGGTATATTAGATTTGCTCCTCCGTTTGTAACGCATCGATCTAGACGAGCTAGATATAGTGTCAAGGGTACGTATCGGCTCAGAATCGAAAAATTAGTCGATCTAGCTATGTGTGTCTGTCCGTCCGTCCGTCCATCTGTGTGTCAGCACGATAACTCAAAAACTAAAAGAGCTACAGTTTTGAAATTTTCACAAAATATTTTTCAATCAATTTCTAGGTTCCCTATTTTTTTTGGTTAAGATCGGACTAAAACTTCGGGTAGCTCTCGAACAACTAACTTTTTCAACTCCAACATTTTCATACAAAAATTTGAAATTTTTCTATGCATCTTGTATTTAACATGAAATTATATGAATTTTGTTTTTTATGTAGATAACGATTTCGAGTTAGAATTTCATATGATTTAAATGATGCGTAGTTTATTTAAGATAAGCAAAAAAGAAGACAAAGATTTTTTTTAAGTAAATGACTTATTGATATTGATAGACTGATAGATTATGGATATGATGATTATTATATGAATATGATCATATGAAGTTGATTATACCCGTGCATATATATATGAACATCGGGTATATTAGATTTGCTCCTCCGTTTGTAACGCATCGATCTAGACGAGCTAGATATAGTGTCAAGGGTACGTATCGGCTCAGAATCGAAAAATTAGTCGATCTAGCTATGTGTGTCTGTCCGTCCGTCCGTCCGTCCGTCCGTCCGTCCGTCCGTGTGTCATCACGATAACTCAAAAACTAAGAGGGCTAGAGTCTTGAAATTCACACAAAGTCATTTTTAGACAATTTCTAGGTTCCCTATTGTTTTTGGTTAAAATCGGACCAAGGCTTCGGGGAGCTGCCATACAACTTTTTTGCACCAATATGAATTTCTTCAAAACTATTTATACTACGGGGATGAAAATTACACACGGTTAGTTTTATATTGACTCCGGCACTTATATGAAGTTTCAAAATGTTAGGGCCCCATTTTCGGGGGGCTGCCATACAACTTCCTTGCACCAATATGAATTTCTTCAAAACTAATTATACTACGAGGCTGAAAACTACACACGGTTAGTTATATAATGAATCGAGCACTTATATGAAGTTTCAAAATGTTAGGGCCCCATTTTCGGAGGGCTGCCATACAAAGTTTTCGATTCAATAACTGTGAATCTAATAAAGCTACAAGGTTAAAATTAAAATTGGGCAGGTAAATTAATAGGGCAAGTTACTTGGCAAAGTTGGACATCACTCGGACCATCGGACTTTTAGGGTGGGCCAATTTTTTTTTTTTGTTTTTTTTTTCTTTGTTGTTTTTTTTTTTTTTAAGCTTAAGTTATGGGACAATGAATTAAAACTTTTTTTTTTTTTTTGTGATTTTTTTTTTTTTTTTGTTAATTTTTTTTTTTTTTTTTAAGCTAAAGTTATGGGACAATGAATGAAAATTTTGTTTTTTGTTTTGTGACTTTTTTTTTTTTTTTGTTAATTTTTTTTTTTTTTTTTACGTCAAAATTATGGGGTAATGAGTTAAATGTATAAGAGAAGTAAATTACGGTTTATTTTATACACCATAGTGGGTATGCACGGGTATCTAAAAGTTGACAAGGGCAACTATAATCTTCCTCGTTTTGCTTAAGTTTAATATATTGGTGAATTAAAAATTAATTATAAAAGATAGAATTGAAAAATTAGAGCAAGAGTTTTGAAAATCAGACAAAACATTTTTTGGACATTTTTGAGGTTCCCTATTCTTTTTGTTTAAGACCAGATCAAGGTTTTGGGGAGCTGCCACACAACTTCTTTGCACCAATATGAATTTCTTAGAAACTGATTATACTACGAGGATGAAAATTACACACTGTTAGTTATATAATGGATCGAGCACTTATATGAAGTTTCAAAATGTTACGGCCCCATTTTCGGGGGGCTTTTTAAGTTAATTTTTTTTTTAACTATTTTACTTTCTTATATTTTTTTTGTAATATTTATAATAGCATAGGGAAAATAAATAACGGTTAGTGGGTATGCACGGTTATCTAAAAGTTGACAAGGGCAACTATAATCTTCCTCGTTTTCACTAGTTGTTTGTATACTTCTAGAAATTATTATTACATATATTGGAGATATTCAAAAATTCAATTTAATTATAACTATTATTCAAATTTTAAATTAATTGATGGTAATTGGCTAAAATTACATAATTGTTAAGAGTAAATTAAAAGGAAAAAATAAATTATATTAATTTATATTGTGTAAAAAAAAATACTCCATATTTAAAAATATATTCAAGTAAATTTGAATAAATAAAAATTAATTTAAAATGATAAAATCTTGTTACTATATATTATAATACAATTTAATTTATTATTAAATATTAATAAAATAAAACTTTCTTATTAATAGTTTCTATAATTAAAAGTAATTATAATTTGTTTTTTTATTAAAGACAAGATACATATATCTTTGATTCCCACAAAAAGTAATTAAAATTTCAAAAACATAAAAAGTATTTAAATATGTGTTTATTTATAATAAAAGTATACGAAGTGTATACAATATACATAATGAGAATCTAAATTAAAACATATAACAAAATATTAACCACAATATATCAATTTATACATTAAATATTAATAATTCATAAAGGGTGTCTGTCAAAAGAATATTGAATTTTTTGTTAAGGAGTCCATGAAATGAAAAGTAAAAAATATGCCAAATACTCTTAATTGGATCATAAACCATCGCTGACTAATTAATGACTTTGGCTTGCTTTTTGCATATTGCTGTTTTCCATTCCTACTACCTTTGGAAGCTTAAAGCTTCTGTAAAGCCGCGTCATCTAACTTCTCTTTTAGGCTCTTGATTTGACTTCTGTCTGTGCTGTTCATATCATTTGTATTTGTTTTTCAATGGGTTTTCCTCGAGTGTTTCTGGGTCTGCATATTCTTCTTCTTTCCTAGGGTTTCTAATCTAATACCCGTTTCATAATGGCGTCTCTTCTTAGTTTGTGCCCTATTCATCGGCATTTTTTCTTTTTCTTATCTGTAACCTAATTGTTGCTGCGTTATTAGCCACAATTCCTCATTCAATATTCTTGGTGGCCAAAAGATTTCCCGAACCATTCGAAGAAAATTTGTTGTTGAATACCTGCAAATTTTGGAATTATAGATCCGAATAAATTTCTTTCATTGGAAATTGGTGATCTTGGCTTTCCTAAATAATTTTGAATTCCATATAACTGTATGTGAAACTTTTAAAATTGTTCCGATTTACAAAAAAAAAAACCAATAGACTAATTTTTTTTATATTCCTTCTAAATTCCGCATTTGATTCTCTATATCCCTAAAATATCCCTTCATATTCCTAACTATTTCTAATTTCAAAGCAATTATACAGCGAAAATAGTTCACTAAGTTTGAAGATGGTTTTAGAGATATGAAACCTATTACAATGAAAAGGTTTATGTTTTCTTGCAGCCTTTCAAATATGGTTATTTAAAAACTTTAAAAAATTTCCTACTTAAGTTTTTTAAAAAAAAAATGCTATTACTATACGATGTTACTACTGTTAGTTTGTTTTAAAATCTAAATCCAGAGATAAAATATGATAGAAGATCCCATTATATAACTTATACAACATTTGTCAACTAGTGCGTTAAATCTGTTTAGCCAAATCCCTATAGTTATCTGTTTTTTCAAATCAGTTCCAGAGAACTTTACGACTTCTTCTATTTCTACTACTTCAATGGCACACCCTGTACCCATACATTTATATTCAACTTAATTAAATCCATATAACATATATTTTTGTTTATAAATACTACATTAATAAAAAAAAAAAATAACTGTAAATGAATAAGGTATGGGGGATTAAAAGAAAGAGAAAGAAGTAAATACCATATTGTATATATAAATAAAATGGAAGAATCACTAAAAAATATAATTTATATCAAGTATTGTTGACAATTTCAATTTAATGATATATTAATATACATTCACAAATTCTATTACAAACTAATTAAGTTTATATACATAAATTTAAATACATACAAATATTATATATATATATATATTTAATTTTGTATTTCATAAAATATAATGTTTATTTATAAGTATTTTAATTAAAAAATTATGCTATAATAATCAAGAATATCTTAAAATATATTTTTGTATTAATTAAAATTTGTGGCTTTCGTTTTTCGTGGCTTTTTATTTATTTTCTTTTTGTTTTTTTCTTTTTGTTTTTTTTTTTTTTTGAAAATAAAAAAGAAAAAAAAAATTTTTTAATTAAATAAACAAAAACAAAATATTTTTTTAAGTTATTAAACCATTGTTATACTAAAAATACTTTAATTGAGCATCAACTAAAATATTATTATCATATTTACAACAACAACAACCACTAATAATAGCGGTATTTTATATTCACCACCATTTTGTTATCTTTTTCAACAAACCTTATTTTCAACATAATTACCACATTTAAAAATTGTGATGAAAAAAAAAAACATAAGGACAACAAAAGTATTTTTAATAAGACGAACAATAATATAAATCAGTTATTTTTTTTTTAAAAACTTATAATAATTTCTCTCTATCTATCTCTTTCTATTTTTATTTAATATTCTAAAATATTGCTTTCACCTCACTCAGTTTTTTTTTTACCACTCATCATTTTTCTTCACTTTTTCATCAAATACAACATTTCTAATACAATTACAGTTTTTATTTAATTTTTTTTGTATAAGTACTCTATATCTATCTCATTTTCTCATTTATTTCTATAATTCTAATCTAATTTAAATTTATGCTAGAAAAGGACAGATGGATAAGATCTTTCATTCTGTTAAAAGTAATTAAGAAAAAGAAAAAAGAAATAAAAAAGAACGCAAATGAATTTAAAAGAAGGTTTTTGATGCACACAATAACAGATAATCTTATCTTATAATTAAAACAAAAATATAACAAGGATATAAACAAGAAAAGAAAGAGACAGAAGATAAGAAAAAAAATCTAATCATAAAATATTTTTTTTTCTCACTTTATAAAAGAAATACAAGTTTAGATGATAATAATATTACATGTATAAATTAAAAACAAAACTTATAACAATCATTTTATTATCTTTCTCTTTCTAACAGTTGAATTTCTTTTGCATTATGCTATCTCTTTCCTTAATTTATTAAATTCTTTGTGAATTTTTGGCCATGAATTGTATGGCTTAACAGTTAATAATTATGTAAAATCACATTTACATAATAATTATCTTAAAT
This sequence comes from Dolichopus griseipennis, assembly GCA_963082915.1. Lineage (NCBI taxonomy): Eukaryota > Metazoa > Arthropoda > Insecta > Diptera > Dolichopodidae > Dolichopus > Dolichopus griseipennis. Next base: position 87,179,127 of record OY720444.1, read on the forward strand.
CTCTAATAAGTGCTTTTCTTAGCTGGCATTACCATTTCATTCTCAACGAATTTTCAATTTATATTTTTTGGCTTTGGTCTTGCCCTCTATCATCTTCTAACCATTATTTCCTCTATTTCATTTTTAACCATTATTTTTATACATGTATTATACATACATAACTACGTATAGATATACACTTACACAATATTTTTATAATTTTAATTTTAAATAGAAAGAGAATTAGATTCAAAGAAATATTATAAAGAGGTTAATAACTTTTACAGTTATCTTTAACCTCATTATTATTATAATTTTTATTTTTTTTTTAATTTTGCAATTAAGTTGATTTTGTACAGAGGTGTTACCATATCTTTAACATTGTAAATGTCATCATCACAAACAAGATTAAAAAAAAAATTTATTAAATTAAAAAGAAAATATTAGTATTCAAGAAAAATCAAGAGTTTTGAGAAAGAATAATTATTTAAAAAAATTATTCTACAGGTTACCATCTGTGCAAATTCTCAAAAAAAAATATTAAACGGTTTATTGGTTAAAAACTTCACAAATGTAAATAAGATCTGACTGATATCTAAGTGGTTAATATTTGGGTAGAAAAGTCACGGTTTCAAACCCTGGTCGAATTAAATCTAGTAAAAAACTATGCTGTGTCCATAATAGAACCAACCGCTTTTACAGGAATATTTTCCAATAAAATATTAATTTACTTAATTAAACTTTGTCCATTTGATAGCTTTTTAAAGTCTAGTTCATACTGAAGATTCAACAACTGAGATCTAATTTAAAGGAGCTTGTTTTCCCAGGTCAATTAAATGCCAAGTGGGGATTGAATCGTCACTCCCTAGGTTTATACGCCAAGTACTTAAACACTTCACCAAGACGTCTCGTTAAATGATTTTTTTTAAGAGAGAGATAACAAAGATATAATTGAAATAAAAATTAATTGCTTACTTCTAGGGGCTAATTTTCATATAATGTACTTAATATAATTCCAGTGTGATATATTTCACACATAAAGAACCTAAAAGTCGCAACAATAATTCTATTGATAAATTGGCAACTCTAATTTAAGAAAATCCAATTAATTCTTTTAATATGAATTGTATTTAATTGTGAAACTTTTCATCAGCCTGTATTTATGCTATTAAAACCACAAATATTTTTGGCTTATTACTCATAAAACTTTTCATTTATTCTTAGTGATACTTTGGCTATCCTATTACACTTTTTAATCTTTAAAACATCTTTGACATAAGATTTATCAATTCAACTTATGAAATAGAAAATGCCGCCCCTTCCAACCTTTCTATAGAGGAATAGAAATATGTATTATTATAATTTCTGTATTTCTTTTCTTTTTCTTCCTTGTTCTTTCATTTGGAAGAAATATTTTATTCTTTTATTTATTTCATTAAATGCTATGATAACAGATGGTTTTTTTTGGAAAATATACAAGTTTTATTCTAAATTATCATTTCACCTTTAGAAAATTTACGTTATATTAGAGAAAAAGACAAAAGAAAATTATAACTGTATATTCAATTTCTTTAACAAGTACTATAAAAAGGGATGAAACTTTTTTTTTATGATTCTTTAGTATTATCTAATTAACCTTAAGATTGTTCTATTCGTAATATACATGATAATAATAAAAATTTTAATAATAATAAATATAATAATAATAATTGTTCTATTTAAGCAATAAACGACAAGCGATTCAGAAGTTGACCTATATTTAATGTTATACAGGCCAAAAGTATAGAAAACAAAACCTGTAATTTTTGAATTATTACAAATTCTGAAAAATTCAAATGAATTAATTAGAAAATTGATACTACTTAATAAATTCAAAAAAATATGGAATTATATTTCCGGGAAATTAATAATTATATACCTGAAAGTTAAAGGTATACCTAAATTAAAGTAATGATAATGATATTCTTTTGAAATTCAGATTTTAATAAACAGGAAGTGAAAATAGGAACAAAAATAGAATTAACCTTTTACTTTAAATTATAATACATTTTCGTAAGAACTCATTAAATTTATGTTTCTTTAGAAATCGATTCTAAAATAATTAAAAAAATATTTTATTTGGAACGACTTTTATTCTATTTTCATTAATTAACATTTTAAATTATTTGAATATCTGATTTCAACAAGTTTAAAATTTTAAAAAAATTTAAAACTTTTTCTAAATATATTTTACTATCAATCCAACTAATGAATTATGCCTTCATCCGCAGTCATCTTTCAAGTTAGATTAAGGCAGATTAGGTAGATTAAGCAAGGAAGGAATGGTATTCGGTAGACTATGAGAAGTATCTGTAATTGCAAAGATTTTTAGAGCATATCGTCGCTTTATAGCAAAAAGTGACCATCTACAAAAATGGCAGTTTTTTGTTAAATATGCCAAATTCAAGAGGAAAGTTTAATATTTAATAATAAAAAAGAAATTTAAGAAAATATTCGTTGGAAAAGGGGGGAATCCCGAAATTTCATAATAGACTATCTTCAAAGCCATAAATTTTTAACAGTTGCAAAACCTTTTTATAAAAAAACTATGTTTTTTCAGATGGTCAGTTTTAATTATAAAGGGACGATATGTCAAATTTGTTTTCTTATATGGAAATGAACCCTAGGGATTACCACAACTAAACTAAAAAGATGCAACAGGTTTCATAAATAAAAATCCCAGAACAATCTGACAGAATATCTATCCGGTCAAACTCTGCAAGAAGTGCAAGGAAGATTCTGTTGAAATATAAATTAATGAAATGAAAGTGAATCGAACGCATAATTAGAAGATAAGAAAATACAATTACATGACAAGCTCTACATAACAACCTGACAACCTGAAGAAAAAAAAAAATGTTGGAAGACTTAAAAATAACTGTGAAAACGGTATTGAATGAAATATGTTAAATATCCAAGTCATAACTATAAATTAAGCTTATGGCCCAAAACTGAAACAGAAAAATTCTACCGTCTTATTCACATTTCTGTATAATTATGGAATTAAATATTTATGACTACAAGTCAAAAGGGTATACTAAATTTGCCATTACGTTTGTGACGCAGAAAATGAGGAAGGGGTAGATATAGACTCAAGGATATGGATCAGATCAAAATCGAAAAATAAATCGATTTAGCTATGTATGTCCGTCCGTCCGTCATCACGATAACTCAAAAAATAAAAGAGCTAGGATTTTGAAATTTTCACAAATTCGTTTTTAAGCTATAGCCGTCATCCGTATTGAAATCCAGTCATTTTGGTTCACGGGTTCGAGTACCTACCATACAACTTTTTTTTTTATATTAGCATTTTTCTATACTTATTAAAGCTAGGTGTCTGAAATTTTGCCAAAAATTGTTTAGTGTTTAGTAATAGCTAAAGTTTCTGCAAAATTTGATTGATCTACTGCAGTGGGTTCCAGTAGCTGCCATATAATTCCTTCTTGTATATGAGCATTACACTACACCTAATAAAGCTGTATGTTTGAAATTATGTAATTGAAGTATGTTTGAAAACATGTTTGAAAAGTAATTAACCGGATGGTATAATGTTTATATTACGGTCATGCGGGTATCCCAGAGTTGACACAGTCTACTCTACTACACTCTTCCTCGTTAAAGTTCAATTTGTAATTTTTGAAATATTATGTACTGAGTAGTAAGACTAGGAGCAGTTCTCAGATGTTTAAAATCTCGTTTTTTTTCGATATCTTTCAGACTTAATTTATCACAAGCAATTACATAATTTCTGTACAAATCTTATGAAAAATGGTTTTAAGACTGACATTTTATTATAACTGTTGATTAATTAGTTAATAATATTTAATTAATTAAAACTTTTAATCGTAATACAGTCAATATTATTGTTTTTCACATCAAATTGAACAAAATAAATTTATTGAAATAATAAAAAATTAAAATTAAATGCCAATTCATTTTCTATTCATTAACAATCAAATTTACACCGGATATTCATCGCATTACATAAAAAAAAAATACAAACAAAAAAAAAATTATCCCGGAAATATATATGTATAATCATTTTAATTAATAGAATAATAATATTAAAGCGTCATTACAACATCCAATTTACATAAATATATGTTTAATTAAAATTTCAAACAATATTATATAATATTATATCATAATTTCTTGATAAATTTTACTATATACATATATATATATATATATAGGTATACATACTTTTTTAATTATCTTAATTTGTATATATTTATTTTTACAATAAAATAATACAGATAAAAATAACACAGACATTATTAATTATATTTTGAATAACAATGACGGATGATTTAACATCAATCATTTCATATTTTTTTATTAATTTCTTTATTCTCATTCTACCCCTTCAGTTTTTATTATATCTTTGTGTGTGTAATAATATTATGATTTGCATTATTTTGTTCTATTACGTTTTTATTATAACAGTAAAAAATAATCCATTCTCCAATCCTAGAATTGACAGCTTCATCTCTGTAACAATAGCACTATAAACATTCTTTTTTTTAAGCTGGAGTATAAATTTTACACTCAATATAGAAATTTTACTGTATTATTTGTAACTCTCAATTATTCTATATTGCAAGGATAGATTTCTACAAAACCCACCCTGTATACGGAAATTGAATAATGATAACGTTGATAACTATTTTAACTCTCATAACCATAGTAATGGTACTAACTATGATAATAATTGCTTCCAATATTAAAAAAACTCGTTTTTTTATCAGTATAATTTTTTTTTTGAGTGCTTTTTTCAATATTAATTATAAGGGTTATTTTGTAACTATATGTAAATATATATGTACATGTATATCTATTAATAACAATTAATCTTATCTCTCTTGAAAAAAACAAAACAACAAATAAAACAATTATTATTAAATTCAAAAAAAAAAACAACTCACTCATTTATTCACTCTTTTCTACCTCAATAAATATCCAATCACTTTAGTAATCATTCGAGTGAAATATATCTATCCGAGTATTAATTTTATATTTTTGTTTTTTTTTGTTTTTACATGTTCTTTAATCATTATAAACACACACACACACACAAACAAGCAAACATATATTAATAAATTTATTTGAATCTTTTATTAGTTGAAGAATTCGTTTCATAAAATAAGATGATGATATTAATAATGATATTTAAATACAATTGAGTACTTTATCAAGGACATGAAGAGACTCGTTTCATTCATTTTATTTTTTACTTTTTTTTATTTACAAGTATCACTAATAAATTGTTTTAATTGTTTTTTTTTTTTAACAGACTTTTGTATTGAATGAAGAAACATTAAAAAAATTTACAAGAGATTATGATGATGACGACGATGACAACACAGCAACGCAGTACTTAAAAATTCATCAAGTAGTTCAATGTATATATGCACGAACTTTCCATGCCAGCTAACACATATCAACAACACCCAACAACAACAACAACAAATTAAAAAAAAAAAATCACATGCAAAAATTATTGTGTTTTATAAAAACAGAAACAATGAATTAAAAAATGAAATTGCATGTTCATTCAACGCTATTGCACAATTGGAAACAGTAGTTTCTTTACAAAAGAAAACAATATTGTAAGTAGAATAACAAAACTGAACATTTTTAAAACAATAACACCAACTACAATAAAATCAAAAAAAAAAATTCCAGAAGTAGTAAAACTTAAAACAAAAACAAAAAAAAAATGGCTCCTCTTAAGTATCAGTACTCAGATTCTACTCATATACAACACACAGTCTTTAATGTTTTTTAGTACCAAAAAAAAAGGACAGCTTTTACAACAAAAATGATCAGTCACGGAATCAGTCACGGAAATCATGTTTACGAAAAAATGACAATAAAATTGGTAAACATCAATACAACAACAAAATGCACTCTGTTTGTGTAATAACACCAACTACACCATGTTTTAAACATCTTCAACTACAACTTTAACAACAATCAGAATAAAACAAAAAAAAAAAACCGTTAAAAAATTGCAATCAGTCAAGATATAGAGTATTTTACAAAACACATATAATTCTTTTTTTTAACTTTTATGGGAATAATAGTAGGTAACTCAATTTTAGTTTTTTACAAATACCTGTCAAAATAATTCCAGAACAAATTGTAAACTGTAAAAGTTGTTCAAAGCTGGTTTTGTTTTTGGTTAAAGAGGGTTGTGGTGATGCATTAAATTCATCAAGTTGGTGTTTGAATTTAGTCACAAAAATCACCCTGTTTCTGAACTAAGCTATGGAATTGGAACGTTAATACAAATGTGAAATATAGCTTTTGAACAAGAGATTGAAAAGAAAAAGTTTGGGAATTAAGATAACTATTTCATAAAAATGTAATCTACTTGTTTGTTTAATCCTCAAATTACAGCTTTGTATGAACCGCTTATATAAAATATCATTAGCGGTAAGTAATGTTTTGGCACCAAAAATAGGAATCTGATAATTTCGCATAGGAATCTGATAATTTTACTCCGATCCAAAAAAAACCCAAAAAACCTATTTTTTTTTGTGATGTCCTCCTGTTTTCCCTCAGTGTCTGCTTATGCAATCGTGTACAACCTAATTCTTGGGTTTTTTGAATATTTCGTATTTACATGTATAAAAATGTTAAAATTTCTTTCAAAAATCTTATTGGAAATTATTAAGTACAATAACGAGTTAAATTTTTCTAAATAAATAGCGTTAGATAAAGTTGTAATAAACTGTAGAAACAGTTCTTCTTCCCATTAACCTTAGTCCAACAATTTACTTTTATATTAAAACACTTCCACTTAAAATGCAAAAGATCTACTAGGTATCAATTTTTGGTTAGTAAAAATTTTCAATATTTTGAGCTTTAAAGTTTACAAACTTTAAATGAACTGTTTTTTATGCCAGCAATTTACTTTCATAAAATAAAAGTCTTATACATTGAATAAAATATTTTTTATACCCGTGCATACATATATGAACATCGGGTATATTAAAATTACTCCTCCGTTTGTAACGCATCGAAATAGACGAGCTAGATATAGTGTCAAGGGTACCTATCGAATCAGCATCGAAAAGTGAATCGATCTAGCTATGTGTGCCCGTCCGTCCGTTCGTCCGTCAGTATGATAACTCAAAAACTAAAAGGGCTAGAGTTTTGAAAATCACACAAAGTCATTTTTAGACAATTTGTAGGTTCCCTATTAGTTTTTGGTTAAAATCGGACAAAGGCTTCGGGTAGCTGCCATACAAATTTTTCGAAATTATATGAATATTTTCAAAATTAATAACTAAATAGAAATCAAATATAAAAACAAACTAGCTAAGTTAATAATCGATTCATGGTGTAGTGGTTAGGACATAGGACTTGTAGCCAAAATATCTCGGTTCGAATCCAGGCTAGGGAAAAATTTTTTTTTTTTTTTAAATTCATTTTTTGTTATCTATTTTCTTTTTAATAAAATATATGTATTTATTTTATGTATGAAAAATTTTATTTTATAGAAAATTCGACAGAAAACTCTCATTTATATTAAAAATTATTCATGTTTTTTAATATTTCTAAAAAAAAAATTCAAATCAGTTATTTAAAACAATCAATTGATACCATAACAACAATAATAATTTTAAAAAAAATTGAGATGAACAAAAAATCGATGGCTTAGTGGTTAGTACGTCAACCTTTTAATTGAAAAGTGTGGGTTCGAATCTCGTTTAGAGCATATATTTTTTTTAAATTCATCTTTTTTTTTAATTAATTTTTTTTTAAATTAATTTTTTTTGTAATTAAATTTAAAAAAAAAAAAAATATGTTGAATTTTCTGTCAAACAGTTCAATTGCAATATATGAAATTCTTATTTATTTAATACACGCACGGGTATCTAAAAGTTGACAAGGGCAACTATTATCTTCCTTGTTTTATTTTAAATTAACAAAAGTGTATTAAAAAAATTTTTGATTAATACCACAGTAAATATTCAAAAAAACATTCCAAAAAAAAGCTTTAAAACTAAATTTATATTTAAACAAAAAAAATGTAAACATGTTTTTTCACATTCTATTTTCAAAAAATTAAATAGGAAGCTACTATTTTTCGTAGTAATTTACTATCTTTAATGGCTAACTGAATTCATTTCTATTAAAATTTTTAAATATCAATTAATTTTTTTTTTTTTAGCATAAACCCACCACCAAGGGCAACAGATCAATTATTTACCGATTTGAATGTAAATATTTTTTAGAGATGCAGGAAGGAAAAAAATGTCAAAATTTTTTTTTTGCAACAATTAAAATGCAATTTAAATTTTTTTTGTAATTTTTCAGATCATCCTTCCTGAATTGAATTTTTTTTATTTTTAAATTGACATATTTGGCAGATTTTACTATGTACATTTTCAAGGAAGTCATATTAGGTATATATATATATATTTACTTATTTTAAAAACTAAATTTTTTTTCAAATAACTAAAGGTACAAAATTTATATGTACTCGTATTTAAAAAAAAAAGTATATAGGAAAATCTATTATTAATAAATTTATTATATTCTTCATTTAAATGAATTTAAATTTTTATATTTTGAAAGCAAATGTAATAATTTCGCAGTAATACATAACTACAATTATTTTAAAAAAAAAAACCATAGTTCACCCTTTTCCATATAAAAGTACCCAAGCGACTAGAAAGAAGGAGTTATTGTTAAGCTTGCGATAAAAGGTAACCTGAGACACTGCAATAACTGGCGCTGTATAACTCTGTTATCGGTCTTCTCGAAAATAATTGCAAACATTATACTCGAAAGGATCAAAAGCAGGATTGAAAATACATTCACTCTTAATAATACGTTACCTCTTAATAATTGCGATTATTAAAGAATTTTATGAAAATGCGAACTGTCGAGTCTTACACAATGGACAGTTGACTGATTTGTTTGAGATGCAGTAGGGTGTAAGGTAAGGTATATTGTCGCCTATATTATCTTAAGTTGTGATGGATGAAATTTTAACCGCAACCGTAAGCGTAGATGAGGTATGCCAATCTTATTAGAGGAAAGCCAAATTGAAGAGGGAGACCAGTTCAGTTATTTAGGAAGCATAATAACATCAAATGGGGGAACGCAAATTGACTTGACAGCAGATAATATATGCGGAGGTATATTATCAAATAATATACCTACGCAAATAGCTAAAAATATTTGAAACAAACGTCAAATCTTTACTTCTATGCGGCTGTAAAGCATGGAAGTAATCGTCAATATCATCAAGAACTTGCAAACGTATTAAACCGTTGTCTGCGCCCTATCATAAGAGAGTTCGTTGGCCACAAATCATTACCAACATACATCGGTGGCAAAAAAAGAACCAGAAGATGATTGAAGTCGAGTTCTGAGAGAGAAAATGGAGATGGATTGGACATACCTTGAGAAAACCAGAAGAAAACATTGCTAGGCAATATTTTGAGTGGAATCCACAAAGCACAAGATGAGTAGTTAAACCAAGAATGGAGAAGTACTGTTTTGAAAAAAGCAGAAGCGCAACGCTAAACATGATTACAACTAAAAGGATCGTGAAAAGTGGAGAGGATTGATGGAATTAAACTAAACCAACTGTTCACAAATGAGAAAGGCACACTTGGTAATAAATATATTCAAAATTATTTGAAGTTTTCGATTATTTTCAACATAAACTAAATTAGCTAAAAAATATTATTTAATTTTATGATGCAAAAGATACTTTAATTTACCTTTATGAGAATGGATATTTGCTTCCAAAATCAGAAAATTTAACATTCTAAACATAGATATATTTAAAAAGACAGCTGACCCTAACTTTTGAAAAGAATTTAAAACTTAAAAAAAGTATGTCGTGTCACATACAGAGCCAACCGCTATTACAGGAAAAGCGTAATGTGAAATTTCTTTCAAATATATTGTACTTACATACGTAATAATTTTCGAAATATTCGTTAAAATATTACCCTACAGTATTGAACCTTGGGTTAACCCAATTTTTTCCAAAAGCTTATCAATTTAAGATATTAACATTAATACCTTACATATGAAGTTTGAAAACATATTTCATATATAGCGGTTGGTACTAAAATTTATTAAACAGCATCCAGACACTTTCCACAAAAAAATCCCAAATATTCAATAATAACATAAAAACAAAAAACATGTTTCATTATTAATAAACTTACAATCCCAATATAAAAAATACCAAATATATTTTTCTGAATAAATAAAAATAAAAATTCTGCAATAAATAGCTTAATATAAAATGGACATATAAATTGCTTTGTGGGTTACTTTATTTTTTGACAATATTAAAAATATTTGAAATACTTGATTTTTTTTTATATTTTGTTTGTTATTCAACAAATTTTCATCCCTATTATGAAAAATGCAGGAATTATTATAAATATCCAGGCAATTTTGAGCAAGAATTTTTTTAATATATATATTTCATATATTTGTTCATAAAATGACCATATGTTTCATAAAATATTAAATAATTTTTTTTTTATTTATTCAATAAAATTTTACAAAAACTCTTGTATTGATTGACTTTTTGAGATCAGGGTTGGGAGATGATTTTTTGTTTTCTGAAGTTTCAATTAATCGAAACTTATACAAAATAAATTAAAATTTAAAAATTTTAATACAATAAAAATTGAATAAGAATTTTTGTTGGGCTCATTCAGTTGAAGGAAGAATTTTAAAATTATTAAATCACTCTAAGAAATTTATAACTGAACTAAAGGGTTAAATTAATCGATTTATCGAGCAGAAACTTTTTTTAATTTGACAGATAATACTCATTCTTTTTTAAATTTCACAATTTTTTAAAACCCGTACGAATGAAGTTCTAATTTTTTTTTTCTTAGGGCTGAAATACTGAGCCACCCTGTAATGTAAGATTTCTACTCTGTAAAAAAACCTCCCCCTGTATCCAAAATAATGGGAAAAATACCCAAACCGCTTGCGCAGTATATATTTAACAAGGGTTAAATGAGAAATCAGAAAGGTATGAGTTGACTTCTTTCTTGAAATTTTCAAAATCATAAGTATTAGAAAGCAAATATGAAAGTATTGTGTTCCCCAACTCATGAGTGCGACCTAAAAATGAGTTCCTATATTTCAGAATTCTTGTTCGATAAAGCTCTACTATATGTGAATGAGATGGAGTATCACTTAGTAAGCTGAAGTATCACTTAGTAAATATTTATAAAACAGACAAGGAGCTCCTACATTACGACGATTTAAAGACGTTAAAACTTTTGTATCTTTATTATCATTAAGAATACGAACAGCTCTTTTTTGTATTTTATCTACACATTGAAGAGCGGTACTGAGTGCACTTGCAAAAACGTATAAAATATACTCAAGTTTAGGTCACATATAGGTTTTAAAAATTTAAAGTACATTTGGAGATGTAAAGTATGTTCTTCTCTTACTTAAGAAGCCCGAGCATTTTACAGCATATTTTGCATTAAATGCATGGTCTTTCCACAAAAGTTTTTATTTATACTTTCATGTCTAAGACTTTTAAGGACTACCCAATAATGTATAAAATTATATTTAAAATATTATAGATTGATTTTCCATCTTAAAAAATTAGATTTAATTATTTTAAAATTTAAGCAATAGTCGTCAATTTCAATCATATTAGACAAATTAATATTAGAACCGATCCTTTATATTTTTAGTGAATAAGCTTGTTATAATACTCGGATGTCCAGATTCTTTATGATAAATGGAGACAGAAAAATATTTTTTTCACCGAAATATGACCTTATTAATTAGGGAATAATTTTTGCATATGTTATATTGATAATTTCGTTAGGTCTGAAATCTCATTTTAAAAAAACCCGTTCTTAGAAATCTCGCTTTTAGTAAATCTCGTTTTAGAAAATCTCATTTTAGTAAATCCCTTATTTTATATTATGGAACAGCTCATAATTTTGATTTTGTATCTAGCTCTAAAATCTTTAAAAATGAGATTTTTCAATAAAAAACAAGATTTTCTAAAAACGGGAATTATAAAACAGATTTACTAAACCGAGATTATGGAACGCTCCCTAAATAATTTTAGTCAATAACAAAACACTCTTTTAATTATACAATAACTTTAATTATCATAAATCAATTTCGGACACACAAAAAAAAAAAAATTAATTACTTTATTTAAAAAAAAAAAACAGGAAAATTGATTACTTAAAAAAAATTAAAATCAATATTCAATTAAAAATTTTAATCTCATAGGATATTAAATTAAATTTTAATCAATTATTTTTGTATCCATAACTATAAAATCATTTTGCGTTTTTTTTTTTTTTTTTTTTTTTTTAAATAATTCGGATTGGCAGATTTTATATTAATTTTTTTACTTTATATACTTATTTTTTTTTATAATTTAGTTATATTTAAATTAATTTAGTTTAATCCTAAAAAAAAAAAAAGTGATTATATTAAATAAAAATATCTAGACAGAAAAAAGTAATTATACATTTTCATGACTAATTGGACATGTTTGTTTTATAAATAATGCATTTTATAATTAAATATTTTTAACTAAAATTTAAAAAAAAAAAACAAATTAAAATATAATTTTAATAATCCATATACATATTTCAGAAAAAAACAAATTTAATTCTAATTTTTATACACATATAGAGTATTAATTTTGGGATTTTCAAATAAATTTTAAAAATTAAAGTAATTCTTAGGAATTTCATTAATTAATTTATTTAATTATAAAATTTCGTTAATGAAAGATCATAATTGTTTTAGTTATATGATGTCATATGATATCATATGATTTTGGACAATTTTATGTACAAATTTATGACAATTCATATAACTACCTAAAATATCTATAACCATGATTCGATATCATTTAGAAATCATTCGTCAAGTTATGGGCATACGAACCAAAGCGTTAATATCATATGATATCAAAGCATATATACAAGCAAACTAAATTGAAAAGAATTTAAAAGTAACTTAAACTAAATTGAATTTAAAAATTTCAGAATCAAAAATAAAAAAAGTAAATACATAAATTTCTAATAATTAAATGTTTATGTTTGACATTTTATGCTTATGATTGGTTATGATGATAATTATAGTTAGAGTTATGATTTTCTATATCATATGTAATCATATCGATTATTTTTATAAAGTGCATATTACATTATATGACTATTATGGTTACGGGTAATTTAAATAATATGAAAAGCTTTTTTGGTATTTACATCAGAATTTCTAAAAATTCTACATTTTTAAAAGATGAAGACCTAAAAAGTTGTATTTTTAAACGTATATAAGATTTCCCTTCAAAATGCAAAATTCATCTGATAATCAAACTCTGGTGTGCCTAAGAACTTAAAGGAGAGCGGTACCTAAAAACTATCCCCACTTTCAGTCATTAATTTATTAATATTCATAGTTAACTGTATCCCTAACAGAGAGTAGCTTCATACCACATTCTAGGCATCTAGTTAAATAAAAAATGGATCAGGAAAAACTATTTTTTGGACAGCTTATAATGCATATTTAAATTTTTATCAATTATTTATCATGGTTGGTATTTTACTTTGTTTAAGATAGGTACTCTAATTAAGATAAGCATCTGCTCTAAAGAAATCAACATTCTGAAAAGTTAATTGGAAGATAGCGCAACACAGTTTATGAAAAATCATTTGTTATGAGTAATTTGCGACTGTAGAATTATTTGCCCACTTTTTTTATTAATATTTCCTTATAAGTTCCCTTTTAAACTACCTTATTTCTTTTCATTAGGTTCTCTTTTAAATCCTGATTTTAACAACTAATAGATACTCAAAGTACTACTGTATAAGATTTTCTTCTAGAATAATATTTGGTTTGTCTTGTAAAGTCAGTAAAGTCTGTTAATATTGTAATGACTGATTATTTTATGCAAAAGCCCTCGCGATATCAATTTTTACCAAAAGCAGTATATATAGGAAATTTCCTTAAAATCTGTTGATATTTTGAATAATTATTAGAACTAGATATTCCAGAAACTCCTAGAATCCCTAGATCCCATGATACTAAACTCAGTTTATGAAAGCTACATGGATGTACTAAATATTCCTCAAACTCCTTGAATACCTAGATCCTATGATACTAACATCAGTTTATAAAAGCTACATGGGTGCCTAATCAATGTACTAAATTTGAACTCATTCCGACGGTTAAAACTCAAGATTTATGGTGTTTTTGTCTCAGAAGCGTGCCGATTCCTTAGTTCGATTTTTTCTATCTACATATTTAAGTTTTATTTACTATTCTCGAAAGGAAGCATTTATACCAAATTTCACCATAATTGTTTGAAATTAACGCGAGTTATCGGGTTGACAGTAACACATACATACATACACATACAATTAAAAAAAAAAAATGTTTCAATTTTGCCATTTTGTTTGGACGGGCCAAATTCTATTAACGGACCAAGGAACTTATAACATTTTCTTCTACAATATATTGACTTTAAGTAAAAACTATTAGCTATAGCTTCTTTTCAATTACTCTTAGTTAAAACATCAAAATACAAAATTTCACAAATCAAGGGACATTATCTATTGAAAAAACAAACTTCAATAACTCTAATTAATGATTTTTTATACCCGTATGACCATATAGTCAAAGGGTATAATAAATTTGCCATTACGTTTGTAACGCAGAGAAGGAGGGGGGGTAGATATAGACTCAAGTGTATGGATCGGATCAGAATCGAAAAAAAAATCGATTTAGCGATGTATGTCCGTCCGTCTGTCCGTCCGTCCGCACGATAACTCAAAAACTAAAGGAGCTAGGATCTTGAAATTTTCGCAAATTAGTTTTTTTGCAATAGTCGTCATCGCTATTTAAATCCAGCCATTTTGGTCCATGGGTTCGGGTGGCTGCCATACAACTTCTTTTTTTATATGAGTATTTCTCTGCACCTATTACAGCTACGTGTCTGAAATTTTGGCAAAAGTAGTTTAGTTTTATGGCCAAAGTTTCTGCAAAATTTGGTTGGTCTGTTGCAGTGAGCTGCCATACAACTCCTTCTTTTATATGAGCATTACTCTATACCTATTAAAGCTGGGTGTCTGAAATTTTGCCAAAAATAGTTTAGTGTAATGGCCAAAGTTACTGCAAAATTTGGTTGGTCTACTGCAAAGGGTTCGAGTAGCTGCCATACAACTTCTTATTTTATATGAGCATTACTCTATACCTATTAAAGCTGGGTGTCTGAAATTTTGCCAAAAATAGTTTAGTTTAATGGCCAGAGTTACTGCAAAATTTGGTTGGTCTACTGCAAAGGGTTCGAGTAGCTGCCATACAACTCCTTCTTTTATATGAGCATTATATTTCACCTAATAAAGCTGGTATGTTTGAAATTTTGCCAAAAGTAATTAATGTTTGTAATAATAATGATATAATGTTTATATAACGGTCATACGGGTATCCCAGAGTTGACACAGTCTACTCTACTACACTCTTCCTCGTTTTATATAAATTAAAAAAACAAACACCAATATACAACACAATTAAAATTCAAATTATTTCAACACTATAAAAATTCACAAAACAAAACTAAATCTGACATTAAATTGACAGATGTATTTATCGATATTTACACATTGATTTCAACACTGATTTTTTACATTTTCTAACATATCAAATATTAAATAAACACTTTAAAAACAATTAAATCTGTCATTTAATTCATTGTGTAAGTATATCAATTACATTTAATTAACATTGAAAACATTTATTATTAAATTTAATTTCCTATATAAATATATATTATATAAATAAATTTTATCTAAATTAATTATTTTTTTTTGTTTCTTTCTATTCTATAAATTAAATTACTTTTTCGATTTTATATTTTCCTTTATTTAATATTAAATAAATTATTTATGTAATTATTTATAAATATTGTTTTATTTTTGTGTCAAATATAACTTACATTATTATATTAAAGTAAATAAAATTTATTAACAGATACTTTAACATACAATTAAATATAATAGTTATATATTATATCAAATAAAAGTAAAATACATTTACTATTAAGTAAAAGTTCAGAATATCCTTTTTATAAATTTTCCAAGGACTAAAAATAATACTAATACCAATTCATAATTATTGGAAGATTTATTTTAATGTATTAATACTTTAACTAAATAATGTAATATAGAACAAATTTCAAAATATAAATAATACCTAGTAAAAAATTTAAAATTTGTGTATATAAATATTAAAATAAATATCTCATAAAATATAAATCTTTATTATTATTATAACTTTAATTTTAACTTAATAAATTTATTTTTATATTTTTTCTTTTTATTGAATTTCTAGAAAAATACTAGGACTACTAGTATTTTGACTATTTGTCATTTATTTGACCTTTTCAATAGTTTTGGAATGAAATCAAATACCCGATTATTTTAAAAGCCCAGATTTTTATTTTTGTTAAGCAATTTTTGTATTATTTAACTTTGAACATTTAAATTCTATCTAGTTCTATTAAAGTTTTGTGAATTTATATTGTAAAGTAATATAATATAATAGTAAACTATGAATTTTAATAAATTTAAATAAAAGTGTTTGACAATTCCTTAAATTCAATTATTACTCAATTGCAAAAATTCCTATATATTGCATATTTAAAGGGGCAGATATAATTTTTTTCCATTAGAGCAAGCCATACATTTTCTAAAATAAAATACATTTTTACATGAATAATTTTATAAAAGTGTTTGATAATATCTTAAATTATCTTAAAATTAAAAAAATTCAACTGTTATGTAACTAATATGTAAAAATTTTAATAAATTGCATATTTGGAGGGGTAAATATAACATTTCATTACATTTAGGCAATCTGGAAATTTTTATTTTGTTATCTAAAACTGTAATCGTTAGTGTAATCATCTACACAAAAATCTCAGGAAAATTTAAAAATATTCTGAATATTTAAATTGCATATTATTAGGATGAAATAGGATTATTTTACTGTGTCCTTTTAAATCAACTGAACGCAACCGAAACTATACTGATCATAAAACTGATAAATAGTTTTATTACTAAATATATTTAACTAAAAATTTAGTTGTATAGAATATTCTACTAAGATTTATTTTTCCAGTACGAAATTCTTAAAATACTATATCCACAATTGCATATTATGAGGATTAACTCAAATATTTTAGTGTGTACCTTTATGCCGAATAATAATAAGAGGCGAAGAGTCCAAAAAGCTACTTGCTTTTCAACAAAGAGTTATGCAAATTTAAAAAATTAAATATAGTTGACGTAAAACTCTACCATGCACCGCCAACTATTGTTTTCTGATACACTCAACGCATTCTTTTAAGATACAATCTACTGAACACTCTTTACTCTTAAAAAGGATTTTAAACAGATTTAAAATAAATTAAAATTATAACTAGAAACAAATTTATAAAAGTTTTAAAAAATAATTACTCACTGTAATCCCAACAACGGTAAAAATCTTAACTAATCTAACATTTTATACCTACTAAACTATAACTTACAATAGAATATCACGAAAACAATCCTTAGTGTTTATTTCATTTAAATAAAAAACATATTATTTATATTGTACAAACACACACACACACATTAAAATAAAGGATTATTTCTAACTTTGTTTTGTTTTTTTTTTTTTTGTTGAATCCTGTATGAATGTCCTATTTTATAAAAAACATTATTTAATTTTGGAATTTATATCATTTTATATTTTAGATTGTATTTATATTAAATATAATAATAATTTTCTTATTTTGTATTAAAAATAAACAAAAATATGTTATATGTTTATTTTCATATTCTCTACATATACAGACTGGGTCAAGGCTATAAATCACATTAAATGTGGAATTTCATTGTATTATTTTATTAGAATAATAACAATAATCAAATAATGGAATAGAAAAAGAGTAAAACTTTCTACTATTAAAAATATTCTCAAACCCAAATATTTATGTCTAATGTTAGTAACAATTTTCAAAATAATTTATTGAATTCTGAATAGGTTTTTATTATATAACTTTTGATATTAATTTTCAGATAACTTGTTAAGTTTTAAGGTTTTTGTTAATATTATAGGAAGACTATTAAAAACGAGGAAGAGTGTAGTAGAGAAGACCGTGTCAACTCTGGGATACCCGTATGACCGTAACATATACATTATATCAGCCGGTTAATTACTTTTGGCAAAATTTCAAACATACAGCTTTATAAAGTGTAGTGGAATACTCATATTAAAGAAGGAGCTGTATGGCACCTACTCGAATCCTCTGCAGTAAACCAACCAAATTTTGCTGTAACTTTGGCCATTACAATAAACTATTTTTGGCGAAATTTCAGACACCCATTTTCATTAGGTGTAGTGTAATGCTCAAAACTAATGGACCAAAATGGCTGGATTTGTCGATGACGGCTATTGCAAAAAAAGGAATTTGCGAAAATTTCAAGATCCTAGGTCTTCCTAGCGGACGGATGAAAGGACATAGATAGCTAAATCGATTTATTTTTCGATTGTGATCCGATCCATACCTTTGAGTCTATATCTATCCTTCTCTGCGTCACAAACGTAATGGAAAATTTAGTATACCCTTTTGACCATTGTCATACGTGTATAAAGATACGAATGATGTGGAAGAATGGAAAACATTCATCATTAGATTCGTTATAGTATAAGTATTAAATTATTATTAATATCTATTTTACAATTTTAAATGCTTATTTTGACCCGATGTCTCATATATCATTACGTTTTTGATAATGAACAATAATTTAAATAATAATGTACAGATTCGTACAGAGTTTAAGATAACTTTAGGAGATATATTATAAAAAGAAGGTATTTCTATTTTATAGTAAACAGTATTTAAAAAAAATGGTTTTTTGAATTATAATAAAACTTCTAGATATTTATTAAAATTTATTTGAAAGAATTTGCTTTGAATTTTAATTTGTAGTAAGCTGATATTAATTTGATTGATATCTCAAGTTATCTCTTAATATATTAATTATCATTATGAAAGATGGAAATTTAATAACATATATTTATATTCAGTTAATTATAAAAATTTCACATCCATTACATAGTGAACTTTTAAAAAAAATGTTTTGGGAAAAAAAAAATTGAAAAATTAAATAAAAAGCAAATTAACAAGATTTATTATCAAGAAGGTTGGAGGAAGATAATATGATAATCCATGTCGGATTTTATCTTCTATATCACTCTCTACTTTTTAAATTTGCAAATCATTAGATTTTAATAATCTCCTTTTATAGTCTATATGTCTTTTTTCTATAAATCATGCGGTAAAACTGAAAGTTTCAACTCTGCTCCAAATCGTCCATTTGAGAGTTCTAATATATTCTGGTTTCTTAGCTTGGATTTTGAGGAATCTTTAATATATATTTAGATAAAAAATTTTGAATCCATTTGTTGTTATTATTTGGGGATTCGGAAAACAAAGGGGCCCTCCGAAGATAAAAGTTCCTACATGCTAGCGGTTCTTTGTGCCGTCAGCTTTCATAAGTTTTTAAGATATAAATTCTTTTAAATTAAGAAATACCAGCGGTATCAAGTATGTCTGTAGAAATTATAGAAAAGGGATAAACCTTTTTAATGAAGTTTTATTTTTGGGGTCCTTGGTTACCAAAATTTTGTGATATCTTGTTTTTAAAAAAATATTTTTAAACTTTGATACCTTATGTCTCCACAATGGCATCACCTGTCTTTACCAAACCAACATTAAAGTAATTTTTAGATCATACCTCTCTTAGCTTAAAATACTGATTAAATATATGTTTAGCAGAACTAGAGATATAACTATTTATCAAGGATGTTTTTAAATATTCAACAAGGATGTTTTTAAATATTTTTCAGTCCTTACGAATAGTGACATATATTTTTAAAAAGGGGACTTTACAAAGTACAATTGGCATACGCTAATTTTGCTCAAAGCGAGGTGCTATTTTTTTAGCAAAGTCGGTTTTAATTTTGAAAACAAATTCTTTAAAGTACGTTTGATTAAGAGACTTTAACTGAGAATAAATAAAAAAGTAAACCAATACACGAGTAAAATTTTATTTTTTTACAAACCAAACTAACACATATACAAATAGTTGTTGGAAACATATAACTATATTTTGTTCAACTTTTATTTGTTATTATAAATCAATCTATAAATACTTGGCTATATAAATTAAAAAAAAATTAATATTAACATTAATGGTTTCAATATAACAATATTATCAATAATAAAATTATTTTATAGACTAAAATAGACAATATTAAAAGAATATGATTATGATATAATCCATAATATAATAATACAACTAAAAATAATAAAAACATAATCTATAAACCTAAAACCTCTAAAAAACTAGAGATATTATATGATATAATACAGAAGTTAAATCCATTTTTAGAACACTATTATTTAATTTAATAATTTAATTTTGAAAAAAAATTTTATTTAATAATATTTCATTCTGTTAAAAAAAAAAGAAGTTAAATCCATTTTTAGAACATTATTATTTAATTTAATTTAATAATTTAATTTTGAATAATAATTTTATTTAATAATATTTCATTCTGTTCATTCATCCGTGTGTTTACAAAACGTTTACACCGTTTAAAAAAAAGCAAAATAAATTTAAACAGTCATTACAAGCCCCAAAAATCAGGGAAATCACAATATATAAATTTTTATAACAAAAGTTCTATAAAGACTATACTCATTATGCAAAAGCAGCAATACCTAACGGTAGCAGTTTTTAAAAAATGTATATGGCCTCCATACAATACTTCAATTTACCGCTATGTGGTAGTCAATTTAAATTCAAAGTTCGGCCCCTTATATTTTCTAAACGGTTTGAGTTCTAAGAAGAGTTATAGCCCCTAAAAAATTAGTATTTAGTAGTCGTTTTCGAAAACCTTTTAATAACCTCTTCTTTAGTATGAGCTGCAAGGGATCAAATTTGCCTTTAACTTGATTACCGGTCCTAATTTTTGTGAAATAATATAATAAACGTAGAGCTCGAAGATTATATTTGAACTTATGTTAACAGCATTTTTTAATTATAAAAGGTTCTCTTAAAACTGTAGAAAGTGTTTCTTATTTACAACAAAAATATTATAAACTATTTTTCATACATTCTTTTCCCAAAACTCATATTGGAACATTGTTCAAAAAAACTTTCTGTAGTTTTTCAAGAACCTTTTATAATCCAGAAACCTCAAATAACTTCCACCATAATCCCAAATCCTTCCATATCCCCCTCCCTGTAAAAAGGGTGTGGTTTTGGTGTGTTTAAATAGCATATTACCCAAAGAAACACTGCACAATTTCAATTAGTGGCTTTCTAGCTTTCCATTCTCTCGTAAGAAAAAAAAATATATAAAAAAAAAATTTTGAAAATGTGCTTTTTTAAAAACCCATTATTTTTTTCATTACTTGTTTTACAATTAATGCTACACCATTCATATTTTAATCATTTTCATTATAATGATTGATGTGTTATTTGTTTCTATTTATTTATTTATTTATTTATTTATTTATTTATTTAAACAATTTATTTTATAAAATTTTTTAATTGCAAATTATTTTTTATTGATGCTAAACTCTATTGCATCACATTTAATAAAACTGTCTAATAAATGTCAAAATTCCGTTATACATTGATCCTTTGATTGATTGCATATTTTTAGGCATAATTTGTTTTTTTCGCACATTATTGAAATAAAACTGAATGCATTTAATATTTTTTAATAATAAAATATTATATAAATAAATAAATTATAAATATTTGAAAAAAAAAAAAACAAAAACTAAATAAAAACTTCAATAAATATATAAAATTTCTAAATAAAAAAACAAAACATAATTTAAATTGATTGAATATGACAAATCGTTATAACATCTGTCAAAAAACTAAAAAATTCCCATACGTTAGACACTTTAATATTACTTTAATATGATTTTTTTTTAAGTGATTAATTTTTCACTTAATTTTTTGTGTTTTGTTTTTTAATTTATTAAAAAAAAAAAAAAATTTTTTTTAAATAATTTATGCAATTTTTATAATCTAACGTAATTACTTAAATATCCATAAATTGATTTTGCACATCAAAAAAAAAAAACAAAAAAAGAAAAAAAAAGAATTAAAACACAAAAAAAAATCAATTCTGCATGTATGCAAAAAAAAATATATAAAACGATACAAACATGTATTAAAATATAAAAACTCCCTCTATGTTATAAAAATATAATATATAAAAATTTTTACTATAAATCGATTTATTTATTACCCTCTTTTTTTGTTTGTTTGTTTTTTTTTTATTTATTGTTTTTGTTTTTAGTGTTTTTTAATACTCTTATACTCGTTTATGTTATTAAATTTATTACTTTAGTATGTATAAATTCAATTAAAATAAAAAAAAAAAAGAATTAAAAAAAATTTTTTGTTGTGATGTTGACAAAATAAATTGATTATTTAAGAATAATTTAATTTTATACACGTTATTACATTGTATATATGTATCAATGTATATGTTATACATGTTAAAAAAAAGTAGAATCCATAAAAATGTTTATAACTAAACCAAGAACAGGATGTCCCACATCAAATATCAAAAAATACATGAATGATTTGATGAACTATCACGTGCGCGTAGCTTTGCTAGTGACAGCACTGTTGTTTGTTTTTACCTAATGAGAGAGTAAGTGATATCATCGTAACTCGGTGTGATATCACTGGCTCTCTCAATAGTTAAATAATGAACGAATCAAAGTTCCAAATTCTAAATAATGGCATTTTACTAATTCAAAAGTGGAAAACCATGAAGTTTTAATGTTTCAAAAACCTAAAGTTGTCTGTTATTAACTAACCGAGGCTATTCTGTACCGTGGATACTTTTTTTTTCGTTAAAAGTTTTATGCATTTAAAAAAATAGAAAACTATTATTGTTTCTATCCTTTTGTCTTCCTTACTTATCAACTTTTAAACAGCCTAAGTAGTAAGGGAGATCTCTTATTTCATTATTTCAGTTTAGGAGGAGGAGTTTTTAGTGAATAGAATTTTCACACTACCATTGAGAGTTAAATTGTAGTTTAGTTTCCAAGTCCCTTTTAGAAACATAGACCTCTTTTTAAAAATAAAGTATCTAATTGACGTAAAAATGTATTTTAAAAGTGTCCATTAGAAAAATTATTCTACTATTATAATTATTAAACGTGATCATAGCTGCAATACAACTCCTTCTTTTATATGAGCATTACACTAACATCTAATAAAGCTGAATGTTTGAAATTTTGCCAAAAGTAATTAACCGGATGATATAATGTTAATATTAAGGTCTTACGAGTATCCCAGAGTTGACACAGTCCACTCTACTACACTCTTCCTTGTTTAATTTAAATTCATTGTAGTACGTCATATCTTATACTAATCTTTATTCATTGATTAAATGAACTGTCTTAACGTATGCGATGCACACGGCTCTACTTTTAATTTTGCCATTTGTCATGCGTTAACAACGTTGTCATTACTTAAAACTTCAATTTTACCAACCTAACAAGAACATAATTACGATTTGGCAATTAAATTACATTTAATCAAAAATATTTGGATATTAAATTGTCGTTGTTTAGAAATTTGCACAATTGTTTAACTAAACGTCAAAAAAGGGGTTGCCATACAGCAAAAATTTGCACAACTAACTAAGAAAGCTAAAATATTTTAGATCCTTTCCTAGTGTATTTTATATGTTTTTATGTATATATTTTGAAATCAGAATTCTTTTGAATCAGACCACTTTAAAATCACTAATAGTGTCAGTTATTTTCTATAAAAATTTAAATCTGCAGAGATATGCAGTATATAGCAGGTCATGATTAATATGAATCTGTTACACACTTGATTGAAATACATTTAATTTTATTTATATTGAAATTGAATCCATCATTATTTAAATAATTGAAATTGTTTATATATTATATGTTAATTTAATTATTTAATTTTATTTAATGTTCTTCTTTGTAATGTAATGTAATCTGTATTAATTCATTATATAAATTGATATTTAAAGCGCAACCCTTGAATTTGTCAAAATATGTGAACCGTGAAGGCTTGAATATTCCTAAAGGAATCCCATTTAATATTAATTTTAACTTAAATAAAAACTTATTTTTATCACAGTGGGACATCTGACAATGTTCAAATGAAAATGTTCCATTTATTAGTAGGGTTAAAATGATAAATTATAATAGTATTACGTTAGTTTTAATAAAATTATATTACATTATATTAAATTTGTCATACTCTATTAAACATTAATATTATATTATACAAATTCTTCAGACTATTTGATGAATTTTTATATATATAGAAAGAAGAAAATTCAGAACCACAACAATAATATTTCAACTTTAAGGGTACTTTTAGTTTTATACTTGAATGAATCAACTCATGAATAGGTCATACATGAAATACTTCAATAAAATAATATATATTTATATATGTATATATTTGTAAATTAAAAATTAACCTTTCTTATCCATACAAAAATACAAAATTACAATTTATGATAGTAAAAATAACTGAACAAATTAAATATAAAATTACAAATTCGTTAAACTTTGATAATTGGAATTGATACTTTTTGGATATATTACACAGAGGAAGAGATACTTTTTTTTAAAACTTATTCACTAAAGATATTAGGAGAATAGTCTATTTTAGGAAGAATTGCTTAAATTTAATGTTTATAGATCTGATATCCCTTAATGTAAGTTCTTTGAATTTTTTTTTATTATTTGCCTAATATTATCAAGTCGGCTATAATTAAAAATTTCTTGATACGCTCTGAAACTCATATTTGGACACATATTTCGAAAACCCCTCTGCTTGAGCACTAACAGGATCTAATTTAATGATTTCTATATCGACACAGATTAAACTTTATCAATTTGCTGGTCTCTGAAGCCACGCAGCGTCACTGTACGATACTGCTTTTTCGATTCTGTGTTAGACTGTGAGGCCACTATTTCAATTATTAACTTTAAGGAGCACTTAAGTCGGTTACTGATTCCTAAATCACGACACACATATGTCTAAAAGCCGTCTATAAACCATATTACGCCATCTTACCAATTCAAAAGTGTAGAGTTTAGAATTTGCGAAACTCTTCTCAGAAACTCATTTCACGCGCTTGAAATTTAGGGTAGACACTACAAAATTTTAAATTAAACGCCTGTTGAAATATGAAACATCAAAAAGATCTTCAATAAAAGCTTAACTATAATTATAAATTTGCATTACTTTATTCCAAATGGGGGTAAAAATTAGCAGAACGGTAAATGCAAAAGAACAGGCCGGGAATTGGGGAGATCAAACCAAATAATTTTAATTTTCTAATCGATTTAATTTTGTAATAAAAGCATAAACATATGTACATGACCAATTGTACTAAATTTTTTTTTTAATTTAATGAACATTCATTTTAATTATTTGATTTATTTTAACGATTCGCCTTGAAGTCGTATTTTTTCAAGCATTGCCATCCATCTAAAGTCTTTTAAACATTAAATTTGTGTTTTTCAAATTCTTCTTGCACCTCAGATTAATTTTAAAACTTTTCATGTCATTCAAAATAATAAAATTTAATTTATCTATAGATAGAAATCTTCTTTTTTAAATGGATTTTTTTTATTTTATTTTATTAAACTTTTTTTTACGATGCATCAAAGAAAAAAAAAAAATATTTTTTATTACTTTCCTTAAAAAAAAAATCTATTAAAAAAAACAAATAAAAGTTAAAAAACATTAAAAATATTATTTTTGTGCTTTCTTATATTGCAAAACGTGACAAAATATCAGAAAACTCTAAACTCTGATGACAAGTTACTAAACTTTTTTGATTAAATTTATCTGTGTAAAAAGTCTTGACTAATTCATTCAATATCTAAACGATTTCCTCTGTTTTATTATTTTAGGATTTTTTTTTTTTTAAATTTCCAAACTTTTCTAAACTGGAAAAAAAAATGGGTCAAAGAAACTTCAGTGATTTATTTTATATGTATATCGCGACTTTTATACAAATAAAATATAACCTAGAATTTCTTTAGGTGATAGTAATAACCTGGTATCCTGGTAATAACCTAACCTGGCATCTCTTTTGATGATACAGAGATGAATAAATGTAGTATTTAACCTCTACATCGGTTTTACACATTTTACAACAAACGAAGAAAAGAAAACCATTATAAACCTTCTTGAATCCTCCTCCTTAAAAGAACATTTAATGTCTTCTGTAGTATTATTTTTGATCCTATAAGTTTTCATACTTATATTAAATCATATATGATCAATCAGATCTATTCAAAGATTTCTGTTCATATTTTATTTGTTGCATATAGCCTATGATTTAAAACAAACTACCTATCAACTTTATATAATCAATGTTGTCATCAAATCTTTTAAATCCTCGACTTCGACGACAAAATAGTAATTTCGAGAAAAATGAGGATTTTGCTTCTTTGTACAATACCAAATCGCCTTTGGCTTCACAAAATTAAGGTGAATACTTTTCCAAATTTTTGTAGAAATATGGGGGCTTTCTTTTGTACATATTTGGAGAACTCAAAATTAGAGTTGCTCTTTTTCCAGAATATTAAGTGCAGGGCATTTTATTAAAAGCTTTTTTTATTCCTTTTCCACTCCTGTAAGGGGTATAGGGTATTCAACAAGTCTATTTTGACTAGGCTTCAGTTTCTTTAATTGCAATACTCACTAAACCGGTGATTGCGATAGTTATTGTAGAAGATTATGAAATATAACTTATGAAATTAACTTTGTGCGTCATCTATTATTTTACAAAAGAATTATTTATATTTTATCTTATTTAATATTACGATATTTTTTTATTAGATATGATCTGACCGAGGTTTGAACCCGAGACCTTCCACCTGAAAACCCGCGTCTTTACCTTTACCATTTGATAATCACCCAAGTTGTCTGCTATGACTGAGGACAAAAAATAAGAAATTGATAAGGAGGAAAATTTTATCAATTATTTAATGATTGAATGGGAAAATAAACTAAAATAAATTGACTTCTCTCTTGAACTTTGTAAATTATAAAAATCAAGAAACAATTCCAAGGTAAAGCTTTCCACAATGTGTACGTGCGAATGATGAAGTTTCTACACTTCAGAGTTCATGTTGAAGAATCTCCTTTAAACATATATATATATTTATATAGTATTTTACAACTTTAAAATAACTGTGATTCAATATACTCAAAAATTAATTGTAAATTGGATGGCTATCATATGGTATTGTTTCATTGATACAAACAGAATGGCATAGAAACCTTTTTGTCAATTGTTGCAGAGTGTTAAAAAATCATGCCAATAAATCTGTTAATAAGCAGTTTTTTTAAATACTGTTCCGTTATTATACTTATAATATCACAAGTTTTGAAACTTGCAGCTGATTTATTGGAAAATCCACGGATCCACGGTATTACGCGAATTTGAAATAACGCCATTTGAAACGACGCGATTTGAACGACGCGAAAATAACATGGTTTAAAGCAGCCACGCAATCAAATTGAAAGCGCAATCGAATTTAAAATAACACGGTTTAAAAAATATGACTAATTTCGATTTAAACAATTTGATATTCCAAAAAAACAATTTTTTTACTTGATTATTTTTAAGCGAATTTTTTCGGAATGTATCTATCGCGCAAAAAGTGATTTAAGTGTAAATATTTTATTTGTATTTTAATTTAAATTTTTTAATTTTAGTCGAAAACATTCGATTAACTTATATAATCCATTTGATTATATTAATTTTATCTTGTATTGAAGACAGACATTCCTCTAACATTCCTCTGCCACTAAACAAATTAAACTTTACTAGAAAACCTAGTGTATAATAAATTAATTCAGCGACTAGAAAACCTTGAATGAAATCTTAAATAATTGTATACAAAAAAAAAATACAAAATTTATTAGGAAAATGAAATAATTTCATTTCCATAAGAAACTCTCAACCCTTTTCAATTTTAATTAGAAGACGAAAATGAAAAGGAAATCAAGGACATATTTAGATAAAACGACATGCCGTGCTTTTTCTAAAAAAAAATTACGTAAACGAAACCTAAATCACATCAAGGACATTTTAAACTAATTTATTTTCATGGAAAATTTTTAAGAAATTTTTAACCAAGTATTTCTTAAATAAAAATCTTTTTTTTACAAAACACTTCAAAATCAAAATGAAAACTTAAAATCCCATTTCTCCCAATTTAAATTAAATTTTTACATAATAAATAATGAAATTAATTTCCGGAGAAAACCAAATTTTTTGAATAGTTAAATTTAAATTTTCGTTAAACAGTTTTGAAAAATCATTATTATAATAATGAAGGCAGCAGTAACAACGGTAACATTTAACTGGCGCAACTAATAAGCTAAAGCAAAATAACAAATATACATTTATATAGCTGCTACATGTACCTTAGAACACATTTAGTAAAAAAATCCTATTAAAAATTAAGGAAAATCCAATAGAAAACTATTGTCTGTAGCGATTTATAAAAAAAACGAAGAAGATTCTAGAGGAGACCGTGTCGTAATATTAACATTATATCATCCGGTTTATTACGATTGGCAAATTTTGAAGCACACAACTTAATAGACTCTGGGTTACGTATAGAATTTGTATGACAGCTATTCGAACCTCTTACACCACACTAACTTAATTTTGCGGAGAATTTGAGGTTAACTATTTTTGAAAAAATTTCTGGTACTCAGTCTCATTATATATTATACCCTTTTTTTAAAAAAGAAGTTGTATAGAAGCTTCTGGTCCCGGTACAATAGACTAACCAAAATTTGTGCAAACTTTGGCCATAAAACTAAACACTTAGCTTTATTAGGTATAGAGCGATGTTTATATGACAAAAGAAGTTATATGACAGATACTCGAACCCACTGAATCCATAAAATCGAAATTTGTGAAAACTTTAGAGCTCCTTTGATTTTAAAGTTATCGTGCGGACAAACGGACGGATTGACTAACATAGGTAGATCGATTTACTTTTCTACTCTAGTCCACACCTTTTATATCAACACCTCCGCCTTTTTAGCGTCGCAAACTCTATGGCAAATTTCGCACACCCTTTGAAAATACGCTATAATATAAACACATATTTTATGTTTAAAACAAATTGTTTTAAGATTCTTAATCTACTTGTTAGTTTTCCAACTAAACACTTTTTTGCTTATTAAACTTCGGAAAAACTTAAAAAATTTAATTTTCTAAAAATATTTGAAAAAATAATTTTCCTGCTTTTTTCCAAAGAAACATAAAATAATTTTCCTCGGAAAAATCAAGTTAAAATTTGCAGCCACGGAAAAACTTCCTTAAAAACATTTAATAATATGGATCCTGAAATTTAAAGTAAGTTACATTGGATCTTCACTAAATTATTTTAAATAATTTGAAATTTTTGGAATTGAATATTTAATATATTGTTATGGAATCGAGGATTCAAAATATTGTAAAGGTTGTGGAATGCATGAAGAAGGAAGGTGACAGTTAAATCGAAAATATCAAATCTTTAGTTCAGCAGTTCAAAAAAGGAATTTACAAAAGATGTAACAAAAAGTACCTAATTGGTCAAATTAAATATGCAATGAGAAAACACCCTTGACTCTCATATATAAAACCCATTATATTATTTAGATGATATCCTGAAATCAGAAATACATACAAAGAAATATAATAGCAGTCTAATAAATCTTTAGAAAACAGTAACTGCTTTGTTTCAGTACTTGCGTTACTTTTGATGCTGTACTTGTGTGTAAATTTTTTTCGCACTTCTTTAAAAAATCCACTTCAAAATTACTTAGAAATATAATATTTTTAATTATTTTAATTCAAAAAACAATTCATAAAAGATATAAAGAGTGAAAAGTGATATCAAAAATGCTGCTTTAACTTAATGAATGAAATTCAAATAAGCTTTCAGAGAATCCTTACAAATAATATGCCTTCCTTCAATTATTCTTGTACTCATTCTAATAATTTAAATTTTTTTTACATTGGGTTTTTTTCTTATAAATTATAGCTTTTAACTACTACTTACTATATTTCGAGAAGGATTGCCAGATTGGACTTCGTTTTTCTGGATGTACTGCTCAAAATTTTTAAATGACTTACTTCTTAATTTGGGCCGCATTATAAAACTTTAAATTGTTATACAGGCTTTGAGTTTCATTTATCGCAGATACAAAATATAATAGACGCTCCTAAGTTCTACAGTTAGTAAGATCTATAATTTCATCGATTTCATAGACCGAATAGTTCGCTTTTTTAAAAAGCTTGGTGGTGCAGCTTTTACAGTTGCACAGTCGTTTGAAAAGCCCGGATTCAAATCCTAGAAAAACTGAAAAAAAAACCCCATCCTGTTGCAATATCTAACTATGGTATAAGTAGACTTCAAAGCCTAACAGTTGAACAGTTGACTTGTAGCAAAATTAAAAACGAATATAACTAAAACAAAGGTCTTCGTCTATCTCATGTAGTGATTGTTGGTAAAAGCCTTGATGATCAATCCTAATTATGAGACTGCAATAACATGATGCCTCTGGTTCCAATTTTTAAATACGGTATGGACAAAGACAACTTTGCTAGCCTAACAGTTGAATGTATATATGGGTAATAATCTGGCAACCTTAATTATTACTACAGTATTATAATATTTAAAAACTTTTTTTTCCTACCAAATGAAAAGTTGTGAATTCGATTCAAAAAAAAAAGAATAATAAATCAAAATTTGTAAGCTTCAACTTAAATGAAGCACTTTTAGAATAGAACCTTTGAACTTAACATTTTTTTTTAAACTAAAACTTTTCGTACAATTGTTTTCAATACTATACAACTTCATTTCAATTAAATTTTAAGTATACAATAATTGATTAAAAAACCAGACCTTGATACATTCTTAAAATTACCCTTAAAAAAATTGAACATGAGTAAAATTACAAGAGTTTTTTTTTTCAAATTACAAGAAAAAGAATTAATTTTTTTTTTTAAATATTATTTTTTCCGAAAATTTTTAAAGTTCAAGACAAAAAGTTAATTGAATAAAATGGAAATAAACAAAAGAATTTTTTTTTGAAGGACGTCTTTAGACCATAATGCATACTTTAATTTAAATTGTTATTCAAAAATTACTTAACATTATTCAACATTAATTAAATCAAGGACATAATATTAATTTTGTTTTGTATTTATTTTTATATTGTAGGCTTATGAAATAAAATTTCGATTCAAGGTTATGTAAACCCTTTCCATGAAACATTGATAGAAAAATAAAGTATGTATTAGGATCTTAATAAAAATATTTTCAAATAAAATAATTTATACAAAATAAACTAACTAAAATGAAATTATTAATTTATAAAATCTTTTAGAGAAATAAATGTAATGGCAACAGTTGAGGTATCAACTGGTAACTCACAAAAAAACTGGAAGCACAGAATTATGCAGGTGATATAAGTCTCTTTGCATACATTTATCAGAACCTTGAAGAAAAAGTCAATAGACTTAAAGAATGTGCAGGAGAAGTGAGGCTCTAAATAAATATGAGTAAAACAAAAGTGATATGAATTAATAAAACTAACATAAATAGCATTACAATTGGAGACTGATGTGGAAAACTTCAATAATCTCGGGAGCATAATAGCAAAAAATGGAAATAGAACCGAAGACATAACAAACAGGTAAGACCTGGCCATAACTTTCGGCTAACTATAGAGAATATAAAGATTTACTCATATAACCAGGATAACAAAATTCCAAATTGATTACGGCGTGAAATTAATTCTCCTAAATTGCAGAGAAATCTGGCAGTGGAACGGGAACAATATAAAAAAGTTGCATGTTTTCATTAACAAATGTCTCAGCATTATATGGAAAATCTTCTGGCCACAGAGAATAACTAATGAAAAATTGTGTCTAAAAATTCTACAAGAAGTAAGTACAAATGAACAGGACAAATACAAAGAAGAAACTCCAGTACCAAACAGGCATTAGATTGAAACGCCTAGGGGACAAGAAGAGTGGGGTAATCTAAAAAAAACTTGGAGAAAAACGACAGACACAAAGAGAAGGAAAAACATAGGCAGAAGTCAAATCAACATCTAAAAATAGAATCAAATGACGTACATTTGTTGAAGCCCGTTGATCCCAATGTTGAGTTAAAAACGAGAAGAAAAATAAACTATTTTTATCATTATTTAGTTTACTAAATCATCAGCTTCTTCGCATTCTTTTATCTTTTTTATATCTTCCCTCCAACTCAACTAGTAGAACCTATACCTGTATACTAACTATGGTATAACGCATATCTTATATTAGAAATTAATTTGGAAACGTGGTAAATACTATTACTACTCCTTCTACTCCAACATTGGTTTTATTGATAAAGACTATTATAACGTACAACGCTTAATAACTAGTAGGTTCACAATGTACTTCTCTTCCCTTTAATGTTAAAATCTCTTTAAAAAAGTGTAGTTTTAAATTTCTTTAGAATTTATATTTCCTTCATTTCTAACCTAATTGTCTTTTTCTTTAACTTTTTAGTTCCATGTCATAAAGTTCCCCTAAAACTTAAAATACAAATAAATGGTGTAAGATATAAATGAAATTATAATGTAGGCCATTGCAACAGACTGTTTTATACAAAAGAAGATTATTGAGACAAGAGAACTTAAAAAGTTTAGTTCAGTTCGGGAGATTAACAATACATATATGTCAACTATTCAACTAGATATATCAATTAAAAAGGGGTTTCTAAATATGTGACATAACTCATTAGTGGTATAACTAACATTTTAATAAGCACAAATAATAAAATTAGAATTAATAAAACTTCAGTTAATACCGTCTAAACAGGATTTGTAGAAAGCTCAAATTTTGAATCAACTCATTGATCAAATCAAAATTGTGAGTCCACTCAAATATTATTTGCGTTACACTCACAGATTCTGACAAAACTTTTGAGCAGACTCAAGTGTGGATGGACTCAATTGTTTGGATTCAATATTTGAAATAAACTGAAGCAGAGTTAGCATCCGAAGCTTCTCAGCGGTTTCAATGAATAACTTAATAAAGTTGAAATAAATTTCTTGGGCAATTAAGCTCAATAATTAAAGTTGGAGATTTACTGACCATTTTCAAGCAGATGGTCACGCTACATTGATCAACTATTATTAACTTCAATTAACTTTAAACATAATTTTGAAGTCTGACCTATTTTGTTTCGAAATTTCGTTCTGGAACAAATTCTTGTTAACAAAAGTGGGACTGAAAAACCTTATTAAGAAATGCTTTTAAAACTAATTTAAGCAATTACATTTTTCTTCAATTTTTTAATGATTTTTTTATAATTAAGAGAACGAAAAAAACAAATCAGTATAGTTTCCAATAAATTTTTATTATTATAAATTACAGTTTACTATAGTACTCCACTAAAAACTGGCAATGTAACATATTTAAAAATAACAAAATTTAAAACAATTTCAAAATCAATTTATCATTTCATAACTGACTTCAACAAAAGAATGAAAACTTGGGAAAAAAAAATAAAGTTTTCAATTCATAATCAAATTTTCTTTCATTTCAACTAACAATTAAAACTTCAAACTATATTTTCCTCCCATTTTATATTATGTTTTTATACCAGTATGAACATAGGTTTAAAAGTATACTAAATTTGCCTCATCGTTTGTGATACACGTGGATACAGACCCATGGTTCAGATCACAATCAAAATGTAAATTGATCTAGCTTTGTGTACGTCCGCCTGTCTGTCAAGACGTAGAGTTGTAAAATTTACATTAAGGGATTTTTGGACAACTTTTAGGCTCCTTTTTGTTTTCGGTTAAAATCGAACCGGTAGCTGCCATAAAATTACAAATATGAATTATAAAAATTACTCGGAATAAGTTATTTGTAATTTATTTAATAGGGCAAACACTTTTGCGAAGTTTCAAAACATTAAGAGTTAATATTCGAGAAGGTGCACCCACAGTTAAGAATCCTTCTTGAAAGTAGAAAAGTAAAGTGCAAGCTAGTTTACAAATTTTGAAATTTTTCTGGTAAAAGGGAAGAGTAATTGCCATGGAGACTGCTGAAACCAGAATACTTATCTATGCACCTAATAACACTAGAAGGTTGAAGTTTAAAATCCGTATGTAATATTATATGGCCAGCAATTTTGTGGAGTTTTAAAATATTTGGATTATATTTTTACAGTTGGAAGTTGCCATACAAAGTTCCTAATCCGATTTCTGTGAATCTAATCATGCTAGATTAAAATGGTGAAAGTGGCATACTCGCACGAGTATCTTCAAATTGACAAGAGCAACTATAAACTTCCTCGGTTTTTTAATAAAACAAATATTTTTCCAAAAAATGAAAAATGATTTACTCCACGTCAAAGTTTTTTTTTTTTACAAAACTTTTCCCTTTTTTATTTTTTTTACATTTTTTTGCATAATTATAGTTCAAGAAACCTCATTAAGCTAAAGAAACAACTGAACCCCACTTATTTTCTTTTTTTTTTTTTTTTTAATGCAGAAGAACCTTATTACTTTTGCACTTAAAACATTTTTTTACCGAAAAAAATAAACTTTTCATAAAAAAAAAAAAAAAATTTATAAAAATGCAAAAAAAAAAAAAAATTTGTTTTCATTTTGAAAAGAAACCTTTTTACTTTTTTTATTTTGCCGGAAAACAAAAATTAGAGATGGAAAACTTTAAAAAAAAAGAAAAAAAAAAAGGAAAAGTGAAACTTCTCCCAATAAAATTCAAATAAAATTGTTTTCAAAAATGATGGGTAACACGCTATATATTAAATGAAGGCGTTAAAGTAAATCAAAATGTGGCGGCGGATTGCTAATCAAAATATGATTGATATGTTTGTCTTACCAATTTTGATAGTTCTTAGGTAACTTTGATCCTTTCTATATTTTTCTATCAGATTCTAAAAATCTCAATATTTTCTAATCTCATTTAGACTTCTTTCCAACAGTCAAACTTATTTGTCTTCAAGAAATTCACCAAATATATGTAAAGCTTACATTCGAACTAAGAAGTAGTACAATTCACAATTTCCTTATTTGATATGCCTCATCTCAAACTTCATTAGAGATTCTCGATAAATTCAAAACCAAATTTTATGATCCCACGGTGCAGATAGGCTTTCCATCTTGGATTCCAATACTCATTGTCCCTTTTTTAGCAACTTGTTCAGGAAATTCACCAAATATATGTAAAACTTACATTCGAACTAAGAAGTAGTAAAATTCTCAATTTTTATATTTGATCTGGTACATCTCAAACTTCATTAGGTTTCTCGATAAATCTAAAATAAAATATTACGGACCCACGGTGCAGGATAGGCTTTCCATCTTGGATTCCAATACCCGTTAGAATATTAGAAGTTAGAAATCTTATTTTATTACACTAAAATAATGTTCCTCTTTTAACAACGCTAGGTAGTGTTTAAGTATTTATTTCTACATTATAGAGATATGTAGTAGGTGGTTTATAAATGGTGATGGAAGCTCAATTTGCTGAGAGAACCTTTGAAGAAGAAACATGCTTCAAATTTCCCGTTGGATAGAATTGATTTTGTTAGAACTTGCAACAGTTGAAAAAGAAGATTCATTCATCTCCTAATATAAGCTTCTGAATCTGCCTTGGCATATTCTCCTCAAAATCCTCTACTCCCTTTTCCATCCTAGAAGATCTTTCCTCTTTCTACCCTATCTCATCCTATAAGATCCCTACTCTTCTCAATATCCCAACCTTTAAGATTTGTTATGGTTTTTGGAATTTGATTAATTTTGATTTTTTAAAATAGAATGTGACTTAGCCATATGTTCACTTAAATTTTACGATAATCAGGGACATAGATTGTTTTATGGAAGCTTCACTTCGCAAAAGATTATTTCCAATCTATGGCTGTTTAGACCTGCTTGAATTCTTAAAGTTTTTAAAAGACTTTAAGTTTAAAATGAATAAAGTGACTTTCAATAAAAGGTTTTAAATGTTCAAAAAAAAAAACAGAAAAACTCACCTCAACAAAACTAAAAAACTAAAAATTCATAAAAAATAAAAAATAAGTAAAAACTTTCAAAAACAAATTAAAAAAAAAAATTTAAAAGAAACGTGAATCATTATTTTTTATATCTAAAAGAGAGCAAAAACAAGTAAAAAAGGAAAGTATTTAAGTGACAGTAGTAACTTCCATTCAAAACTGTTTCATTTCCAATTCCTTTTTTTTTTTTTTTTTTTTTTTATTATAAAATTAACCGTTTTAAGTACGAAGATTTAACTTTCTTCAAAAAACAAGAAGAAGAATACTTAAAAAAAAAATGGAAACGCACATGCTGCATGTTTAACAAAAAAAAACTATTTATAAACACACATACAAAAAACTAAGATAAAAATAAAATGAAGAAAGCAGCACGTGAAACTCCGTTTTTTCATTTTCTATAAGTCTTCTTAATCTTTTTATAATTCGAAAGTTAGTGCGCTTAAAACTTAGTATGTTACTACGGTTAGTTAGCTAAATAGTTTCCAATGAATGTTAAGTTACATTTTTAGTTATATGTCATATTAAATTGAATTCTATATTCATTCGCCTAAAACTTTTCCTTGTAATGGAATTTTACAAAATTTGGAAAGCTATGATTAAATGGAATCTTTTCCATTTTCCCTAAATTTTTTGTTCTAAAGACATTTAAACGAAATTTTGTGGATAAAAAACTGAAAAACAATAAAGATAATTAAAAAGTGTAAAAACAATCTACAATCGAAACTTAAATCCTTGAAACTTCTTGTTTACTTCAACTCTCTGTTTTACCTCACATTACCTAGGGTTTTTCTATAAAACTGAAAGCAAATTTACGATCCCACTGCGCCTTTTATTCACAAGTAATGTTTGAAATATGGCAAGTAATTACACTTGTTCTATTGCAATGAAATCAATAGAGTCTTTCTCAACGCAAGGTAGTGTTCAAACGGGTTTACTTTTTACAAATACGAACTTTTAAGTAGTGATGAAAGCTTAACCATTAGGAGAACTTCGATGGAAAAACATAGTTCCATTTTGCCTTAATATATTTCCTACTTATCTTCCAAATTTCCTATGGAATTTTTTTTTCTCAAAATTCTCTTCTCCGTATCCCATCCGATTAAGACAGACCCAGACATCATAAGATGTGTCCTCTCCTCTAAAGTTGCACACATCAAGCACAACAAAACATCAGTTAAAATATTAGTTTCAATATCAAAGGTATTTGTTGGGGCTTAATTGGTTAGCCCATCTCTCTTCTTTTTGTTTTTTTTTTTAATTTTGTTTTTAGAAAAACGATAATGTATTTTTAAAAATGAATTAGTGCTTAAGCCTTTCTTTCATAAAAAACGTAATTTGTTTTTTAAATAGACTTTAAAGACAACATTCGAACTAAATTTTTTTTGTTTTTATTCCTTTATTGAGCTTATAAAATTTCAACAACTTTAATATTTTATAATTATAGTCTAACTTCAATATGGCTGCCTTAAATATATGTTCTGCCTCCTCGGATCATATCTAATTAAAAAATATAGTGTATATTACAATAATTTAATAATAAGTCCAAATATCAAATCGGCAAAAGGTTAATATTATCAGGCAATATTTACAATTGTCTGGTACTACAAATAAATAAATTTTTTTTTTTTTTTTTTTTTTGTCTTGGGGTAACGATGGTGGAAATCGTCGAAAGATACTGAGCGCAACCACAGTTATGTGTGACTTTAACACCCTAAAAACACCCGCCCTGTTTTAAAATATTAAAACTAGTCTTAAAGACTAACCATTAATTTTGCGCTAACTTTTTATGATCTACTGGAATTACAGACCTCCGTTAAGGTGATCTGAATTTATCGCTAGTTGGAGGGGCCTAGTTCTTTTAAGCCTTCTATTGACATTTGAAAATAGTAGAAGTTTTGACGCTTCTATGTTTATGTGGCCTTCTAAGTGGGTCTTATGTTTTATGGCATATTTTTTTATTTCATCGCTAACAATAGGAATTCCTAGATCCCTATGTAAGTCGGAATTTCGTACGTACCAGGGAGCACTCACCATGTTACGTAGCACTTTGCTTTGAAATGTTTGAATTCTCTGAATATGTGTTCGTTTGGCACACCCCCAAAGTTGTACGCCGTACAACCAGATAGGCTTAATTATTTGGTTATATAACAAAATTTTGTACTCTATTGACAATTTAGATTTTCGACCTAGGAGCCAATACATTTCTCTATATTTTTGTTCTAATTCTATTCTTTTCTTTTTGATATGTTTTTTCCATTTTAGCTTTACATCTAATGTCATTCCTAGGTATTTTGCCTTGTTTTCATGAGGAATATCTACCCCATTTAATTGTACGGCTGGGGGATTTTGATAGGTTTATTTGTAAAATTTACTTGCACTGATTTCAGTTCATTTAGTTTAATTTTCCATCTTTTGGTCCAAAGATATAATTTATCACTTGCTTTTTGTAGTTTATTTGTAGCCTCGCCGACATTTGATCCTACAGCCATTATTGCAGTATCGTCAGCAAAAGTCGCTACAGTTATTTCTTGAAATTGGGGCAAGTCACTAGTATACAGCAAGTATAATATTGGACCCAAGATACTTCCTTGAGGCACACCCGCTTTAATTTCTCTCAGTGTAGAGTACTCTTCATCCTGTTTAATTCTAAAATAAATAAATAAATAAATAAATATATGTTCTGCCACTTGTGACACTTAAAAACAATATGATTTACATTAGTGTTACCATTTATGCTTACCATCTCACCTATGCTTATTCTAATTTGTAAAAATACTTCTTACATTTTATATATTCTAATTACATATATTTGAACCCAATTGCGGCGTACTCAGATAGTAATTTGTCATTTAAAACTGTCAAATGTGACAGTGGATAACAGCAGTATGTAAACGTCATAGAATTCAAAAGTTTATAATTTATTAATTTCTATAATCCTTGGTGGACCATTAGACATAAATATTTTAAATAAAATTTCCCCTACCTTTAAATATAAAATCAAAATCTTATTTGAAACAAAATTTTATTTTATTTTATACATACATGCACGCACTTATATTCAATTGTACACACATACAAATGAATAAGATAAACTGATAGACATAAAATTTACAAAGAACCGAATGAAAAACTATAGTTTTGTTCGAAAGGATTAAAACAATTTTAGAAGTAAGGATTTATTAAATTATATTATAATATTGTTATACTTTGTATATAAAAATTGTATAACAATTATATAAAATCTGTATATAAATTGGATACCTAGTAGTTTGAGATTCCACATGCAACAAAAAAAAAAAGAAAAAGAAATAATGTGAAGAATGAATTGAAATGAAGTTTTTTTTTTTACTTCTTTTTCAAATTTTTGTGTAAAAAAAAAAAAAAAAAAAAAAAAATATCCATCAAAAGACATTAGAAATGTAAAAATGTTACTCAGTAATCCATCATGCGTTTTTAATGTTTAAAAAAAACAGAAAAACAACAAGAAAAAGAAAAAAAATTTTCTAAGTACTACATGTACACAAAGCTCATAAGCAAAGGAATTTTTTTATTTTTGTTATTGTTTAAAAACTTAAAGCAGTTTCACTACTAAAAGTTTGCTATTTTTTTTATTTTTTGGAATTTTTGTATTTTCTTGAATTTTTTTTATACCACGTAAGTATTTTATTGTATGTTTTTATAAATATTTATATGTATTAGTAAGGATGTATATTATAGTATATTATAGTATGATAAAGGTTGTTATGGTTGCATGAACTAAAAGTGTAGCTACTTAAATTCTAAACTTTAGAACAAATTTTTTTTATTTTTTACTTTTTTTTTATACTCCCTTTTTATATGCCTTTATGTTTTAGTTTTTTTTTTTGAGAATGATGATAAAATATCCTTGAACGTGAGTTGACTTTAATAATAGTTATATCATCTTAAAAAAAAAAAAGAAGTTATAAAA
Organism: Dolichopus griseipennis; assembly: GCA_963082915.1. NCBI lineage: Eukaryota > Metazoa > Arthropoda > Insecta > Diptera > Dolichopodidae > Dolichopus > Dolichopus griseipennis. The sequence goes on from OY720444.1 coordinate 87,219,347, forward strand.
ATAGTAAGAAAATATGAAAAATATAGAAAGTAAAAATGTTTTCAATCACTCCAATAACAGTCGCTTATTTATAAAGCTTGTGAAACCAGGGTGTTATGTTATGTATGAATCTTTCTAACACTTCAGGTTTAATTCCGTTTCAAAATGGTGTTATCAGGGCGATAGACTTCTTTTGTTTATCTACATTTCAAGCTAAGTTGGCTAACAGTAAAAATAAACAATTTATCTTCTTTTTTGTCATTTATTTTTGACAAATAAGCATAGGAAGTACACTCTTTTACTTTGCGATTGGAATTTGCTCTTTTTTAAAGTAATCGATTGGCTTTTGATTTTATGAATCATATTTTTTTTATTTACACCCTTAAAAACTTTTGAAAAATCCAGAAAAGTAAAGCTAGTTTTGTTTGAAAATAATTGATCTGATCCAAAAAGTTCCTTTAATCTTGTTTTCTAGATATGCTGTAGCGCAGAGCACATGGTGTAAAAAATTAAACAGCCATAACTCTGAAGACGTTTAATAAGAAGAGCGACTTGCTTCTGAAAAAAAAACACTGGAGATTTGTTAAGTTTGCGTAAATCAGTATTCAAAAGTTTATTTGTTAATCAGAGGTTGGAATTTGAGCCATAAAACATCCAACTGATTCCCTGAAGTAAGTTGTTGACAATTGTACTGTATAACATAATAATGTTTCGAACTAACCATTACAACTGTCTTCTAATAAATAATATTAGATTAATGATTAAATTCTCTTATATTATGCTTTTTAAGGCAAATGGATTTTAGGCCTCAAATATGCAGTGAACGAGCGATCGATTTTTTTAAGGAGGAAAAGGCGATATAATTTTGGACTCACTTGTCGCTTATTAAAAATTATTTTCGCTTATTACAAACCAATTTTCTGAAAAATCGCTTGCTCGCTGCGTCCGAGGCCATTGAATAGTTTTAAGCTACCACATCGTTTTGGGGAATTCTATTAAGCAAAACCCACTACTACGACAGAAGATGTTTACAATTATAAACCACTTCCTAGCCTATCATATATTTTGCACAATGGCAACACTACGAGGTAAGTTTAATAAAATGTTAATGCACCTAAAGAACACAGCAAAATACCGTATTTTACTCTAATCGCTTGGAAATGACATAAACTCTTATTAATTTTTACAATTTTGAAAACCAAATAAATAGCCTTTCCATTTTTTAACTCGTTGTTTTATTGTCAATAATATTTAAAATGTTAAAATTAGCCCAAAAATATTAGGGCAATTTAATTTACTATCAAATTCATTTTACATCATTAATTTTCAACAAAATTTATATTCACAGTCTATCGCTTTTTAAGCCTTTTTTACTGTACCACCAAATATACCATTTAAACAGACAATTAAATTCGGAATTAATATTTTCCCTGGATATTTTTCATTTAAATCAAAATTAGTCGAATTCACTACAACTTCTTCGACAACTAAAAAGAACAAAACTAAAACAAAAAAACATTAAAACTTAAAATGATTGTGTCTACCTGATTTTCTGGATGGATGAATTAAATGTCGCATTGTCGCATTATGAAAATCGTATGAGCAAACCTAATTTTCTTTATTTTTTCCGAAGAAAATATAAAAAGATAAAATTTTACAAAAAAAAAAACCTAAAAACTTCTTAATAATACACAATGAATATTATTAAAGTGGGAAGGAAGAACCTAAAAACATTCTAAAAGAATAAAAAAATTTTGAAAATATCACGTCATACTAATTTTTTTTTTTTTTTTGTTATACTGGTGTTATAATTTTGTAAGGGTTCCAATCAAAATCTTGTAAAAATTCTTGCAACTCAAAATTTTCACATATTTCAATTGACAAAATCTCAATTCAAAATTGGAATTGGAGACGTATTATATTTTTAAGACAAACCTCAAACTACTATTAATTGTGTTAAATAACATAAGCTTGCGTTATGATACTTATGACACTTTTTTGACATTTAAACGTCAAACTTACATTAATAATGTGATATACATGACATTTCAAATGCAATACTCATAGCATTTCAAATCATATAAGCACAGTTTGAAAAAGTTCTGGATAAGAAAGTGACCTTTGGATAAAAGAAATTGACCTTCAAAAACCCCCACAACACAAACTTCGATAAATAAATGATTTAAATCATAATTTTCCGATTTTATAATTAGTTATAAAAATCGTTTAAAATCTAATGCAGGGATTCCCTAACATACCAAAGTATTTTTTAAGATTATAAGGTTAAAATTAGTCATTCAAGATTTTGACTTTCCAGATTAGCTTTTTCAAGATTTTGGGGGGAATCCGTTTAAAAAAAAAACGCCTTTGCACAAAAAAAAAAAAACTAAAAATAAATTTCGCTGATTTAAGGACTTCTTATATTTGATAATGATGATGATTATTATTACTTGTGTACATATGGAGAAACATTATGAAAATAGAAAGAATTTTTTTTATATATTTAAAAAAACATATGATAAATTATTATAAAAAATCATGATTTTTGTTTTTAGTGACATACATGGATTTATGAAGGTGACACAAAAATTGATTATTTTGCTTTCATATTTTAGTTTTGATAGCAACTTTAGTTTGTTAGAGTAATTGTAGTATGAAATGTTAACACTATAAAGTATGAACCAGTTTTCAGTCATGAAACCGAAAGTATTAAACAAAATTGTTTTAATAATTTCAGTTAAATTCCTGAAATCCTAATATCCCAAATTGGACTAAGGATCATATCGTCGCTTTACAATAAAAACTGATCATCTGAAAAAACGTAGTTTATTATAAAACGTCTCAAAGTTTTTGCAACTGTAAAAAATGTATGGCTTTGAAGATGGTCAATTATGGAATTTAGGGTTTCCCCCCTTTTCCAATGAAGGTTTTAGTAAATTTCATTTTTATACACGTATGACCATTAGTCATTATACCCATTTGACTATTAGTGAAAAGGGTATACTAAATTTGCCATTACGTTTGTGATGCAAAAAACTAGAGGGGTAAATATAGATTCAAGTGTATGGATCGGATCAGAAACGAAAAATAAATCGATTTAGCTATGTATGTCCGTCCGTCCGTCCATCCGTCCGTCATCACAATAACACAAAAAATACAGGAGCTAGGATTTTAAAATTCTCACAAATTCGTATTTATGCAATAGCCGCCATTGCTATTTAAATCCAGCCATTTCGGTCCACGGGTTCGAATACCTGCCATACAACTTCTAATTTTATATGAGCATTACTCTATACCTATGGAAGCTGGGTGTCTGAAATTTTGCAAAAAATAGTTTAGAGTAATGGCCAAAGGGTCGGCAAAATTTGGTTGGTCTTCTGCAAAGGGTTCGAGTAGCTGCCATACAACTCTTCTTTTATATGAGCATTACTCTACACCTAATAAAGTTGAATGTTTGAAATTTTGCTAAAAGTAATTAACCGGATGATATAATGTATATGTTACCGTCATACGGATATCCCAGAGTTGACACAGTCTACTCTACTACACTCTTCCTCGTTTTTTTATTAGATATGATCTGACCGGGATTTGAACCCAAAACTTTTCGATTAAAAAACCGCAGCTCTAACCACTTCGTTTAAATCTTTTAAGGTTATGTATGTATTATTTTAATCATAACTTAAAATTATTGAAATTGTAACTATCCTTTTGTAACTAATTGTAATTTGTTGGTAACGCATGAAATTTGAAACTTTTATGCCTCCTTGCAGTCTTAACACGCGGTAATTTAATTTTCCTTTGGATTTTTTTATTATAATTATGAACATTTATTTTTATTATCAGATTTGATTTGACTTTTTTATTAGCAATTTTATATATTTTTTATATTTATTTAAATTTTTCATAATAAATAAGCTGGTTTTAGCTTATGCGTTTCATTGTATAGTTCTTTAGTTCTGGGGGTCTAACTTCTCCCAAAATTTCAAGACCCTAGCTTGAACCGTTTAGAAGATATGTGGGGCCAAAAATTTTTTAAAAATTGAGTTTTGCATAATGGTAAATTTTAGTACCGTATGGCAACCCTAAACATTTACTCTTAATTATTTGTAAAGCTTATAAAACCAGCTATCTTTTTCCGTTTTTAGATTGAAAATGTAACCAACAGAACTCTTGTTATAACAATTTAAAAATAGGGCTTTTTCCAACTTTGGGGGGCTGTAGCTCCGTAACGGTTGGGGCTACAGAAAAAAATTCTTCTACGAAATTATTTTTTTCGTAATATCTATCCTTGGTTAAAATTTCTTAACTCTATTTCAAACGGTGTAAAAGTTTTTGTAAACATACGGACAGATAGACGGACGGACGGACAAAGTGAAACTATATAGGCACATTTTTACAAAATTTTTTGAAAATGTGCTAAAAACTGAAGATGCATTATGTAGATGTTTTTATAATAATAATAATAATAATTAAAAAACTAATAATTTTTATGAAGCTTTGAATTACAAACAAAATGTCAATTTCAAACTTCAAAGCGACATTTTAAGTATGTATGATGTTTTTAAGTGAACTTAACATCAAAAAAACATTGTCAAATATAATTTGAAATTAAATGAAATTGGAACATTAAATTGAATTCAACTTTTTATATTTTATAAGTGAACTTCAGTTCTAAACTCGTACTTTTAAATTACATACATTTATATTAGATGCAAATATATTTATTTTGTTTTTAATTTATTAATTATTAACAAACATTCAAATTAAATATAAAGAATATATAAAAAAATGTTCTACACTAATTGGAAGAAACTTTTTTAAAAACCAAGAATTTATTTTATTTAAAATTTTTTTTTTTTATTTTCATAATTTAATATTAATAAAATAAACATAAGAAATACAATCCTTTATAAATTATTAAAAGTCATATTTTGTTTCTTTTTTTTTCCATTTTCATTTTTTTTTTTTCATTTTATTCTTTGTTTCAAAAATCGTAATAAAAATCATTTACAATTCATTAAATTTTATATTTTCAATTTGAATAAGATACAAAAAATAAAAATTAAAATAAAAACATTTCTTATAAATTTTCATTTCAATTTTCACCATTTTTTTTTTTTTTTTTGCTTTTTGTCTTTGTTAAAACAGGAAAGCCTTTTGAAAAATTATATCCTTTTTTTTTTTAAAAAACATTTTTTATCCTTTTAAAAAATAATAAAAATAATTGAATTTAGTACTTGAATGCCTACGCGAAAATTATTTTTAAAAATAAAGGAATACTATAGGATTGCCGGTAGGATAGTGTGATAATCCATGTTGAGGACGACAAAGCATGTTGCATTCATATTCCAGTTTAGAAGATTAAGCATATCAGCAAAGGTTAACAGTTAAAATTTAAGATTTATCTTTGTCTAAACGCTAGTTAATTTTCGATATAATAAGGTGAATACTTATTTAATCCCTAACTCTTTTTTTCCTGTTACTTTTCGTGGGAGCATAGGGCATCAACTAGCCTACTCCATTTTCCCTATCATTTGCGCTCTCATTTCTTCCCAAGTTAGTCCATGCTTGGTTAATTCAGCTATTGCTGTTCGACGCCAGGTGTTATTGGGTCGACCTCGTCTCCGACTACCTTGGGGATTCCATTCTAGGGCCATTCTTGTTATGCTTGTGGGTTCTTTCGCCAGAGTGTGACTTATCCATCTCCATTTCCTACGTTTTATCTGTTTCTCTATTGTTTCTTCACCCGTGAACTGCCATAGGTCTTTGTTACTTATGGTGTTGGACCAGAATATTCCGCATATTCTTCTTAGGCATTTGTTCCTAGCTCTAGGAAAGAAAAACTACTTTATATGAATTACTTGTGACTATTTGAGGACGTTGTAAAAGTAATCGAAACAGTTTACATTTAGAAATTTGTGCAGCATATCAAAGAGCTTTTTTGACATTCCTAGGGTTGCTTCCTTGTATTCAATCAGTAATCCGAGGCTATATTTAAGTAATGCATAATATAAAAATTGGAATAAAAGTAAATGGGCTTAATATTAACAACATAGGATTCATAAACGACTCAACACTAATTGCATTTTATATTTATAATTGAATTTCAACACCTTTAAAATTCAGTGTACCACCACAGGAGACTTTTCATTTCGAATATTAACATAGCTGTAACCCAAATCTTTGACTATTTTTAGAAGCAACTATTCAACAGCACAACATTAACCAAGAAAAAGAACTTATCTGGATTTATATAATACGTACAGGCAAATCCTACATTCAAAATTTCATTTGAAATTAAAAATAAAAGCTGTGAAGACGTGTTTTCAGAAAACAAATGTGGTGAGTGGGAAACATCAGGCCAGACACCGGGCCTAAAGTTTTACTTTTAAAAAGTAAAAGCTAAAGAAGGAAAATTATTGAAATGGAAATGTTCCAAGGATTGTGTTGTTGATTTCGGTTCTATAAAACAAGTGTCATAATTTGCAAGATATAATATGAAAAATAGAAGAAATTTGAAGAAATATAAAGCTCCAGTATTCCGACAAAGGGTAAGAGCAGTAATGTTTTTTTCATTTGAAAATGTCTGAATTGAGGGATACGTGAATTTAGATAAGGTTTGATTTTGGATTTTTCTATTAAATATAATTATGACGCGCCTTAATGTCTCAGTTTAAATCAAAAATTTACTTTAGCTTAATTCGAATATTAAGGTTAATTGATATTTTAAATTCTCTCTTGAAGAAAATTAATAAGAAATAAAGAATATTTTAAAATTCAAAACTATTTTTACTTTAATATATGAAAACTCTATTGGAGTTTCTCTTAAACTCTAAAGCACTATTGGATGGTTTTAAAGAATTTCCCAGGCCTCGAGTTAAAAATTAAAATATTTTATTTCAACCACTTTTATTCCAAGCCTGGCATCCCAGATTTTTAACTCGTGGAAAAGTGGAAAACCAACAAAATACAAAACAAAGGCAAATGAAAGAAAATTACCTCTCAAAAAAAAAATAAATAAAAAAAAAAACTCTTTTAATGTTATTTCAAAGTAAAAAAAAAAAAATTTATAAACACAGCGAATTGATCCTTTTATACACAAGTTTTACTTTACTATTAATGTTGAACGAATCCTTTTTTTTTTGTTTTTGTTTTTTGCTTTTTATGCATAAATTTTGTATTTACCTTTGCAGGTTAATAATGATGTGAAGAGCAGGACAAACTTATAACCTCAAACCTTGAACTAAAAAAAAAAAAGGAAAAAAAAAAAACTTTAATTTACCTTTAAAAAATAAATATAAATGTGAAAATAAATTAAAAATAATATTTTCCTTGAATTCTATTCAATTTTTTTTTTTATTTATTTATTTATTATCATATTTTTTTTTTTGATTCTTTAATTTAATTCAGTATTGCCTGATCTGTTCCTAATTTTTTTTTTTTTTTTTTTTTACGGATTATTTTATATATTTGAATTTCTAATAAATTATTAAAAAGTTTGTTTTTTTTTTCTTATAATATTATTATTCTTTTCATAGCTTTATGTACTCAGATACAATATATATCTATATATATATATATATTATTTCTTATTTAAAAAGTCACGAATTACCGATTCATTGAATCAAAAAATAAAATCAATTTTTCCTAATTGCCAATAATATTTACAAACAAAACAATAAAACAAAAACAACAACAAATTGTATAAATAAAAATCACTCAAAATTTACACAAAACATTTACAAAATAAAAAAAAACAAAAAAAAGAAAACCCTCTGTCACTAAATATACAATAAAATAAAATGGAAAAAAATTAACAAATTCAACAATACGGATAGTATTTTGTTGTTATTATAATTTTTTTAACTTTTAGCAGATTTTGCCAAATAATTTTTAGCATATTTAATTGAGCCTATACACAAATGTTTTTATAAATCTACCTATTTTTAATAACTTATTTCTTTAATAATTTTCTAACATATGATATAGTGAGTTGTTAAATCATTTTATGCTTAATTATATACAATATTCTGTAACTTATATTTAATTTCCTTTTTTCTGAGAATCAACACATAAGTTTTCTAAGAATCAACGCTTGATTACTTGTATGCAAATGTCTCAATAGTAAATTAGTCTTATGCTTAAATTATGAATAATCACATTGGAATTTTGGCAATATTAGTAACACATTTGGGTTCCAAGGCCAGTATGTTTTGTACTATTATTAATTAATAAGTATTATATAGTTTATATTTATAGTTTGTATTTGGTTACCATGGAGATTTGCAAAGAAAAATTATATAACGGTATTTCCTTCGAATTAAAAGCTATTGTAATTTAAAGCGGTTTCTGTACCAGCATTTTCTCACTGATTAGAAACCATGCCATGTCCATAACCACTATATTATATAAAAATATAATATTGCATAACTTTAGGCTTATATTTTAATTTTTAAACTTTCTCAAAAAATTTTAATATAATATTCCTTGCTGTTCTAAGCTTTTACAAAGCTTCTTTCTCATTATGAATCAAAATTGAACTCTTATTTAATTGTTGAGTTAATTTTTATAAAACCAGTTAATTTTTTTAAACCCAATTATCCCAACCGCCTCAAAATAAAACTATTTAATTAGATTAAGCAAAGATAAAGGATAGGTTCCTTAGAGGGAAATGTTAAAACAATTTTACATCAAAGTATATTCCCGCTTCCTTAAAATTAATTGGATCAGAACCGAATTATCCATTGAATAAATTTTTTAAATTTTATCCACTGAATAAATTTTTTAAACATAACAACAGGCGCAAACATTTTGCATAACGATAGGAACTTAAAAAATATTGGTCTTACACAAAACAGCAACTTAAAAAGTTTATAATTTTTAATTGCATAACTTTAGGCATAAAATAAATTTGCATAACGATAGGCACTTAAAAAATACTAAAAATATTCTATATGTCTTACAAATGACAGCAACTTCAGCAACTTTAAAACGTTACTAATTTTTCACAAAATATTTAATTTATAGGGGGGCAAATAAAATGATAAAAAAAAGCGTAAAATTGAGTGAACAATTGAAAGTATCTACGAAATAAAAAAAACAAAATATTTGTATTTATAATTCGTAAATAACAAATACATACAAGAAATAAAATCAAATACAATAACAACCACAACCAAACTAAAAAAAAAACAAAAACTTAAGGAAAATTAATAATATTAAAAAAAAAATAAAAAACTAAAATAAAAAGCAAAAATAATAACGGTTTAGGATATGATAAAATTTAACAAATAAAGTAAAACAGCCTGTAATGGGAATTATAGGCGGTAAATAAAAATATTTCATAAAAATAAGTAGGTATTAATATAAAATAAACTTAGGTTTGCATTCTTGTATCAACTTTATTAATATTTGAAGGTTAAATGAATAACGAAATGTAGAAATAGAAGTTTTTCGATTTTAAATAAAACTGAATCATCAAAATATTAAATTATTAAAAATTATTTTCCACAATTTAATTGAAATGTAAATTTTAAATTAAAAATGTTATAGTTCGTAGATGGCCCAAACCAATGGGAATTAAAGGATCGAGAGACTCCCATACAAAAACACAACACTTTTCGAGAAATCTCGAGTTCTAACCGTCGGAATTGGTTTAGAACATAGACTATTAGTGGATACCGATGAAGAGTAACGTTTATATATTGATTATAGACATCTATTCATATTGATTCAAGTGGCATAAAAAGATTCTAAAGTGTTTGGGAAATGTCAAGTTCCAATAATTTATCTCAACCTACTTTAACGAAATTTGGTATGAATGCTTTTTTTTACTGGAATAAAAAACGACTTCGTAGCTAGACCAAATTGAAGCACGGGCTATGCATGCTCCCGTATGGTATAACTTTACAATACACATTACATTATGCAAAAAGAAAAGCTTATACAATCCATCTTGGGTTTATTTCTAAGTTTTTTGGAATACTACAGTGCTAGTAGACATTTTGATTGCTCAACTTTTATTTTAAATGATTTTTATGATATAGATACATATTAATAAAAATTGTTGTAAAAAAACGAAATACAATCAGAATTATAAACGTGGACTTGTATAGTTTGTTTGCGACAAAATATGGAAGTTTCTATTAATGATTATTTTAAGAATTGTTGATCGTGATGGTTAAATATCTTGATTACGTAGTTGTTAGTTTAAGTGCAAAAAAAAAACAAACTTACAACAACTTAGTGTCTATTAATATAGTCAAAACCTGGAACATCTTTTATTTTTCTCAAAAATATTTCATACTGAAAAAGTTTATATGAATTTGTCCCTCCTCCTATTATCTTTACTCTATGGTTTAACTCAGGGAATAATTTAGGCAGGCGATAGCAAAACAATCTACCTACATTTATAGAAAATTCAGATACTCTGTTTTATTAAACAAAGAGTTGTGCTTATACAAAAAATATAACTTCTATGGCAGCTACTCGAATCAGCTGAGTAAACTTCTTCAATTTCAATTGAAGGAACGCCTCTTGTTAACAACTTTTGTATATTAAATGATTCTGAGAAAATTTCAGAATTGTTAGTTTTATTTTATAAATAAGTTATTTCATTTTTCCCGACTCTGATCGGAAATATACCTTTAATCTTATATTTATCTTGCCTCCTTCCCTTACCATCAACAGTAATTCAGTTATAACAAACTTGAAGTCGTCAGGGTATTCCAAACCTATTATACATTATTTCCCAGAACATATTATATTCCGAGGATTACACAGTACTAAATCCATAATTAATTGACAATTTAGAATCTAAATATGTACTTCTTTAAATTCTTTATATTGATTATATTAACATACAATTATTTAATTGAACGTTAGTAGGACATATTTTTGATTAAAACTATTTTTTAAATTAAATATTTTCTTTAAATTATTAATTTTTCCAATTACTATTTTTAGACACAATAAATTCTTCTATAAAAACAAAATTTAATTTAAATTTTAATTAACTTAAAATTCAATCTGAGTAAAATTGATGAAAATTGCGCATAAACAAACCTTAATCAATATTATGTTCGATTTTTTTTAAAACACCCAAAGATTGTTGATTTCAAAATAATGTTTAAATTTTAATTTTGGTTTCTTTTTATTATTTATTTAAGTAAACAAAGTCTAAATAAAATTTAAAAGTTTACTTTAAATGAGAAATTATTCAAAATAAATGAATTTAAAATATTTTATTGACTTTTTTCTTTTTATAAATACAAAAAATTTAAATTCCGATTTTGATTTTTCAATTGTATTTACCTAGATTTACTAGGATTTTTTAACTTAAATATTTAAATTTGTTAAAGTTTAAAAATTAATTTCATAAAAATAACAAAAAATAATAATAATAATAAGAATATTAAAAATGTTGAATAATAAAAGTTTCCATTAATAAGAAAAATCTCAAACTTTCACCAAATAATCACAGAACAATAAGAAGAATTAAACAAAAAGTATTATTTTATATTCACTTAACCCCTTTCTCTAAGGCCATTTCCACCATGATTTATATTTTATTCATATTATATACACAACATTTTTCATTTGTAGAATTGTTACTAAATCTCATTATTTAACAAAATCTAAATATTCTTTTAAATTATTTCTATTATTATTTTGAACTTTTATTGCTAAGAATGTTGAAACGTAGGAAGGAATAAGATTTAAAAGTATTGTAAAACCGTTGAAAGTCAAGATAACATTCACATTATCAAATAATTCTTCCACATAGTAAAGAGCTAATTTAGTGTTTATAACTGTGTCTAAGAAGAGCAGCTTTTACTGTGAACTCATTTTCAGCCAGACGGATCTTGTAATTCAAAACCCTCCAATCAATATTAAGAATCTTAATTACTCATAAAACTTTTTGTTTTTCATGTCATTCCGTAAGGAAGCACAGGAATTCCATTTGGAATCTACATCTGGTTTCCATGGTTTCCTACACTTGTTTTTACATTCTCCCATGTGATATTGAATTGGTTAAGTTCATTTACTGTGCGTTTCCAGGTATTATTTGAATGTTCGCTTTTCTACTTTCTTGGGGGTTCTAAAGATATGCGACTTTGTTGTGGTAATCTTCTCTTACCGTATGGTTTACCCAGCTCTAGTTTTTCTCTCTTTGTTGATTCAGTATTGCTTCTTCTTCTGTAATTTTCCATTGATCTTCGTTGCTTATTCTGTCGGGCCAGTACATTCTGCATGCGTAGACATTGGTTAATGAATAGTTGTAATTTTTAGCTGATGATGTTAAATATCAGCCATGGCAGCGGAACCATATTATATAAGTTCTGATTTTATTCAAGCATTAAAGAATGTTAGTTGTGTTTTCCAAAAGATCGGGTTGTTTCTGCGCTCTGGGTTCAATCGTCTGAAAGCTGCTTTGGTTTTGTTGAGTCTATTTTTCTCATCTGCCTTCGCATCTCCATCAGTGGCCATTATACTACGAAACTACGTAGTTGAACTGGGTTAAATATTCATTCGCCTTTTAGCTGCTGATGTTATTGATTGTCATCGTCTTTGATTTTATGGATATTTTTACTAGAAGAACTAAGTCGTCTGCATAGTTTAAATTTTTTAGATGGCGAGAGAAGCTCCAAGTAATACCCGTTTTGTGTTTACAAACACACTTTGAAAATTAAACTGTTTAAGACCATTGTGTAAAGGAAAGGTGAGACTGGACATATATGTTTGACACCAGTATTTGTCTGGAAATATTCACCGGTGTTTCATTTTGTTAAGGATGACTAGTTAATTTTTACGTCTTTATTTTTTAATGCTAATCTAAGGCCGACAAATAGAGAAAGGAAGAAGTCACCATTTAATCGATTGCACAGCTTCTGTGGCAAATCGCGTAACTTTAGTTTTATTTTCTGCTATATTCTGCCTTGTATTACAGTTGCTATGGTCTTGTACACTATATTGAGGATTATGATTTTACGACAGTTTTAACAGTTTTTGAGATCTCATATCTCCACATCATCCACATTGATTTATTATTTAATTATGGAGTTTATAGAATTTTTTGGTAATCCTCTATATTTTTCTTTTACTACTACTTCTCACTCCATCTTTCACTCATATTTCTTAGAGATTAAGAAAATAAATTTTCTAAACTCTAATAATAACATATTTCAAATTAATATAATTCCAACCCGTCCCTATATTCCACCATTTTTTTTATTACATAAATTTGTATTTATAAATACCAAAATCTAGATTTAGCATCATTTCATTTAGCATATTAGAAACAGAATTGAAACTGATACTTATTATAATACATACATACGGTGAACTGAATTAAGGTCCTGCGAAATAAAGCCCACGGGGTATTATTCCCTGTTTAATGAGAAATAACGCTCTGGGGTCTTTTGCCCGATTTGTTGAAGCCCGGGGTTTTATTTCTCCATTAAACTTGAACTACGACTTTTCCAAAATTTAAAAAACAAATAATAATTTTACATATAAACTACACATATAAACCTGATTTTGTTATCAAAGTCTTGCATACATTAATTCATAAGTACCCTGAATTACAAAAATGGATTTTATTACATATTTAATGAGAAATAATAACTTGGGGCTTTATTTCTCAAGAAGGCGAAGATTCAATTGAAAAAAAACAACACCCCGGGCTTTATTTCTCATAGAAGTCGTAGTTGAACTCAAAAGAGAAATAAAACCCCGGAGTTTTACACTTCTTTTGAGTATATAATAACTTTTATTTTTAAATAAATAAAGAACTCAACATTTAATGTAGTTAATTTTATAATTCTATTTAATAATTACATCTTCTAAGCTCCAAAATTTATATTGAACTGAGTTTGTTTTTTTTATACATTTTATTTCTTTTCAAGAAAAAAATTTCTCATTAAATGGGAAATAATACCCCGCGAGCTTTATTTCGCAGGGCTTTAATTCAGGTCACCTACATACATGCATTATATATCATTCTTAAACCTACACTTTATTTTATAACAGTTTTGTTGATATTTTTATATTCAATTGAATTCAAATATTCCAAAATATTAGAAATTATACTTGTATATATTTGTATATTATATGTATAAATGTATGTATGTATAAATGTATATAAGAAAATAATAAAAACAACAATAAAATTAAAATTAAGCAAATAATAAAATACATAAAATTATTAGTTATTATTATTGTATATATATAAAATGGCGGATAGACCAAAAAATTATACTAAATACTATAATAATATAAAATAATAATGATTTAAATGATATTGATAATGATTTTTCAGCTTAAGAATAATTTCTTTTGAATTTTTTCTTAATATTTTTGTTTTTATTTTTTTTTTTTTTTTTGGAAAATTTTTTTTGGATTTATTTTCATTTTATTTTTACATTTTTATTTTGGTAAAAAAGAAAATTATATTGGAATTATGATGATGAGAAAAATTGCCGGACTGTTAAACAAATCAAAGATGTGGAAAATTAGAAATATTTTTTTTTAATGATAATAAATCATAAACAATTATTATTATTACTGTTATTTTTGTTATTGTTGTTGTTGTTGTTATAGTTGTTGTTGTTGTTTTTTTAATATTTTAGTAAGAAGAATAAAAGAAAGAGTGAATGGCGGATAAACAAAAACAAATACAATTTCACTATAAAAATAATAAAAACAAAAATTAAAACAAAAATATAAATGAGTAAATTGAGGATTTTATGAAATTTTTTCTTCTTTTGTAATTTTTTTTTTTCGCTTATGTTGCCAAAACTTTAGTGGTTTTTACATGGCAGAAAAGAAAAAAAACAAAATGGAAATTTAAAATACAAATTTATTGAGGTTAAATTGTTATTATGATACAAAGGCCATGGATTATATATTGTTTTTTTTTGTTCAATGATAGGGCTTAGTAGTTAATGTACTTAACTCTCGCTTAAAAAATTTGAATTCATTTGTACTGTACGCGTCTAGTATTCTGCTGCTGAATTTACTACTGAACTCTAAGCGATCATTTTATCAGTTAATTGCTATTGGACTAGAATGTATTAGTGTACCTTCTACTTAGGGCACTTATTTATTATTATTATTATTATTATTATAAGAATATGGCTTTAAGTAGGACCGACTTTTTTCATCAGCTATTGGTAGTGGCTTTGCACGGAGAGTTTTTTAAGTTCCTAAAAGTTGTTAAAGTTTTTGATATAATTCCACTTTCAATTCTAGCTCTTCTGAAGTATTTGTTGTTTAACATTTTGCTCTTGAAATCAAATATCTACTGACTGCGCCAGTTAAATTTCTTCGTTTATAGTTTTTCTCAAACTAAAATTTTAATGTTCAAACGTATGCATTTCCTGTTTATTTAAAGTCCACTTTTTAATTAAGAATTTTTTAGGGAGTTATATTATGTATTGAATATAACAACATACAAATAGATACTTTTCCAATATTACCAAGCGTCGTGGTAAACTTTTCACAAGTTCTATTTCAATTAATTTATTTTTAATTAAATGTCAAAATGACACTTAACATAACCTACTTTATTTATTTCCATACAAAAATCATTAATTTGGAGGTCTACATTTTATACTTAACTATCAGTTTTATTCAATTTTCTCAATATTATGATATTATATTACAGATTTATTAAAAATTATTAATAATTTCAGCATAGAATTAAAAAACAAGACCAGGCCAAACAATATTTATTTTTTTTTTTTTTATTCTTATTTTTTATTTTTATACCAGCTGTTTTGATTAATATGGAATTAGTTATAATGATTGTTTGTTGTTATACTGAATTGATTTTCTGATCATCTGCAAAAGATGATTTGATTTATCAATGACTGATTTATCAATCAATATCAATTTTTTTGGATTTATTTTAATCATTATTATTTTTAAGAAATGTAAGCATCTGCTGTTTAAGAATTTGTTGTTATTTTTTTTTTTTTAACTAAAATTGAAAATTTTCATTCTCTCTCACTCTATCACTCTCCAGTTTCCATATTTCATAATGTATAAATTTTTGATTTTTTTAAATAAAACAATCATAATATTGACAATAAAGTCTTCTTGAGTACTTGCTCAATTCTTTAAACAAATCATCTTAAGTGTAATCCATCGATACAATAAAAAAAAAAAAAAACTTAAGATATACAAGAAGTTTTAAGAGTTTTGTGTAAAGTTTGTTATTTTTAAAATTTTCAAAAATTTAAATAATATTGGAATAAAAATGAAAAGAGATGGAAAATAATTTTTTTGGAAAAAACTTTAAGAAGTCGAAATTTTTTCATTAAATTTTGGTTTATTTTCAGGGTGGTAGGTACTAATCAAAAAGTCAAATTTTGTTATTACAAGTTGAACTATGACAAAAAGTAAACAAATAACAGTATTTTGTTCATTGTAACATATACACTCTTTAATATGAGTGAAAGAGATGGAAGAAGGTCAAAATAAAAAAAAAATAATATAAACAATAGAAGAAAATAATTTGTAGATTATATTAATTTCAAATACTTAAAAAGTTTAAATATAATATGTATATAACAGGTATATATATATAATTATATAAATATTTATATATACATATATAAACTTTTGTATCATAAAGATGAATTGAGATTAATTGAATTCTTAATAAAGAAAATGTTTTTCTTATTTGCCAACGTTCTGCCCCCACTTTTCTCAATTATTAAAAAAAAAACAAAAAAAAATTAAAATTCATTGTAAGTGATGTCTATATTTTGTATTATTTTTTTTGTTTTTGTATTAAACCATTTTTATATTCTAATAACAATATTAATTCTTTTATCTTTATTTATTTATCATTTAATGAAATACAATACACAAAAACTCATACACACAAATACATTGTACATACAAAAATTGATAGCGTTATTTGAATTACAGTAGCTTTTTAGTAATAGGTGTGATAAATAAAAAATCCTCGTCTCGATTTATTGAGTTTAATTTTGAGTGAAGTGGGGCTCCAATTTTATTTCAATCCATTTTCTATTTTAGTTCTATCTATTATAATATAACCTCTGGGCCCCCTGGAGGAGGTTTTGCAAGTACCAGCATTTTTTGCTTAGGGATACCAATTCCCTTTGATTTTTTTTGTTAGACATTCTAATTAGATATTAAAACATATTGAAGAAATTTTGCAAGAACCACGGTTACCGATTTGAGAATTTCAGTTCCTATAAAATTGGTTTTTTGTCATCAGTGATTTAATTTTCATTGATACTTATTAATATAGTGCCAAAACTACGTAAAAAAACTTTAAAGTGTTTCAAATAAAATATTTTTACACAAAATTTCTGTAAAACCGTTGTATTTGAAATTCTTGAATCTAAAGAAGAACTCAATAAAAGCACTCAAAGAAAACAAATTCAAAAAAAAACTCAAAAAACGAAACAACAGACTTCTCCACTTAAAACCTATTTTTGACAAAAATTAATTATTCTGTGTTGTCAAAATTTAAAAATAAAATTAAAAATCAAGAAGAGTTTTTTGATAAAAAAAAGAAACTTTCAAGGTAAAGAATCTGTCACTGGAGGTCTAATGTAAACACTAAAATTTTTATATCACTAGATATCATCAAATAATAAAGTATAATTAATTCCTATATATTTTTGTTTTTTTTTAATTTTGAAAATCTACGCAAACGAAGCTGTAAGGGTGTACCAAATTTGGAATTACGTTTGTAACGCTGTAAATAAAGTAAAGGAGAAAACTTTGGGTAATAACTCTAAAACTAAGTAAATAAGGATTCCTAAATTTTTTTAAATTTAAGATATTAAGACGACTTTTGTTATAAGTACTTCTTTTACTGATAGGTTTAAGCCAAAATAATTTCGGAAAGTAAATTGACAGGTTCAAGTTTTGGTCCATTTTTAGGTATATTATCAAATTATACCTAACTTTATTATTTCGGGTATCTCAAAATAGGTATCTGAAATGATGCTAAACGAGTTAAAGTTTTATTTCAATGCCTAATAAATAAATTTGATCGAGGAGTTGTCATACAAATCCAAAATTTATTTTATCTTTTTTTGATGCCCAGTTAATCTGAAATTTAGAACTTTTTAAAAAATGTCAAAATCTAAGATAATAGAATACTTTTGGAATATTATGTTGACCTGACAATACGTTCTTATTGCTTTTTGTAATTACTTAACACACTTAATTAAAACAAATACCAGACTTATT
The DNA here is from genome assembly GCA_963082915.1 of Dolichopus griseipennis. Lineage (NCBI taxonomy): Eukaryota > Metazoa > Arthropoda > Insecta > Diptera > Dolichopodidae > Dolichopus > Dolichopus griseipennis. Next base: position 87,237,566 of record OY720444.1, read on the forward strand.
GTAAATTTTCTATAAACAATTTCTATGGCCGTATTATTGCGGGTATCCTATAGTTGTCAGTGTCAACTCAATCCTCTTCCTCATTTTGTTTCCAAATAAATAAAAATTTAAATAAAATTACTCTTTGTTATTTAAATTTTTACTTTATTTTAAGTTTGACACGTGGCTATAACCTTGACATTGAATTCATAACATCACAATTAAATATGAAATAAATACTTTTTTTGTTTTTTAAAGTTTATGTCTTTTATAACCCTTTTTAGCACATTTTCAAAAAATTTTGTAAAAATGTGCCTATATAGTTTCATTCTGTCCGTCCGTCCGTCCGTCTGTCTGTCTGTCTGTCTGTCCGTATGTTTACAAAAACTTTTACATCGTTTGAAATAGAGAAAAGAAATTTTAACCACGAGTAGGTATTACAAAAAAAATAATTTCGTAGAAGAATTTTTTTCCGTAGCCCCACCTGTTACGGAACTGCAGCCCCCTAAAGTTGGAAAAAGCCCTATATTTAAATTGTTATAACAAGAGTTCTGCTGAATGTATTTTCAATCTGAAAACGGCAAACGATAGCGGGTTTTATAAACTTTATAAATTTTTAAAAGGCAAATGTTTAGGGTTGCCATACGGTACAAAAATTTAACATTACGCAAAGCTCAATTTTTACAAAATTTTTGGCCAGACATATCTTCTGAACGGTTGAAGCTAGGGTCTTGAAATTTTGGGAGGAGTTAGATCCTTAGAAATTAGTAGGAGTCGGTCAACAAAATTTTTTTGTCACGTCCCCTGTTTTGCAGCTATAAGGTCCCGAAAATTGAAATTTTGCTATTTTTAAACACCTGTAACTTGAATGCATGTCTAAATTTTTTTTTAGTGATATACAAAATTCAAAGCTCTACAATTATATTTCAACATATGTCAAAGGTTTTTCTTAATTTTGAAGGGTGACGGAGCTACAGCCCCTGGAAATTCCAAAAAAGCCTTATATTTAAATTGATATAACAAGAGTTCTAATAAGTTTATTTTCAATCAAAAAACGGTAGAAGAGAGCTACATTTATAAACTTTAAAGAAATATATCGCTAAGTAGTATAGCGTTGCCATACGATACCAAAATTTACCATTATGCAAAACTCAATTTTTGCAAAATTTTTGGCCCCACATATCTTATAAACGGTACCAGCTAGGGTTCTGAAATTTTGGGAGGAGTTAGATCTTTAGAAACTAGTAGGAGTCGGTTAACAAAATTTTTTTGTCAAGCCCCATGTTCAGGAGCTATAAGGGCTCGAAAAATGAAATTTTGCTATTTTTAAACACCTGTAACTTGAATACCTGTTTAAATATTTTTTCCTTAATATACAAAATTTAAAGGTCCAACATTATATTTTAACATATGTTAAAAGATTTTTTTAAATTTAAAAGGGGTTCTTTAAATTGAAGAAAGTGTCTCTCAGTTTTTACCATTTTTGCTTAAATAGTAAAATTCTAAGTAATATTTCAAATTTTGGTGGAATTCACAATTTAATTCCTAGAACCTAAAAAAGTTTGTGGGATGGGGAGTAGTGAGGATTATATCCTTGAGAAATTTAGCAACATTCCATATAGAGGGGCTAATATGGCTTAAAAATTAAAATCTTACTGTTTTTATAAGTAGGCAGTAACTTAGTCACTGACTTATATATTTCCTAAATTAAACATTAATATTGAAGCTTCAACATTATATTCCGATAAAATACTTAGTATGAAACACTATATTATTTTGAAAATGTGCTTTTTTAAAAACCCTTGGTTTTTTTCATCACTTGTTTATTTTAGTTTGATTTTTATTTATAAAGAAAATAGTATTTTTTTTTTTGATTAGAGCGTCAATTTGAAGTTTTGTTATTGTTTAAAAGAAATTTAAATAAAATATAAATTTAATTAAAAAATGGAAAAGATAATTTACGGTAAACAAATCTTATCTTAAAATAGAAAATGATAGATAAAGTTTTTCTTTTAAATTTTTGTAGGATTAAAATGAGGAAACTAAATTTACAATGTGTACAATGAAATGAGCGTGACAGCGTTTTTTGACATTGTTTTGTTTACAAATATTCAAAAAAATATTCAATAGTTTAAAGTTTATTGTACCTATAGTTATTTTGAATAATGGGGTGATACTATTTAAACCTAAATAGAAAATTTAGCTAAAAACTAATTTTTTATTCTGATAATATTTTTTTTTATTTTTCAATAAAAAATATTTTTCAAAGTTCAGTTATTTGACATTTGAATACGTAGAGAAAGCGAAAAATTAAATATCTTCTTTAATGGCTGCGTAATGACTGCCTCTGAGTTGCGTCTATTGTAGACACTTTCATATAATTCAATACATTTATATTACATATTTAGAAATTTGAAAATTACGTAATAGAGTCTAGGTATTTTAAGGATACGCATAGGTTCTCTAGTACTGCAAGATAAGAATTGAATACATAAAACTGAGCTTGTACAAAAATATCATTTTTCAAACAAAAATATCATTTTTCAAACAAAAACAAAGCTAGAACTTATGAAATTTATTTGAAGCCAATCTTTTTAATTTTTGAAATGTTTTATAAGATAAAAGGTAGTTAAGAAAAATAACATTACGTAGGGAATATAATTCTCTGACTGTTATTTATTCATTTATTTATTTATTTATTTACTTGCTACGTAGAAAGTCAGTCGTATGACATGTAAAAACCAAATTATTTTTTCTGTTAAATTTTTATATTGAATTTTAATACTTTTATGAAATAGATTTCAATTGAATAACAAATTTTCTTTTATTAATTTCAATAATATTATGATGACTTACGATTTTAATATATAATCTTATGTAAATTACAAATTAAATACTTATTTCATATAATAATCAAATTGTTTATGTACAAAAATAGAAATGAAATAAAAAGTCAAAAAAAGAATAAATGAGAATCTTAAGCGAATACACAATATGTTTTATGAATTTAGTTGCATTTACAAAAAATTTTTAAAATAATATTACCCTGGATTCAAACTGAACCTTACAATCTAAGAACTAATGTAATTAGTAAACGCCGCCCTAACCACCCATCCACTTGTTTACTTATATATTGTTTGCTAAGAGCTGCTTTAGATCATTTCAATAGATCACTAGAATTAGCAGCAGTATTTAGCGTTTTATTATAATAGATTAGGTACAATGGTGCATGAATGGACCAGATAATTGTATACTTAGTTTCCAATTTGAATAGCACATTTCAAATTCAAATATGAGATATATTATAAATTATATCTGACCATGAGTTGAATCCAAGATCCTTCGTTTGAAGCGTCGATGTCTCCACCAAGTGACATAATACTAGTCAATGTATGTAAAATGTTTAGAATATCCTAACTTTCAATCGATACAATCCTTTGCCATAATTTCAAATTTGTTGGGATATTTTCATCAAATCATTAATATTTGTGATATTATGAAAGAACCAAAATTGTTTTATAATTAATTTTTGTTTCCTTACATATTGATTGTTGATATAGTATGCACTTCACTATACTATACTATACAAGGCTCCCTCTCACTTCTAAAACCAGATAAAAAAGTTTGAACTCCAACTTTTGCCTTATAAGTTTTGTACCATCCAGCACATACGTACTTATATCTTACAATTATCAACAATTAATTAAAAATTATTTCAAGAATCATTAAATCCAAAATTTAATTTAAAATTTTTCTAATTAAAATCATTCAATACCTATATATTCGATTTTTAAAAAATTGAATCTTGTCCAGCGCCATTCTATATAATACAAACTTGTATAATGAAAAATATTTTTTACTTTTCCAATAAAATTTAAATTAATTAAAAATCCCGTCAATAATATTTCAATTAAGTTAAATTTTACTTTAAAAAGTAAAAAAAATTACCAAGAAAGAAAACAAAACAGCAAAATAAATGAAATTTTCGTGAGAACTTATCAAATGCTCAGCTGATATAATAAGAACGTTAATTAATGACGTCGTGCCGTTTTTATTTATACAAAAATGTTCAAAAAGAATTTGCTATCCTTTTTTTTCCCTTCTGATGTCTTTTAATATTGGCAAAATATTGTATTTTTTTTTTTTTATTTTATAGTTTTCACTTCAAAAAAATTACAAAAAAAATTTATACAACGTTGAAAAATAAAAAAAAAAAAAACAAGAATGGAGCAGAAATGAGCAAAAAATTTAACATGTTAACAACCATCGGTTAAAAGTTTTGACATAGAATTGATTTAATGCAAGCTTATTCCATGGACTGATGATTTTTATTGTAGACTTTTATGACATTCAGAAACTATTTAAATGCAAGTTTTTGAAAATTTAGACACCATTTTTAGGAAGTTGCCATACTAAGTTCTTAATTCGATATGTGTCCACCTAATGTAGATAAGAAGTTAAAATTGAAAATGGGCTAGTAAAGTAATAGGGCAATTGCGTTGATAAAGTTGGACATTACTCACACTAACTTTTTGGGTGAACCAATTTTTTTTTTTTTTTTTTTTAATAAAATATCATAAGGGAATCAATGACTTATTTAATTTTAAACATCAAATTTAATTTGCACGGGTATCTAAAAATTAACAAGAGTAACTAAAATCCTACCCATTTCAACTATTTATACTCTCAAGTTAAACTGTTTTTAAAATAACTGTCAATTCTTGTTCATTAACTTTACTGTATATATTTAGTCACCATGAAGATTTGGAAAGAAACATTATTTTTCTTACATAATTTTTTTTTTAATTAAATATAGTGTCCTGACTGGGAATCAAACCAATACGAATTTCTATGGACAATAAAAATTTTGGTAACTAATGATGGTATGATTGTAAAAAAAAATTTTTTAAAAAGTACTTTTGACAGAACATTAGAAAAAGATTTTGTTTTAAGTTTTAAAAATATCAAATTAATTTTTGTTTATGTTTTATACTCTTATTGCCCATGGTCTTAAGGCCCTATGTATCTCTTCAAACAAATTTAAACAAATAATATTGAAGTAAAAAATGGAAATTTTCGAGTTTTAACTTACCCAGTCCTAGGAGTATACTGAAAAATTTCATTAAAAATCTAATTCTTATTTTTTAAGATGTAAGTTCTCTAAAAACTTCAAGTTTATAACGGTTTATTTGCAAAAAATACAAAAATTATTGATTTTTAGAAGAAAGGTTTTGATATTCTTTTTAATTTTGTCTTAATCTTATATATATACATTATCAGCTTTGGGGAACACATTTGGTGGATTATGGTTTCATAAACGTGATGAGCGCATGACCAACGAATTTCCAGAAGCCGTGTTACGCCAGTTATCACAACTGTGTATGGATCAGGATCTGTTGCCTCCTTGTTTCTCGTTTTAAAATTTTGAGTGGAGGCAAAACGGCAACACTATATATTATATTTCAATAGACATGACAAAAACAAAAAATCATAACTGTTATTACCGTTTTAACTGAGAACTTTTCCTATTGGCATTTAAAGGGTTAATAAAAAAATTTTAAAAGAAAAAAAAACATTTAAAACTACATCAACCAATATTTTTTTTTCAACAAGTTTTTGAATAACGAAAATTTTTCATTTAATTTATAAAAAAAAAAAAAAAAATTAAAAACTACAAAAAAAAAAAAAATTTTTTTTAATTGGAAAAAAAAATTTGTTTTCTTTTCTACTTTATTCTGTTATATTTTATTTTCATGTAAAGAAAATTTATACTTGAAAAGAGAAGGAAAGAAGATAATTTTTACACAATTTCAATTTTAAAGGTGATGGTTAATTAGTTTTTCTTTTCAATAAGTTTTTTTTTACAAATTTTCTTTAAAATATATATATATATTTATTTTTTATTTTTTTTTTTTTTTTTTTTTTCAATTTTCTTCAATTCATTATTCGTTACATTTAATGACACTTTGAAAGACTCGATTGAACGAAAATTGATGCAGATAAAAGTATCCAAATGCATTTATTATATATATGGTATATAGAAGTATATAATATATGTATATATATTATATAATGATATTTAAATAAAATCAACAAAACAAAAAAAAAAAATAAAATAAACTAGAAAATATTTAATTAAATTGTTGAAAATAAATATTGTAAAAAATTAAATATTTTCTTGAAAAACTTATATATACATAAGAAAATAAAAATTGATTAATTAAAAATTTATTTAGACACTTGTGGTTTTTTTCGATTTTTGTTCTTTTCCTTTTTTGGTGGTAAAATGGAAAAAAATTAACTATTAATTAAATTTAATGGATTTTTATTTTTGAATAACTTAATAAACGGATGAGTATACAATGTCTTATTTGAAAAGTAGTTCTTGGTAGTAATAATTATAAATGAATTTACAAATATATATATGTATCCTTAAATCTACTTTCATACATACTATATATTATTTTCATCACTCTTATGAAGGTTGATTTAAGGGTATACTAAATTTCCAATTACGCTTATGACGTTGTTAAAGACTTGAAGTGAAGACGCTTATGACGTTTTTAAGACGTGTTACCGGCTTCACAATAACCCAAAAACTAAAAGAGCAAGGATTCTGAAATTTTCACGGTTTTATACAGTAGTTTGCTAAACGGGTTTGAGTTCTTAATGTCATACAACTTTTATTTTTATAACTTCAAATATAATGGATGCAGGGTATCCATTATATTGGCACTCCTTCAGGGTATTCTAGTAGGAGTTAATTTTTATACCTAAAATTATATTGTTCTAGTGCACGAGTTTTATATTATAGTTCCACAACAATTTCCTTGTTTTTTTATGCATAGCTCAGAATATAATTCAGTTGTGTAGATCCAAATATTAAATTTAAAGTTTTACAAACAACATTTACTCAAAATGTAATTCGCCTGTGGCATTCTTAAACTTTTCAAAAAAAAATTAAAATTAAGCTTACTTACAGGATACTTTATGAATATTATAATACTAGCTGTTGGCCCGTCACAGAATGACGGAAGGTCAGTTGAAAGAAGAACTTTTTCTAATTAAGAACTATTTCTAATTTAATTACATATATTACATATACATATATTATATATCAATACCATTTTCTTAAATAAAATGGTAACCGTTGCATTCTACGTAATACAGACTATGCTTCAATTCTAGTTATGTACAAAAAAAACAAAAACTTATATGTTGTTGTATCTAAAAATTTGAAGATGAATAATTTATTTAGTCTACCTTTTTTATGTTTTGAATTTGATAAAATTTTGGGGCTGTTAGTTCAAATCCCTTCTTGGTGAAATGTTTTTTTAATTTCAATTAATATTTTTTTTTTTATTCAATTACGTACTTTTTAAAATTAAGTTCGATAAATTTGTGTTAATAAGAGATGTGATATAGATTTATTTTGTTTCAATAATGATTTATTTCTCCAACTATTAATGTTTTGTATATACATTTTTAAAAAAATGTTGTTATACATTCTATATTGTTTCCTTTGTTTAGATTCAAATCAAAATACTTGTTTGAAGGCTAACCGTTCTATAATGTACTTATTCAACATGCTAAATAATGTATCTATTTATATGTACGTGAAATTGTATTAAATAAATGTTGATTTTTGAATTGAGTTTTGCATTATCAAATGCAAATTATAAATTTTATTTGAAATTTTTTTAATATACCTAACCCTAACTAAGTTTAAAATCTATTTTGTCTGGTTTTTATGTTGCATTGAACTCAGAGGTATTGTATACCTGAACCCACTTTCCCAACCGTCAGTTGTTACATAATTTTTTTCCATTTTAACTTTTAAATAGATAAATAATTAAAAAGTTATGAAGGAAGGGATGAGAGATAGATGAGGTAGAGTTGAGAGCGAGATGAGGGGAAACTTTGAAATTACTTTAATACATTTCTTGGTTTATTTGCTTAAGCAAACCAATCAATGCATCAAAGCATACATTGGGCTTTCGCCCTTATTTCAAATTTTTACTGAAAATTATTAAGACTAACTACACAAATGTTCCTGTGAAGCATTGTCTTCTTAGTTTTTATTTACAAAATGTCTTACTATATATTTAAAATTTCCAGAAAATCTTCTGTGATTTTTAAAACTGAAATGAAATTTTTCATAAACTAATAAGTAAATTTTATTTTAAAAAAATTTTTTTTTTTTTTTATTAAAAATAAATAAAATATTTTTTGGCCTGCTTATGATAATTTATGATATTTTATTTTCTAAAATAAAACACATCCAACAAAACGTTAATATTTTATTTTTTTATAATTGAACACATCCAACAAAACACATTTAATTGAATGCGTTTGTTACACCTCATTCTAGACAAATATATTAATAATAATAAAATAATAATAGACAAATATTATTATATTAATAATAATAATAAATAAAGACAAATATATTAATAATAATAAAATTCTAGACAAATATATTAATAATAATAATAATAATTATAAATAAAAACCAAAACAAAATTTTCGGATTTCTTTGAATTAAAAGCTTTTAAATTTTATAATCTCTTATCAGCATTACCAAAAGGTTTTTAGTTTGTTAGAAACGCTAAAAAAATTTTTTTGTTGTGTTTTTCTTTTTATTTGTTCTTTTTTTCTTATCATACATTGTTTTGCCGACGGCATTTGTTTTCATATATAAAAAAATAAAATTTTTTAGTTTTTAAAAATTTTTTCTAATATATAGGTAATTTATTTTTTCTTTTCTTCTTTAATATTTAAAACAAAACGGAATCCCCCTAACGTCATTTCAGTTTTCAGTTTAAGAAAATTGCCACCGCAACAGCCACTGTCCACCACCACCACCACCGATCTAGGTGTTTCAATATCAACGACACACACACACGATCGTTGAAAGATCTTTCAAATTGTTAACTCGCTTCATACTCGTTTCAATTCAATCCAAAGTCACAAACATAATAACCTCTTTTCTAATATAAAAACTATCAAAGACACAATGTACTAAAATTACTTATCAACGACACACACACACGATCGTTGAAAGATCTTTCAAATTGTTAACTCGCTTCATACTCGTTTCAATTCAATCCAAAGTCACAAACATAATAACCTCTTTTCTAATATAAAAACTATCAAAGACACAATGTACTAAAATTACTTTTTAACTCGCTTCAATCCAAACCAAAGTCACAAACCTACCAATTTATAATATAAAAATTTTTTTATAATTGAACACATCCAACAAAACACATTTAATTGAATGCGTTTGTTACACCTCATCTTTGACAAATATATTAATAATAATAATATATATTAATAATAATAATAATAATAATAATAATAATAATTATTTTCTTGTGCGTATCCGAGAATTGATACAATCTATTCTTTTTTCTTCCTAATTTCCTTACTTATTTACTTATTTATGTCGAGAGCCATTCAGAATCAAAGTATGTGGATTTCATTTAGGTAGTGTTGAACGTTACCAAACTAAAAGCAAAGGGGGTGATAATCATTGAAAACCAATTTAGAGTCGGGATTTGGAAGGAAATTAGGAATAGGTATTGGGAATTATGAATCAAATTCAATATTGGGAAACATTTTGAGGGGTATCACCTTTTTTTAGAATCGCATAATATAAATTTAACACTTTGCATATGGCAACAAACCAATTTCCATAAATCGTTTTAATGGGGAAAGCATGTGTATTTATGTCGCACAGCTTGTTTCACGTTGGAAAACTATAAGAGGACGAATTAATTGTTTGATTTCTTTGGAACAGGTTTTCGTCTTAAAAATAGATATCTATAAAACAAGTTTAGTGACGAAGCACCGATAACTCAGTCGAGTGGGAGTTGAAGTGAGCATTTATTTATCCAGATAGTTCTATTTTGTTGGGGGATATGGGCTCCAGGCCCAATTAGTGAATTATATTTAATTTTTGGTCTAATGTACGTTTTATCACTCAGATACAGGAAAGTTAGTTTTACACCGAAATAAGAAGCCTAATTTATTTGAATATAAATCTTAAAAATTATATTAATGTACAAACCCGTTATGTAGAACTTTTTGCTACATATAACTTAGGTACATGGTTATTTCAAGATAATAACAGTCAGAAATGCAATCAAGAAAATAGGAAAGGCCACCTTTAAAATAAATTTGATGAATTATAAAGAAAATTCCTCAAATTAAGTTTATTTAATTTTACACAGCCCTGCATAACATATTTTGGTTCTACAGACATAAATTATTTGATGAAAATATGTCAACAAATTTGGAATTATGGAAATATATGAACTAAAAGGAAAAGTATCGATTGGAAATTAAGATATTCTAAACATTTTACATACATTAACAAGTATTGTGTCCCTTGGTAAAGACGTCGACGTTTCAAACGAAGGTTCTTGAGTTCGGACCCTGGTCGGATCATAACAAATAAAAACAAAATATAATTTATAATTTATATCAATAACAGTTTATATAATTTAAAAAATGAAATACCTGTCGCACTTGAAAATGGAAGGCTTAATCAAAACACTTATCTCATTGTGTGAGGTAGGGAACCGACCGTACATACACCTTGCAACTTACGATAATTTGAAGCAAAAATACATAGATACAAAAAAAATTTATATTATTTCCTTCTAGTGGATGTTTTTTAGCACATTTTCAAAAAATATTTTAAAAATGTGCCTATATAGTTTCACTCTGTCCGTGCGTAGGTCGGAAAAAGCCCTATATTTAAATTGTTATAACAACAGTTCTGTTAGGTATATTTTCAATCTGAAAACTGTAAATATTTCAAGTTTTGGTGGTAATCACAATTTAATTCCTAGAACCCTAAAAAAAGTGAGGTTAAATTCTCGAAAAATTTGGCAACCTTCCCCATTGAGGGGCTATTAGAACTTAAAAATTAAAAATTTACTGTTTTTATAAGTAAGCAGTAATTTCACCAGTGTATATATTTCCTCAATTAAACGTTAACATTGAAGCTCCAACATTATTTTTCGATTAAATACTCAGTATGAAACACTATATAATTTTGAAAATGTGCTTTTTTTAAATCCCTTGGGTTTTTTTATCTCTTGTTTTGGTGTACTCTTCAAAAAATTTAAACACCCACACTTTAAAACATGCCAAAGTATTAAAAAATGTCCTGTGTACTCTTCAAAAAATTTAAACACCCACATTTTAAAACATGCCAAAGTATTAAAAAAATGTCCTGTATTTTTTTTTTCTCTATAATGTAGTTTAATTTTTTTTTTATTTCTAATTATAAATTTTTTGAACAAGTTTTTCTTAATAATTAAAAAATTATTTTACTATAAAAACTCACACAGCAATAAATAAAATTAAAATCAAAATCCCAATTAAAGAAAAATAAGTAGCAGAAAAAAAAATGTATAACTTTTCTTCTGAATAAGAAAAAATTAGGTTCGAAAAAACTTTAAATTTTTGATTATTATTTTTTTTTTTTGCTCATACTGTGTTTTGCAGGGGTGTGTATTTAGTATTTTTAATTTTTTTTTTTCAATTAAAAAACTTAAATTGCTTTTCATCATAACAAGAGTGTATACACAAGAGTAAAAGAACCAAAAAAAAAAAAAAAAATTAAAAATTCCAACTCAAAATAATATGGCACCTTATGTACTTATATATTTTTCGTCCTGACTAATGAAAGCATTTTTATTTTTTTTTTTTTCTAGGACATATACTTGAAAAATATTTTTCACTCATTAAAAACAATTTTTTTACATTTTTTTTTATATGTTTTGATGTGTTTTTGCATGCTTCTGATATTTTTAATTTATATTTAAGATAGATGGAATTCATTTCTATACTAGATGTATATTTCTTTTCAATTTTATAGTTTACCCTTTAAACTGCTCTTTCCTAAATTAAGATATAATTTTATAATGAGCTAAAGATGAAGAAGATGTTGCAATTGCGTCAGAAATTGCAAAAAAAAAAAACCAAATAACAAAATTACCAAAATACAATATAATAAAATAAAAATGGCAATGGTAAAACTGGTTGAAACAAACAACTTTAGGTTGTATAACTTTTATTTAAAGTTTTTAATTTTATATGTGAAAGGAAAGAATTTCAGAGAATTTAATTGATTTATGGCTTCAAATTTAAATTTTTGTCTTTGGTGCATTGAGAAAATAAGTAAAACAAAATATTAGAGCTCATATATACATTTAGGAATGACAGAATGAGTCTTCTAACTTTAGAAAATGTGGTAAGTTGAATAAAGCCTCGAAAAATGTATGGCAATACTTTCAAAAAGGAACAAAATGCAGACTTGAAGATAATCTGCTGTCAACATCACAATTTTATTTTTTAAAAAACATATTTTAAGAGGCTTCGGTTATATTTTAAGAGGCTTCGGGGTTAGTGTGTAAGCATTTCGCATACTAACCGAGAGGATGCGGTTTCGATTTTCGTACGGATCATGAATTTTTTTAATTGAAAAAAATTATTGAAAAAAAATAATGCTCCTTTACAAATCACCATGGTTACCAAATATATAATATAAACAAAATAATTAATATTGTAATTATAAATAAATAGAAAGTATTTAGTTTAAGGAGCCCAAATGTCAAATAGGTAAAGGACTGTAATAATATCAGACATTAATTACTATTGTGCTAGTACTGTATTTTTCTATACAGTATTCGGCTGTTATTTTGTTATGCGGCCCTTTGAGCTTCACCAGCGATATTGTTATAGAATATTCTATTGTCTCTTTTGGCCATCAATATCAAGATGTCGGATTTAGGAATGCAGCTTAGTGTTGCTGTTAGCTGCTCATAGAATTCGTCCTTGAATTCATCTGTTGATGTTTCTGTGGGAGCGTCACACTGTTCAATGAATATCTTATTTATTTAAATCTTATGGTTATTATTCTATCTCCGCAATTTCGCCATTTGATTTCACTTAACCCAAGTATATTTATTCTATATTTCTCAAATTCGTATCTCGATTTGCGTTAATCTACTTTGTACTCTCATTGTTCTTATATTCCATTGCCCTAATTCGTGTGCCAATGGTCCTTACCATTCTTTCATTATTTATCCGAGGCTCTATGTTAATTTCTAGAATCATATTTCACTGGGCAAGAGTAATTATTCCGCCGCAGCTATTCACATTGATTTTCACCTATCGGCCTATAGCGGGACGACGCCATTTTTCCGCTAGTTGTCGCTGCGAATTTTTACATATCCCTATCTCTGTCGTTAAGATGTTTACTGAGTTCATGTCATCTGTTAATGATGTCGGTTTTGACAGATGCACATGTTGATATACTAATTACCTGTATTTGCTATTGTTTATAAGGTTAAAGAGTATTGCTGGAACATGATTATAGGTGAATTGTTTATATTTTTTTTGGTATTAATTATTATTTTTTATTTTAGATATTATATTATAAAGTATTTATATATTGTGAAATATGAATATATTGTAGTATTATTCTTACCCAGCCGGGAATCAAACCGAGACCAGTCATTCCATTCTGGACTGGATAAAAAACACTATATAGTTGTTTACAAAATCTAGATTCTACCCTTTTTCCAGGATATTTATATTTTCAGATATATGCATATGTATAAAGGCAAAACGATTATACAGACAAATAAAAATACAGGAGAATGAAATACAGGCAAAAGACATACAGACTTGCGATACTTACGGTTTTCAATTACGTATTACAAATGCAAATTGAAATTTTTATCAACATTTTACAAAAAATTTCTTGTAATATCTTAAAATACTTCAAAAAAAAATTTGTCGTATTGTATTATTCTATCCTTTTTTTCATAGACGCATTTGTAATTGTTGTTAAGTACTTCTGTATAATAATAATGATGGTGCCTACACCTTTTTTATCTTATTTAAGTAAAATTCAGTTTTTTAATAGTTGCGGAATTTCCATAAAATTCTTCTTGATTATCTGTAGAACAAAAGAGAATATGTACTTTCTTCTGCTTATTCCTTGATAAGTTATCAAAAAAATTTTGAGATTTATGATTTTTATTTTACTTTAAGTGTTTTAAAGCTTAATTTCAATTTTATATATCTGGAATTGCAATATTCAACCCTATTTCTATGATTTTGGATTATGAGTTCTTAAAATTTGATGTTGATATCACAGTCATAAAAACTCGAACAGTTTTCGGAATACAATCGTACAAGTGTATGTCGAAAATCATTTCACGGCCCATACAAAAACTAACTACTTTTTCTTGTCGTCTGTGGCATTTGGAAGGTATCTGATGATAATATTACCACAATATTGCACGCATTATATTGAAAAATATTTTCGCAAAACCTTAAATATTCGTTATCTGTAAACTATAAGCAACGCCTCATGTTGGGAAAAAATAAATCAAAACATGATTGAAGTCGAAATTTAAATTAGAGAATGACAGTGGATCCGATACACTTGGAAAAAGCCAAGCAACAACATTTCGAAACAATGTTTTGAATGTAATCCGGAAATTAGCCACTGAGTTGGTAAGTTGAGATGCAAAAAATATGATGCAAAATTGTCTTGACTCAAACAGTAACACAAAATAAACATATACTACAACTAAGGAGTACCACGGGATCGGGAAGCTTCCAAATCAAAACACCAGAAAGATCGTGTTCTAACCGCCGGAATGAGCTCAAATTTGGTACATAGACTAGTGGGTATACTTATGAAGAATAGCTTTCATTGTTGATTTTAGTATAAAGGGTTCTAGAGCTTCCAGGAGTTTCGGGAATGTCAAGTTCTTATAATTCATCAAAATTTCAACCGATTTTAATTACATTTGGTGTAAAAACTTTTTTTCCCAAAATAAATAACGGCTTTGCAGATAGGCTAGATTGGACCAGGAGGAAGGAGGTCTCCCATATAAAATAATGAGACTTTACAATACAAACCACAAACCATCATGAATTTATTTCTAAGTTTTTGTATTCTTTAGAAATTCTTCAAAATTATTTTAATTTTTAGCACATTTTCAAAAAATTTTGTAAAAATGTGCCTATATAGCTTCACTCTGTCCGTCCGTCCGTCCGTCCGTCCGTCCGTCCGTATGTTTACAAAAACTTTTACACCGTTTGAAATAGAGTTAAGAAATTTTAACCATGGGTAGTTTTTGCAAAAAAAATAATTTCGTAGAAGAATTTTTTTTTGTAGCCCCACCTGTTACAGGGCTACAGCCCCCCAAAATTGGAAAAAGCCCTATATTTAAATGGTTATAACAAGAGTTCTGTTAAATATATTTTCAATCTGAAAACGGCAAACGATAGCTGGTTTCATAAACTTTATAAATTTTTGACAGACAAATATTTAGAGTTACCATACAGTACTAAAATTTAACATTACACAAAACTCAATTTTTGCAAAATTTTTGACCACACATATCTTCTGAACGGTTCAAGCTAGGGCCTTGAAATTTTGGGAGATGTTAGATACTCAGAAACTAGTAGGAGTCGGTTAACAAAATTTTTTTGTCAAGTCCCCTATTTAGGAGCTATAAGGGCTAGAAAATTGAAATTTTGCTATTTTTAAACACCAGTAACTGGAATACCTGTCCAAATTTTTTTTTAGTGATATACAAAATTGAAAGCTCTATAATTATATTTCAACATGTGTCAAAGGTTTTTCTTAATTTTGAAGGGTTACGAAGCTACAGCTCCTCCAAATTCCAAAAAAGCCCTATATTTAAAATGATATAACATGAGTTCTGTTAGGTTTATTTTCAATCGAAAAACGGTATCAGAGAGCTGCTTTTATAGACTAAACAAAAATATGTCGATCAAATTTATAGGGTTGCCATACGGTACTAAAATTTAGCATTATATAAAACTCAATTTTTGAAAAATTTTTGGTCCCACATATCTCTTAAACGGTTTAAGATAGGGCCTTGAAATTTTGGGAGAAGTTAGATACTCAGAAATTAGTAGGAGTCGGTTAACAAAATTTTTTTGTCAAGCCCCCTGTTTAGAAGCTATAAGGGCTCGAAAATTGAAATTTTGCTATTTTTAAGCACCTGTAACTTGAATACCTGTCCAATTTTTTTTTTATTAATATACAAAATTTTAAGGTCCAACATTATATTTTAACATATGTTAAAGGTTTTTCTTAAATTTAAAAGCGGTTCCTTAAATTGAAGAAAGTGCCTCTCAGTTTTACCCATTTTTGCTTAGATAATAAAATTCTAAGTAAAATTCCAAATTTTGGTTTAATTCCTAGAAACTACAAAAATGGAGAGGGGGGGTGGGGTGGCAACCATCCCCATTGAAGGGCTATTAGAACTTTAAAATAAAAAATTTACTGTTTTTATAAGTAAGCATAACTTAGTCACCAACGTATATATTTCCTTAAACGTTAATATTAAAGCTTGAACATTATATTCCGATAAAAGTCTTAGTATGAAACACTATATTATTTTGAAAATGTGCTTTTTTAAAAACCCTTGGTTTTTTATCATCACTTGTTTATATATAGATAGAATATATAGATATAAATATTATATATAATATACATATAAACTTTCTAATTGAATCTCTATCCCAAAAAATTAAAAATCCAAGGTAAATATTCTCATAAATATATAATTATTTTTTCAATTGCTTTATAAATTTATTTTTTCTATTTTATAGTAAAATTTTATTGCAGTAACATCATAATTTATGCAATATTTTTCTTATCTATGTAAATACAATTTCCTGGACAATGATCATTAAATAACTAAACAAAAAAAAAAAAACCCGCAAGGTAATAAACCCTTAATGTCACAGTAAAAAAAAATGTTTTTTTTTTCCTTTTTTTTTCACATTTATTTTACTTCTTTTTCGAGTAATAATGAAAAACTTTATATGATTCTTATAAATGTCCATCTGTCATATACCAAATTAAGTATTTGGCCATTCAAGCGTTAAAGGAAGCTTTTGAACCTTATTGAATAGGTCTAATGCTCAGATTCTGCCTCAACAATAAAATTCCCATAATTTATTAACCAATTTTTGGTTTGCACGACTTCTTCACTTTTGGTCTCATATATTTTAAGAAGGTATCAGCAATGTTATCCTAGAGCACTTTTTTATATATCTTCGTTTGTTAAGAAGCTCTCCTCTTCTACTTCTCATCTCTCCTAAATGATAAAACTGAGCCTGCTACACGAGCTGGTCTTCCGTTATTCAGTTAATATCAAAATTTGCTTTATTAAAACTTAATCTAATTAAAAAAAAAAAACATTATTAAAAAACTTTACTATATTAGGAAAGGCGAGATTTAGACGAATTTTAAAACACTGAATGTAAACTAGATTTAAAAAACTAGATTACAGGGAAAGGGTTTAAAAAATTCCAAGAATAAAATGAATCTACTTTATATTATATTTTCTATTATATTGTAAGCAAGGCGGGCAAATGATGATCATCCCTACACCGTTGTAATATCCAGTTCATTCACTCATCGCGTATGGAACCATATTCCATCAAATGTGCTCTCTAAAGTTACTAACTTTGAGCATGATTTAAAAAACTTTAACAAGAACATTTAAATCTTTCTTCTAAGTATTCCATCCAATTTTCCTCATCCCCAATATTCCTAGAATCACCCATAAAACCCAATTCATTTATATCAAAAGTCCCATCCTAAAGTTTGGTTCAAAAAAGGTTGTGGTTTCGATGTGTAGAAGTCCCACAGCACACAGCACCTATGGAAAGAACACACAGTTTCAATACGTTGCTTTCGAAGATAACCATGTCAATTCTAACTGAACTAATATACTTCCCTAACTGAAATTATACGGAATTGCATTAAATCTGAAAATAAAAGCTAAAATTAAAAATATATTTCATTATTATAACTATCAATTGAAAAATTTCCTTTTGAAAAAAAAAAACATTATAAATAAAGAGAAAAGAAATGAGTACACAAATAAATTTTGCACAATCAACACAATTCAAATAAAAAAAAAAATACTTCTTTACTAAGACTCACAAAATTATCCTAGTTTTAATTTTATTGTAAATAAATCTTTACATTTTTTTATTTTTTATTATTCCCTTTAAAACAAAATAAAAAATTCAAACTATAAAAACAAAACTATTGAAATTCTGAAATTCAGTGTTGCCAACTAGGTCATCAAATAACTATAAAATATCTGATAACAACAAAAAAAATAACAAAATGCAAACCTCAACCCTGTCTTTTACATAATTGTATGTATGGATAATGACTAGACAATCAGGGATGTACAAAAATTCCATAAACAAACAAAAAAAAAATTATTAATGCATGCATATGCATAAAAATGTATGCGTGACAAGTCATTTGTAATCAATTAAATAAAAGAGTACAAAAAATGAAGTAAAATAATTGAAAGAGTAAAAGAGATAGAAAATCTTTTACATTTGAAAAATTTCAAAAAGGAAAAAAAAAACAAACGAAAAAATAAAAAATTATAGTAAATAAATTATTGCAATTTTATTTATCCTCTGCCCTTAACTATTTTTGTAATTTATTATAGAATTCAAGAATGTTTATGTCCTGTATTTTTTTTTTCAATTATTATAAACCTAATATATATATAGGTATATGTATGTGCACTAACTATATATAATTTTTTAATGCATATTTTTAGTTTGCGTATTTATCAGACCGTTTTATATACGGTAGGTATAATTATTTATTTTTCCAACTTCTAGTAATCTATGTGTATATAATTATTTAAATTCTACTCGAATTGTACTTTAATTTATTTGTATATTTTGTTTTTATGATTTAATTATAAAATTATATGTACTTAATTCAACCCTTGTATACAACTTGAAAAATTTTCTGGAATTATTTTAAATCTAATTGATTACCTATTTTTTTTTAATTTAAAAAAGGGGTTGAATGGACGATAGAATTGTTTATATTTGGAATTATAAGAATTCCTTTAATTATTTTAAATGTACTTTAAAATTTAATCATATATTAATCGAGCTGCATGATAGGCGCAGAAAGAATTTGGAAGTAGCAGAAAACAAATTAAAATAAATTACAAGGACGATTTCGGACGATTTCGGACCTATTAAAATAAATGACAAGGACGATTAAAATTCAATTTAAATTTTGTTTCAATAAATTGTAATTAAATTGAAACTTATTTTAAAAAAAAACAAACCAAGTTCAAAGTTGGTGCGCGGATTTGATACGCGGATTTGTTTGTAAACCATACAACAAACTTATCTAACCTATCGAAACATTATTAAATTTTTTTTTTGTTTTTGAAAATGTGTCAATTGTCAAATTGTTTTAGAATTTGAATTTTTATATGATTTTATTTAACTATATAATTTTCTCCTTTTCTGTCTTCTAGGATTACAATGTTTGATATTTATTTATAGGTTAAAATGCTTTTCTCACTTAATTTTATAATTATTTCAAATTATTTATTTAATTCTTTATTATTATATAAGTTAACACAGGTCAATTAATCGTATAAGTAAATAACAATGTAACAACTCGCACTACCAAATTGCGGGTGTTAAATTGCTTCACTTTTTTTCATTAATTTTGTAATAAAATTTTCTTTTTAATCATTAAATTACTATAAATAAAATGTAAATAAGTAATTAAGATCATAATAAAGTAGATTCTCAAAAGAACCACTTGTCTTATTATTTTTTATTTGTGCACAAGCCATATTTCTTCATAAATCTAATGGTGAGGCTGCATTGGGCACAAGGATTATAATAAGAATAAATAAATTTACTTAAGGTAAATTAACCTATAATATGGCAGTTAGGTTGTGTAACTTGTCCATACATGATAAAACTCAAAATGCAAACTAAGGACTTCTAACCTAACTATTAATCTTGCAAATCTTGCAATTGTGTTCTAATTTACAAATGATTTGAATCTTTAACTTCAATTTGTTTTGATTTTAAACTAAATCTGTCCTAAACCACAAGTCTGCAACATTAATTCATTGTCATATGAATACCGTGTTTGTAATAGTATTTAAACGTTAATTACTTGTGGAATAATAAATGCGGCAATACCCCTAACTATAATAGACATATGATGTCATATGAACTTTATATAATTATTCGATATGACTACATATGATATACAAAATCATAACCCTAACATAAACATTTAATTATTAAAATATGTTATTTTGCCTTATTCTATTTGATTTTGAAATTTTTTAATTCTTTTTAATTTTAGTTTAAATAATTTTTAGTTTCGTATGACTTGACGAATGATTTCTTAATGATATCGAATGATGGTTATGACTATTATAGTTAGTTATATGAAATGTCATGTCAAAAAGTGTACTTTAGCATTGAATATGATTTTCAAATGAAACTGTAATGATTAATAGCAATGTTTAATTTAGTTCATTCGCCAAATCACCACCGCGAACAATAATCGTGTTGTTTCAATTCCTCAGTACACAAAATGTCAAATCTCTGACAATTAATTTCACTAATTTATTTAAATCTGAAATCTTCTTAATATTTTGTATAGAGGATGAGCCATTCTAATACCTAGACCCCTTTTGCATTGCACTTCGAATACTTTCAATTAATTTATAAGTAATATTATTTATTTTGTTTATATTATATATTTAATACGTTTTAATTTATTTAGTACATTAAAAATAATTAAATATTTATAAAGTTAAGATTTATTTCAGTTTCTTCCACATAAATTATAAAATTTAAAAAAAAAAAACAAAGTTCATAATTTTACAAGATTTTTTTTTCCAATTTACAAATACAATATTAATATATCTCTCTCTTTCTTTTTTGTTTTCACATTTTAAATAATTTAATCTGTTATAATAAAGCACTCTTTAAATTATTTTGTCAAAATTTCATTCATATTTCTTCATATAATAGGAAATTTACATTATTTTAAGCATAATAAAATATATTTACTGTTATTTTCCCTAAGATTAAGTTAACTGTATTGAATTTAATATATGTCATATAATTTCTAACTGTATTTTATGTAATATAAATATTGTTATACAAATAAATATATTAAAAAAATCTTTATAATGTTCATTTAATATTTTTATCATTTATTAAGTATATATGTATATCTATATATATATATATATATATATTATATACAGATTACTGTCTTTTTACATATTAAATTTGTAAAGTTGTATCCATAAGATATTATATGACAGTTATTCTATTTTAAGGCATATATTTTACAGCTATATATTACAAATACAACCATATAAAATTATTGCACATTAAATCCAATGTATATAAATAATATAGATATATAAAAATATTTCAATAAAGATAAAAATATATATATATACATATTTATATGTACATATTTAGATGTAAGTAGTGATGTACCAACAATTCAACTATAATTTATGAATCGCTATCACATAAGAAAATTTTAAATATAAAAAAATAAAAAATTTTTTAGATTAATCCATATATATAAAAGCGAAAGTTTGTTTATTTGTTTGTTTGTTTGTTTGTTTGTATGTAACGAGTTGGCTCCTAAACTGCCCAGCCGATTTTCATGAAAATTTGTATATAGAGGTTTTTGGGTACGGAAAGAAATCGTGGCCCAAAAATTTTGCTCTGACGGACCGCCAAGTTGGGGCTGTGGTGCAAGTATTTAAACTTCTTTGTTCTAAAATGAAAACGGTTTGACCGATTGACTTCAAATTTTGTATACGTCATGCTCTTTGAGAATTGAGTTGACACTATTAACAGTTTTGGAATTTTTTAACCCATGTCGGGCCAACGGGTGGTCAAAAAAAATTTTGGGTCCAAATTTTGTCCGATTTTCCGAAATTCAGCTTTGGCTTAAGAGAAAGCCCTAAAAAAAATTTTGTTGAGTTCCATTAACCCATTGCGGCCCGACAGCTTTTTATAGGTTTTTTCAATACTTTACTCTAAATTCGAAACGGTTTGACCGATTGACTTCAAATTTTGTATACGTGATGCTCCTTGAGAAT
This sequence comes from Dolichopus griseipennis, assembly GCA_963082915.1. NCBI lineage: Eukaryota > Metazoa > Arthropoda > Insecta > Diptera > Dolichopodidae > Dolichopus > Dolichopus griseipennis. The sequence continues at coordinate 87,259,567 of OY720444.1, forward strand.
TGAGTTGACACAATTAATAGTTTTGGAATTTGTTAACCCATGTCGGGCCGACGGGTGGTCAAAAAAAATTTTGGGTCCAAATTTTGTCCGATTTTATGAAATTCTGCTTTAACTAAAAAGAAAGCCCCAAAAAAAATTTTGTTGAGTTCCATTAACCCATTGCGGCCCAACAGCTTTTTATAGGTTTTTTCAATACTTAACTCTAAATTAGAAACGGTTTAACTGATTTTCTTCAAATTTTGTATACGTGCTCCCCTGTGAGAACTGAGTTGACACTATTAACAGTTTTGGAATTTATTAACCCATGTCGAGCCGACGGGTGGTCAAAAAAAATTTTGGGTCCAAATATTGTCCGATTTTACGAAATTCTGCTTTGGCTTAAAAGAAAGCCCTAAAAAAGTTTTGTTGAGTTGCATTAACCCATTGCGGCCCAACAGCTTTTTATAGGTTTTTTCAATACTTTACTCTAAATTAGAAACGATTTGACCGATTTTTTTATGTGTGAAGCAACTTGAAAATGGAGTTGAGTCTGTTAATAGTCGGTCCTACGTTTGGTCAAAAAAAATATATTGAGAAGTAAATTACGTCAAATTTTGGAAAGTAGTTTGTACTGCTTTGAATTACAGAAAGTTTCAAAAATTACTAGAATAATCCTAGAAAATCGTTTTAAAAGATTGCTTTCATACATTTTAAAATTTACATGTGATAACCGTGTGTAATTTTTGTGTTATCTTTTTGCAGTAACATCAACTTCAATTAAACCTCCATTGAGAGGCGCAGCAACGCGCACCGGGTATTAGCTAGTTTTATATAAAAATAGAAAACGAATATTTAATAGTAGTATATAGGATCATAATAGCATAGTAAGTATTAAATATCCTTCCTAAATAAAAGGATTCATATTTTTTCCATTATAATTTACTAAAATCATTCAAATTTAAAAATACCAGAGGCGGTGTCTATTGGAATGAACAGTGTTCATTGCACACCATGGGAAAAGGATTCAATTCTTTTTAAATAAAATTGTTTATTCTTATAAATATTGAGAAACTTATTTCAGTTTTTAAAACTGTGGATGAATATATAAACAAATGAATATAAAAATTTGTTTATTCAACTTTATTTATTTATTAATATATATTTCATAAATAATAATGCAATATTTTAAAACCTTCGGTTACTAAAACCATTAAGTTTTTTTATTTACACCTTTTCTACTCTTTGAAGAAGTATACGGCATTTACCTAGTCTACTGAGACTAGGATTCGGTTTCTTTAATCGTAAATCACTAAGCCGTTCATTAAACAGCTGTAGTTATTGTATAAAATTGTGAATACACAAATGTTAATTTTTTGCGCTATCTATTATATTACACTATAATTGTTATTTATATATTAAATCTTATTAAATCTTATTTTATATTGCGATATAAACTAATACTATATAGTTTTATGATTTTACGATATAATTATATAATTTTACGATATTTTTTTATTGACCGAGGATATGGCGGAATCTAACCGGGGGGTTGACCTTCCACATGAATAGCGGCATTTCGACCCCTACGTCATTGGTTTGATAAGATCATTAAAACTTCGGATACTAATATTAGATAATACCAATACTATTTATTATATTTATTTATAATAATAATTTATCTATTATAATAATTTATCGTTAGTGGGAATTGTAACTTTTTTCAGTAATTTTTCTTGATAAAAACTAACGATCTAAGGGGGGATCGAGCTCGAATTCCTTTAATATTTATGCCTGTTACTTTATCACTGCACCACCAAGGCGCCAATTCAAAAAATATTTACATTTTTAATTTTAATGTCAGTTTATAAGCTTAATCGCACTTGTTTTAAATTATTAATATTTTATTGAACAAATTTAATTAAAATCATGTGCAGCCGTGTATATTGTAATTTTCTTACTGTGTTTCTTTTTACATCGGGGTTCATACTATTAAATAATTACTCTTATAGAGTAAAAAATTTTGGACAGTCTTCCACCTTCTAAATTTATCCATAAAATTTTTTTTTTCTACATTTTCAACTACAATCTTTGATAAAGTAAGACGTCACTGATATTTACCAACTTTTAAATGTAGAAGAATTTTGATATAAGTTGTGTGTTTTAAGTTTATAAGTATTATGTGAAAAACAATTTGTTTATCAAATGTTTAATGAATCAAATTTGAATTAGTTTTGTAACCCAATCACCATTTTTTGCAATTTACTTGCACAATAAAACTTTTATAAGAGCTCAATTTAAAAGACGTTGCAACAGAAGATATTTTATTTGTTATACTTTAACTTTATAAACAAAATCCCTGTATCTTTAAACTCAAATCATTGCAGAAATTTTAGAATAATTTTAAAATTTAATTCAAGATTTTAACATATTAAAGTTAAAGCATTTAATAAATCAGAAACTTTTGTTGCATGCAATTTGAATAATTTGCTTAGTACTACTTATCAAAACTTGTTTTAGTAAGATTTAATTAATTAATTATATTAATATTTAGATATATGAGATCTATAATACATGAAAGCCTTTTAGTTGATTTAATTAGAAATGTATATTTCACCCTTTTTCAATTAGTTAACACTTTTGATAGCACAATTATCAATCTATAGGTTAATAAACCAATCTATCTTTAATTTATACCAATCTTAGATCAAGTATCTAGTACACGAAATCATTTTGAGCATCAAAATAATATTATCCTACATTCCCACATTTATGAAATTTTTATATATGAATAAAATTTTATTTTTATGTCAAGTATCAAAATAATAAAAAACAGAAAAAAAAAAAAGTTATTCAAAATGATTTACTAGAAAAAAATTTCATCAATAAAAAACTGAGGTATATACTCTAAAGATTAATAGGAAGATGATTCTATAAAAAAAATTTTATTAACTTTTTTTAGTTTCCTCTTAAATATGAATTTTAAGGATAGTATTGCAATCGTCAAAAAAAAGGCCTTAATAGGACTCAATCTCAACGTTTTAGTTTTAAACACTTTAAAGAAACGAAATATTTCTAAAACCATGTCTGAAGATTGTTATTAAATTTAAGGTTCTTAAGTTTTTCAAGGTTTGATAGAGTTTTATTGTGAAAAAATGCATTCTCTTACAATTCTAATGTGTAATGCTACTGCAATATTTTAAAACCATTGGTCACCAAAGCCATTATAGGTTAGAATACTATTAATATATTATTCTAAAACCATTTATTATATTTATATATTTATATTATACTATTATTGGATCGAAGGGTTTATTGGATCGTCAGTAAATTTTCCTTGAAAAAAAACTAGAGTACGAACTCGTACTTCCTGGGTTGATACGCCAGTGACTTAACCACTACTCCTCCAATTATTATATATTATTGTAAGAGGAATTGTAATGAAAATTACTTTTCTTTGAGGGAATCGAACCCACAATGCCTAAATTGAAATCTTACGTACTTAATGAAAAATATTTTCACAGTGTCTTAGAGAAACTTTGCATATCTATAGGCGAAGTCATATGGAGAACACACTTCCTTTATTTATTTAAATTAAAACAAAAATACTTAAATTTTTTTCGAAAAAATTATTTCTGATATTATTTTTATAAAAGTTAGAGTTCAAAAACCATATTTCTACGGTCAACGAAATCAAATAAGACTGGAGTTTTTTATTTGAGAAAAATATTCATTAGGGGAAGCAAAGCATCAACTTATTTTTTAAAGGTCTCGGACACGCCAGGTACTTAATCACTACAAGCAGGTGTTTAATTTTTAGATTATTTTAAAATAATTCAAACATATTGCTTTAATATCAAATGGCCATACTGAAAAGCGGTAAAAGGGCGAAATATTATGTGGCAATTTTGTTCGCAAAATATCTGTGCGCTGTCTTCTTGGCCTAAGATATAATACTGCACCATATTATAAAAGTTTCATAATCTCTATTGAATATTAAAAATATCAAAAAGATTCAACTGTTTAACTTAACTTGTAACAGTTTTTGTGTTTTATTTTAAAATAAGTAAGGTTTAAAGTATAGATGCATTTTGAAATCAGCGGCAATGATATACTACATTATTATTACTAGGATTGTATAATTATTAGGATTCTTATAACATACAATGATTCCATAAGATAAAATTCTTAGATTTCACGTTAGATTCAATTCTTTTTGTAACATATTGTAATCATTTACATTTATGAGTTAAAGAATACTTTCGAATCTGTGAGTTATATATTTTAAATTAAAATATAAAAAGATAAAATGAAGCTCCTTATTAATTATAACGGGATAGTTCAAAAAGTTGATATAATTACTACCATAAATGCTACGTTATCTTGAAACAATCTAATTATCTTAAAATTGTTCAAAATTTTTTGTCTATAACTGTAATAAAATGTTCATTTTATGATTTGAAATTGCATATAAAAAACTACAAAATCCATATATAAATCATACAAAATAAAAACTTTGAAATTAATTATTATCTTAAAATAGGTCTAAATTAAAAGTATAGGAATAATACTGCAAAATTTTTATATTATTTCTGGAAAAAATATTATTAAAAAACTTATGAATATTTTATTTATATGTTTTTTTATCGATATTTTATGAAATCAAAAATCAAATTTTTATACAATTTTTCAATTTTAAGTATTTTTTCGTATAAAAAGAGATTCAACTAGAACAAAGCTATAAATATACAAGTATAGGAAATATATTTTTTGAACGATACTTTCAATTTTTATTCATTTCATTAATTATTGATATAGAAAAAAATGGATTAAGTGCAGTAATGTAGCGTTCATTGGCATTTTTAAAGTGCTGAACTGTTATTAAAAAAAAAAAAAAAAATTATATTGTAAATATTTTATATTTATTTATTTTTTTTTTTTGTATATTTTATTATAAAAAAATATATATATTTTAATTTCTATATTTATTTATTTTATTAAAAGTTATTGAACCTAAAATCACTGAAAAATAAAAAGGCAAATATATAAAATAGTGTTTTAGAAGGGTTTTTTTTTATATTTTATATTTTTTATAGAGCTTTATAAATTGAAATTCTAGTTTTTTTTTTTCAAAATTCTCAAAGGCCAAAAATGTTTAAAGTATTTTTAATAAATTCTAAGGCAAACGCTGAAAAAAAGAGATGAGTATTGCACGTTAGATATACTGTATATCTAAATTTTTAAAGTTCTAAAATACTTTCGTTTATAAACTTACAAAACTTTTTATTTATAAAACAGATTATTATAAGGTTTCCATGGTAACGCATGAATGACAGCTAAATAATGTCAAAAAGTAATTTTTTATTTTACTGGAATTTGAATTCAAGCACCTCGGATGAGAAGTAACACTCTAATCACTTTACTACCAAGTTGTCGTGTCATGGCTAATAAGTAGTCAACGTTTTTAAAGCGTTATCTAAGTTTAAACAATGTTGCCAGGCAATTGTTTTTAAAAGCTCTGTAAGTTGGAAATTTTGAAAATGTTATATTCATTAAATTCAATGACACCAATTATATTTGAATCCGCTAAAAAACATTCTGCAGTAAATTTTGGAAAATCCCTTTATAGTGATATTTTAAAATTTTCCGATATGTACACTAGAAAACTTTACCTTCCAATGAAGAATAAGTACTGGAAAGTGTTCATGGTCAGAATGAAATGTAAATGTAAAAAAAATCTGACGGTGTCTAATCAGTTTAAAAACACCTTGATTTCAATAAATAGAGAGTTGTTTGATTTCGAAAAATGTAATTCTTCATCCTATAGTCTAATTCTTCAAAAATATAATTTTATTTAAATATTTATAATACACCATCGTCTAATATAATAATTTAGATTTATTAACTGACATTTAAAATGAAATTACTTACTAAAAAAATCAAAAAACAACACAACAAAAAATAAGTTATTATCTCAATAAACATTTAATATAGGACAATTACTTTAAGTTACTACTATTATTAACTACTAATGAAAATAAAAACAGAGTAAAAAAACGCAACGAACGAACGATAGATAGTAGAATTAACTCATAAAAAAACAATAACTAAAAACAACCATTCAACCATTTATCAAAAAAAAAAAAAAGCCGTTTTATTCCAAATTCTAAATGATGGAAGTATGGCACTTTTCTTTTTTTATTTTATTTTATGACACACCGATTAAAACAACAACAAAAACACAACTGTAATGGCATCAATAGCACTAACAACATATACAATATTTTGTGGTACCAAACAAAATACAAAAAAAAAACAGTGACATTCTATTTTACATTTTCACTTCATTGTACTTTTTATCTTTATGACTCATTCATTCAATTCTGTGCTCAATTCTTTATTGTTTTGTTACCATAAAAAAAAATGTACACATATACATTCACACTTTATATTTAACAGCAGTTTATATATATTCTGTGCTATGCATTGTGTCAAAGTAACTGTAAACAAGACAAAAATGATGTCCTACAGTAATGGCGAATTCTTTATAACTTTCTTTAAACCAATTTCCACTTGGTTTATTGCTTATGTCTACACGTTAATAATGAATATTACTCTTTTTTTAAGTGTTGCCATCTTTTTTAATTTTTTTTCTTCTTGTTTTTTGTTTATTGTCTGTCTCTTTCTTTTTTTTTTGATAATTTATGCCACAAAAAAGTGTTAAAAGTTCACATTTGTGTTTTTTTTCATGTCTTGGGATGTATACATGTGTTGTGTTTATAATTTTTATAATTTTTAACACGGATTATGAGTTTTGAATTTAAAAAAAAGAAAAACAACAAAAACAAGAGAGTTGTCACTCATTTGAATACTAATTTTTTAATTATTGTGTCTTTATTTTTAAAGGGATATAAAAAAGATGGTGTGGTAGAGTTAAACAAACTCTTGACACTATCATTGGGAATATGTTACAATATTGATACATATATACAAAAATCATCGTAGCCCATTAAAAACCAGTATTTATTAAATTTATTAAGGCTGTTGAGAATCTGAAATAATTAGTGTTCTCAAACCGAATTTGGGATAACTACACTAAAATTTAGTTTTTTACCATTTAAAATTGATTTTTTTTTTAATTAAAAATTTTAGTTTAAAAATATCTCAAAAGGCTTTAAATCTCATATCTAATTTTTTGCATAGAACAGATTTTTAAAAATTTTAACACTGCTTTAAACTCGTTAGATTAGTTTAAGGTGTTTATAAGCGTAATCACTCTTTTACATTTTTGATGTTTACTCATCAAAAAACTTGAAAATTACAAATTTTTAATAAAATTTAATTTTCAGTATTTTTGAAGCATTTTTTAGCGTTAATGACATTTTTAATGAAACAAAAATTTGAAGTATTTGTAAGGGTATTTAAGTTTATGAAAATTCACTAAAATTCAATTATTTTCATCAAAAGAAGGTAAGTACTTGTAATTTAAGCGGTTTAAAATAAATTTTCACATAATCTAATAATTTTAAATTAAAATTTTTTATATTATGGATTATATATATTTTAATAAAACTCAGATATGCAAATATTAATAAACTCAGTTAAACATATGTTTATAATTTAAAGAAATGTTGATTTCTCATGACCACCTCGTCCCCTATGTTTGACGGTTTCTGATTTTTGGAACGGGCTAACATTAACAAACCAAAAAAAAAATTGTGGAACTAAATCAAAGCATTAAAGGATGTAATTTTTCACACTTCTGTTAAAAAGTGATGATCGGAATTTTGAATGTCGGGATTATGAATGTCGGGATTTTGATGTGTCAGGATTTTTTGCATCGAGATTTCGTTACGCACCCTAAAAATATTAATATTGACAAATAAAAAATTAGTGCAAATAATTTATCTTGAAAATATAACTCACAGCCACAGAAATACTTAAAAACAAAATTATTATTGTATCACAAATAAAACAACATTAATTGGCTTAGGGCATTCTTAGGGCATTCCACAAGTGATAAGTCGAAGTATTGTCGCTATAATAATTTAATATAAAATTAACTAAAATATGTTTTTAATTCAAACCTCAATTATTCGTATAAACCATAAAATTTAAAATATTATGTACCAGACAACAGTAACAATAGCCTGATATTATTTATAGACTTTTACCTATTTGACATTTGGACTTCTTAAACTAAATACTTTCAATTAATTTATAAGTACAATATTATTTATTTTGTTTATGTTATATATTATATATTTAAATTATATTTGGACACCAGTAGAATTTGTAAAGCAATATTACCGCAGCCCTTCGTTAAAGTAAGCCAAATGCTTATATGCCACTATACAACCGAGGCCTCTCTTACTATAAATAAAAATAATAAATAAAAATTTAAAACTTACATTATTTGTAGATTTCATATGTATTACAAAGCAATATACAAATATTTTATCACATTCATAAGTATAATTTAATGTTATCAAGTAAATTATAACTTTTCTACCACAGTAAATTATTGTAAATTAGCTTGGATAAAATCCAAAGCATTTACTTTAAAAATATATAAGAAATCGAAAATAATGTTCTATTATTCTTATTAAAATCTAACCTAGTTAGATAGTGATTCTTTTTTTAAAAACCTTAAACATAAAGTTTCATTTGCCTAACATTACTTGCACTTACTAGAAATAGGCTGGCAACGAGCCATTAAAATTAAATTATAAGGAACTACATACATAAATAAGTTAAGTACATATATTTTTGAAATAAAGGTAGGTCTAATAATAAAAGTCATATACGTGTGATAAAATAAATTAATAAAATATGGTTACAAAAATTTTCTTGAAAAAGAAAATAGTACAAAAATCAAATTCTCAGAAGACTACTAAAATATTATTCTACGGGTATATAATGTCAACCACACCAGAACATCATTCACCTTACTAAATATTGATTACCAATATAATCATCAATAAAAAATTATTTGTACTATAATAAAGTCCTATAATCACATTAAAAATTTTTATATGTACCATCAGCTTTATTTGATATAATGGCCTCCATTAAAACATTATTCGAATAATTTTTATTTTATATAGATATTTTACAATCAACCAAACCAAAAAAAAAGACAAGATTCAATAAAAATTTTAATAACTTTTAATTTGTTTAGTATCCACCTACTTGCATGTTTCTTTTAAGGTGGCATGAAATAAGTCCCTACGAAATAAAACATTCAGACATTTTTCTCAGATATTTCTCATGTTTATTATACATGAGAAATATCTGAGAAAAATTCCGAATTATTATCACCGACAACTTGAGAACTAAGACCCCAGGGTGTTATTTCACTTTCAATTTAACTTTCGACTTTTCTAGAAATAAATACTCTGTGTTTTAATTCCTTATTTTGTGGTCTTATTTCTTGAAAGCATATGTGGAATAGGAACCGAGTGGTGTTATTTCTCATTGAACCGTACAAGAACGAGAAATAAATCCCCATGGCGTTATATAATATTCTTAAGCGATCTAAGAGTCAGATTCAAAAACATGATTTCCAGAATTTTGAATTCAACTCTAAAATCTGCCCTAATTCAGAATCTAACCTACTATATATTCTAGAATCTAACCTAGAATATATATTTCTGGACAAGTGGGATATCCTGTTTTCAAGTACAATTCTAAAATTCTTCCAAATTTAAAACCTTTGCTGTATCACACAAGCCATATAAGAAATAAAAATCCGTGGTGTGAAATAACAACATATTTTAAGAATTTAAGCCTTGTGGCATTATTTCTCTTTCAATTCGATTTCCGAATTCTTGTGAAATAACACCTCAGGGACTTTATTTGATTAAATCAAAAGAGAAATAAGACTCAATGGGAAATAACACCCCAGCGGCTTTTTTTCTCAATAATAGTCAGAAAAAACACTGCAGGTCTTATTTCGCGGGGCCTTATTTCATGCCCCCGTTTCTTAATCATGTTCTTGTCCAAAAAAATAAAAGGAATTTAATATTTCTTCAAAATATATATATAGACCATCCATTGATAAAAATTTTTATACCATTGTTTTAATACCATGAGCCACAAAAAAAAAACAAGAAACAACCAATTCCAAAAAAAAATATATTGAAAAATTTATAACATATTTATTTGAGGCATTATTATTATTATTATTATAGAATTCATTTGAAATTACTTGAACACAGGGACAACAAAGATTTTCCAAAATAATTTGTCGTTTATTTCATTTCATTCTACTTTTGTCATGTTTGTGTCTTTTTTTGCCTCTTTTGTTTTTTATTTTTTTTTCTGTCTTTTTATTTTTCTTTCATTTTAATAGGTTCAAAGATGATCACCATTGACCATTAGTCATTAATGTGAAACGTGGGAGCAATTTCTTTCACTTATAGCCTTTAGGTTACAAGACAACCAAAAAATAAAAAGAATTTTTTTTTTAAAGAAAGTAAAACACAAATTTTGTTCTTTAGTCTAATTACAACGTGTAACAAAAATTGGAAAACAAATTCTTTGTCAACCTCTTTGAAATAAAATAGGTGTAGGCGTAGTTAATATATAAATAACATATAGACAATATTGGAAGATGAATCTAAGACAAAAGTGAGGCCCACGTAGGAATACAAAATTTTCTTGGAAGTTGATCTTGAGAGAACCATTTTCCATTTTTTTTTTATCAATAAAACTTACTCTCAATACTGAGTACGGTGGTACGAGTTCAAATCAAGCATAAAATAGAAATTACTCAAAATGTAATTTTTTTTTACAAATCTCCGTGGTTACCAAATATGTGATGATTAGTAATAAAATAAAAAATATAATAATTATATGGGTAATAAACAGTATTCCTAATTTGGTATGTCCGATTTGTTTTTGGAAAGGGACTGTTAATTTAAATATAAAAATATAAGTTAAAATCACTGGATTCCTCTTAAAATATTGGACCATCATGATAAACTAAACTGAAGTTTAGATTTAAAAAGGTATTAAATTAGAAATTTGCGTTTTTCCGCGATTAATGTCGCACTTAATTATCCGCGATTGATGTCACACTCTAATTGATCAATTGAAAATAAAAAGTTACGTCAGTTTCCAGAAAATGGACAAAACTAACCAAGGCCACAGGCACGCGACAGCGAGAGAAAGATTTTCCAGAAAAATTTCAAATATATAGGTTTGTGTATAAGTGGCCATATTGGTGAGTGATAAATGAGCTAAAAATTATATTGCCATTTGCTCGCAAAGAAATCTCTCGCACAAAAATCATTCGTTCGCTAGAAAAATCATTCTTAAACTTAAGTCTTTGACTTGTTTTTCTCTATTCTAAATTATACACCCATTTATTAACAGAATTATTGATCGTGCTAATCTTCTGTTCTTTTTTGAGTTTTATACTTAGTTACATAACTATCCAAATATTATTGGAAATTGAGTTAAACCGAAGTACGGCCAAGCTGATCTCCTGCTACACCGTTTTTTGAATTAGAATTTAAAGATAAATACTTCTTTCTCTTTTCAATATAACTAAAAATCACCTAACAATGCATTATTCAATTAATTTATTTTAATCCAATTAATTTTCTATTTATTCACAATTTTTTTTTTAATTCACAGTCAAAAAAAAAAAACCTTTTTGTAATTGCATTTAATTATTAAATATAGTTTTGTTTTTCCATAATTCCCCTTTATTTGTAATCAAAGCTGATTATATTAAATAAAATGAATATAAATAGAATAAAAATATTTTCCTCAAATCAAATTTAGAATTTTATTATAAAATTTTCCATTATATAAAACTTTAAATGTCAAAAATCTGTAATTTCATTTGAATTGAAAATTTTCCAAACACATATAAAAGAAATTGTGGTTTAAATATGAAAATTGTGAATATATACAAAAGATTTTATAACTTGTTATTTTGGTGGAAAATAGAAAAACTCAGAAAGAAAAATAATTTATTACATTCTTATTATATATCTTATATAAGGTTAAAGTTAATTGAAAAAACATATAGTTATCCCCTTGACTTTACTTTTGTAGAGATTTCTTAGGTAGTATATTAAAACTATTTAAATGTACAGTGGCTAGAGTCAGTCTCTTTCAGAGATTGGACGTCAACCTCGTAAAGTCGAGATATAAATGATTGTCAAAAAAAAATTGTGTTCATTCTGATTTAGTTATCACTCGCAATTTAATTGCCAAAACACTATCTCACCAAAGGCGTAATGGTTAAGACGCCACCTTTCATGTGGACGGTCTCGGATTCAAACCCTGCTCAGATCTAATTAAAAATTATTGTAAAATTGTATAATTATATCGTAATATAAAAATATATAAATAACTCTTGTTTTAGATAATAGATGGCGCACAAAATTAACATTTGTGTATTCATAATCTTATACAATAGCCGAGTAACCAACGGCTTAGCCAATATAACGATTAAAAGATACTGAAGCCCAGTCTGAATTTCCTATCCTCCTATATATATATATATACACTCCTATATAAAAGGAGTGGAAAAAGAATAAAAAAAAACAAAAAGCTTCCTTCCTTCCTTCTGAATCTAGCCATTTGAACCCTCTAACTAAACACAATAAAGTATTGAAATAATAATACTTCTTTACCAAACTTCTTTAGCTTCTAACAATTTAAGAACCTGCTCGCTGAATTGAGCTTTGCTATACAATTCACTTATATGCATCTTTTCAATTACACTCATAACTCACAGACTACTGAATATGTAACATATTTCATTAAACATTAAAACTCAAATATAAAAAATTTTTAAATTTAAGCCTTAGAATAATGAAGCAATTACAGAGTCGTATTACTCGAATATATAGGTTCCTCTTTTTAAAATTAAATAATTTATTTTGTGTTACAAATCCGATAGAACGTCCATTCTTCTACAATTCCTTCTGCAGCTCTTGAAATTTCAAATTAAAATTTTGATATTTAAAATAGTAGTTCTACAATTTCAATACCTAACTTATATAGTCAAAATATATAATATAAATACATAATTATACAACTTTTTATTAAATATTAACACATACATATATTTATGTAAAAACTTCTTCTATTAAATTTAATTTTAATTGAAAATACAATTTTTAATTTAGTAAAAATTAAAACCAAAATTATTTTACTCAGAAATATTTAAATGACAAATGAAAAAATTCTAAAAATATTTATTTTTAGAAGATTGAATTATATTAAGGTTACAAGAAATTACAATTTTCTTTTATTAGGTGTTGATTTATTTTGCATTTTGCATTTCATTTATTTATATTTCCAACCATTACTATTACTTAAGTGTATTTCAATCAAATTAATTCAAGATTCACAAGGATTCAAAGAAAATATTCTTAGAAGATATGATTGTTTGTCAAGCGTTTTATTCCGATGCGTTGCATTTTCTAATCAGTTAGCAATTTCATTACTTTTACAATTGCCCTTAAAAATTTTTTTAGTCCCAAACCTGGGAATTGGATTTCAAAACCTGAATGCTATGTTCTTATCTATCTTAACTGTCTATCGAGATCAGTTTAATGATCTAACCATAAAGAGACTGCGACCAGTTTTTCGGGAATAACTTAACTGGCGCACAAATTGTGACATCACTAGCGCAAGCTTCTTCTTTTCTATATGTATAAAATATATTTTTCCAAGTTTTTTTCCAGAAATATCACTAGTTCCCTGTTTGCTTCTCCAATTCCATATCCTCTAGACTATAAATGGCAGGCCATGGATATTTAAATGGCAATGTAGACTATAGTTTAAAGTAAATAAAATAAAAGAATTATAAAATACACCACATTATTTAATCAAGTTTAGGTTACTGTAATAGTTAAAACGTTAAGAATTTTACATATTTATTTTAATTTATATTTCAGTTGTTTTTTTCACCTCAAAAATAAGAGCATAAAGTTTTTCAGAAATTGAAATTTTTGTTGTTGTTTTTTTTTTAATTTAAACAAAAATAAAATAATAAAGTAAATCTCTGGTACAACCGTATGATGTGGTTTTTATATGGATGGGTAATTTCATGTCAAAAATAGTAAGTAAATTTAATTATGGTTAAAATATATATATATATATATATATATAATAACTTTTTTACATTAATATAAATTTTAAATATAAATTGAGAAGATCTCTAGTCATTATATAATTTATTTCAAACACATATTATAGAACATTTGTACAACTTATGAGGAACAAACTACTCTTTTTTACTCACAACTACTCCCAGCTACACCAGCTCTTGTAAAAGTGTAGATTAGATGTGTAGGTAATTAAAAAATTTCCGGTAGATGGCTTTATCTTAAATTTTTCATAATAGATATAGATTTTAATAGGTTATGTTAAATCGTATTTTTTATTTAAAGTAAATAAGGGCTTAGTGGTTTTCTACAATAAAACCTTATTTCTTTCATTTTAAAAAATATTATTTATATATATCAGCAATAAATCTTCATTTTTTCAATTTATTTTCAATTTCTTAATTATTTAAAAATAAAATAATTCCCAAATGACAGATAGTTTTGTAATGTCAAATATTTGTATGACAATTATCTACTCCTGAAACAAAAACTAGCGTTCCATTTAAAAACTATTCCTATCTACTATTTATCTATTCTTTTTGCTAAAATGCATTGTAGAAATTTTTGACACTTGAATACAAGATCTACATTGTAAATCAGTTAGAGATAAAACTCATGAAGCTTTAATTAAAGAATATTCATGACAAATTACGTTCTCGTTCTTGAAATCTTCATTCCACATTCTTCCAAATGCGACCTTAGCTTTCACCAATTCTATATAAATTTTGGGAAAATGTGGAGAGTCATGCAACTTCCTCAAAGACAAAAACTATTTTGTCCTCACGTATCTATAGCTTTACTTCGGCCTTAAAATATTGTGGCCACAATTTTGAATATTGCATTAAAAGGCAAATCTCCGGTTATAATTCTATTTTAGATTACTCTTTTTCGGTAAATTAATTATTAAGCTCTTTTCAATGAACTCAAGTTTCAATGAACCATTGTTTGTTCGTTTGTTCTCCGTGCTGATAATGGACTATATGCTCTGAACTAGTCAATCCTGTCTAGTATTTTCTCTCGAATACCATAGGCTCTCGACGATATTTTTAATTGATTAATAGTTTCATCTCTGCCTTTCAAGTTAAAATATTTTTCAACATACCTACATAACCAATATAAAAGTTTTTAAAGTCGTATTTGAAATTTCTCTTCAACAATTATAATTTTCAAATTAAAACTTTTTGACCAGTCTGTACTACTCTACAAAAAAAGAAATTTCTATACATAAACCCTTAAGACACTGTTAAAACTGTATAATAATATTTAAGACAATAATTTTTAAGAAAAAAATTCGAATAAAAGAATTAGAACAAAATATATTACTGAACCTCCAAAAAATTACTCCCATTGGACAACATATTATTCTACTTTATATAGTAAAATCAAAGAAGAATTTTTTCCAGCTTCTTAGATTATTGTTAAAGGAAAAGATGTATAACCACTTCATAATAACGAATTATTACTATAAAAATTTTAATGGGACATCGAATTACATAAAAACTAGATATAATAATTATTAAAATCTGAAAAATTGGTCAGGAATTATATGTGTGTGTATAGATTTTGTTGTCATGTTTTTCATATCTACCCAAAAGTGAGGAAGGTAATCATTTAACTCAAGAATTTTTTTCATTATTTTAAGTTTTCTTTCTTTTTCAATAAATATAAGAATCGAAGAATTTGACACAGAAATGCAGTAGTTCCATTCCTGCATATTATCGTGGTAAGTAATCACGTTTCTTTTAATTAATGTGAAATATTTTTATTATAGGGTATTTTAGGTCAATTGTAAGGCAACATCATTTTTCCTTATAAATTAATTTATATTACAAAATAATAAAGAATTGCATTGTACTTTAATTAGATCGAGTTAATTAATTGCTTAAGAGTTATATTATAATTTATTTTTTAACACAAATGTATTTTATTTGAAAAATAAATTGTCTAATTAAAAAATTTTTATTTTTACTATTATAGTTTTATCTTCTTGTAAAGGTAACTGGCCTTAAGATTTTTTAAAAATAGGCACCTTACTAAATCATTTTTTGAAAAATACCTGAATATCTACAATTCAGGTACATCATAGTCAAGATTTAGCCACCGTACTAAAGCTTGGTAGCTTAGATATTATTTTAACTCTATTGCTAATATTTTTATTATAAGAAAGTTGTTAGTTGCCATAAAGGATTTAATATCTTTATCAATTGAATATCTTACTTACATGATTAATGTAGTTCAAGTTTCGTTGTAACTAAACTTCAAAATATTTAACGAATTTTTTGTTTGTGCGAATTGACAGAAGTGATTTAACACTGTTCCCAACTTTTTCTAATGTCAAAACTAATATAGTTTCACATAAACTGAAGTTAATTTTTAATATCCATGAATTTTTAATATCCTTGAAATAGTCCTATATATTGTTAAAAAATTTTTGTACACCAAAATATAGAGGGCATTGATATTTTAAGTTCTAAATTTGCAATATATTGTTTTTGTTATTTTTCTATGAACATAATTGCATATTTATAGGCAAAAACTTTGACGTTTTTTATGAAAATTTGACGTAAATTCACTAAAATATTTGAAATATAATTAAAGTTTATATTAAAATAATTAAAAAGTAAATAAACCATTTGATTTACTAATTACTTTAAAAAATGTTACAGGAACATTTATATAAAACTATGATAGGACACGGTGTGCGTTGCTGCGCCTGTCAATGCAGGTTTAATTTAAGTTGATGTTATGGAATAAAGTTAACACAAAAATTACACATTAATGAATCAAATTTCATTTTTTCATGATTAATAATAGATTCGCCGAAATGTAAATTCATTCTTTTATTATTTGTAAAAATTCCACCATCTTCAACTTCAACGACATGAAGAACTACTTATAGGAAATTTGAGGTTAATCGTTCTACCTAAAAAAAAACATGTTTTAAAAAATTCCCCTAATTCAGAAAAGCATCATACAGAAAAACATAATACAAAATTGAATAATTACCTTTCAAAATTTTTTTCATCCAACGTCGTGCGGCTATGGTTTAACAAATTCCAAGTATGATAATGTAGTGAACTTCACTGGCAAACAGCAATACGTGTACAATTTGAAATCAAATGGTCAAACAATTTTTAATTTATAGTGATATAATGAAAAATTCTTTGTTCCGCAATAGGATAACGGAACTCTAAAAAAAAATTTTGAAACTTTGTTTTCGGACAAAGCCGTACTTCACCAAATCAAATCAAAATTTGCTTTGATTAGTTAACAAATTCGTGTTCTGTCAAAAGTGTCAACTCAGTTTTCATGAAATCACATCTCGTATAGAAAACTTGAAATTCAATCGGTCAAACCGTTTTTATTTTAGAACAAAAAAGTATAAACACTTGCGCCTCAACCCCAACTTGATGTTTCAATATACAAATTTTGAAGATGATCGACTAAGCATCTTAGAAATATATTTGCTACATACAAACAGACTTTCAAAATATTTATATATTTTGATAAAATAATATTATAAACATATCAATTTCAAAGTAAAGAGTTTGTTTAAAAGTTGATTTATTTCACTCCACAAATATAGAGTGTTCAAAATTGAGGTATCATTTTGATTTTGCCGCCATATTTTTTCTACCTGGAATTTTTATACGAGGTTTCTTTAGGTATACTCTAAATACATTCTGGTTAGTTAATATGGAACGTTACACAAAAAAACAACGTGTTTTTGTTATTACAACATATTTTGAAAATGGTAAAAGTTTTCAAGATGTAATTAAGAAATTTCGAACAAAATTTGGTAGAGAAAATGCTCCAACAAATCGTGCATCAAGCTGATGGTTGATAAATTTCTAGAAACTGGATCTGTTCTTGATAACATCTTGTGAAATCGAAAATGTACAGCAATAATCCCACAACAATTCAAGAGCTTAAAAGCAACATTATCGAGCAGATTTCAACCATTGAGAACAATTTATTAAACAACGTGATTCAGAATTTTGCCCACTTGGCCGACATAATTTTTCATTATTAACCGGAACCTATTTCTAATAAATTAAAATAAAAATATATTTAATATTTCAAAACAAAAATCTTTTTTTATTAAAATTAAAATTATACCCCAATTTTGAACACCCCTTACATATACATTATAGAAGATCAATTGTTTTTACCATCTTGTAATTGTAAACAGTATGGTCACTCTTAAAAATTTTAAAATTCAAAATATATTTTAACTAATCATAATAACAATTAAATTTGAAAAATATTATTATTATACTCTATATTTTAATTTACTTTCTTCACTTCAAATATACATATATGAGTATATATGGTAATTATAAGTTTAATTAAAATTAAATAGGGTGAAATTACACCTTTACAAAGACAATCATAATATAACAATAGACAATCCAAAAAAATTATTTTATTTTAAATTGAAAAAATAAATAATTTAATTTTAATTTTTGGGATATTAAAAAATAAACATAAATATAAACTTTTAATTAACTTGGAAAATAATATATTATGAAAATTTATGACCTCAATTAAATGTACAACATTACAAATGTTATGTTTACTTATTTTTATTACACTTATTTTTTATTGTTTTACATGTTTTAAATTTGTTTTTGTATTTTTGTATTTTTAAATCAGCTTATTACAATTTTCACCTTTTGATTTTTATAAAATATTAAATAATATATTTTATACTTTTTAATTATAAAATTGTTGTAATTTTTTTTTGTATCAACACTATAACCAAACAATTAGTATTTATATAATAAATATGGGTACCTATTTAATTCATTGAACTGATTTTATACTGTTATTTTTTAATAAAAGTGCCGTTATATTGTATCTTGCCGTTATCCAATATCTTTGTTTTTGTTTTTTTTTGTATAACTGTAATAATAAAGGGTTATTAAACTTCATAGAATAAATGAATATTTGTATATATATATATATATATATATATATATATATATATATATATATATATATATATATATATATATTGTCCTATCAAAATACAATATACGAATACCATAGTTATTGTTTATTTTCTAACTTTATATTTTTTTTTTTTTAATTTTCCATAAAAATTACTTTCATGATAGCCTCTATTATACTTAGAGACTTACATAACTATATTTTATATTTATTTTCTCAAATAGGTTTTTAATAGAATAGGTTTTTTTGTTTGTTTGTACACTTATTAGTATTTATGAAAAAAAAACTGGATATTATAGTAAAAGTTATTAAATACTGAAATAAATAATGAAACAATAGAACAAGGAATGGTTACAATTAAAATATAAAAGCTAGAAAAAAAAAAAAAAATTAAACAATAGAAAAAATATTCTAAAATGTTTATTTGTTTGAAAAATTACAATATTACTATCATATATGAAAATGGTCGGTTAGTTTAGATCTAAATAAATAAATAAACCAAATAGTGTGGAATTTTTAAATGGTATTATGATATTGAATATTTGTTTTGAATATTGTGAATATTCATATATTTGGAAATTTATTCTCAAATAAATCAAATACTCGTATTTGGAAAATTAATCAAGGTTTTAAAAAAATAATTGATTGTTACAGTGGTAAGACAGTGCTATACTGTCATTTCAGAAATCCAGATTGTTATCCTAGTGAAAAATGGGTGTATAGTTTTCTATTTCATAAAACCAGACCAGTAAAATTCAAGTATCAGTTCAATTACCAATATCATTACTTGGTAATTATTACTTGCTAATTACCATTAGAAATTTTTGTAATGGTATTGGAGAATTCAATTATCAATAAAAACAATTAAGTATTTACCTAATAGTTCATAAAAAGTAATTAAATTTGGATTTAAATTAATTTTCTAATTATTTTTGAAATTAAATTACTTTAGTAATTATTTTTGAAATTTAATTGCTTTAGTAATTATTTTTGAAATTTAATTACTTTTGTAATTATTTTGAAAATTTAATTACTTTTGTAATTATTTTTTGATAACTAATTACTTTAAAATAATTAAATAACAAAAACTACTAAATTATTATAAGAATTACAAGTAAAGTACAAGTAATTAAAGTAAATTTAAAAAATATTACAAAATTAATTGAAATACAAGTTTAATTACTTTCAATCATCATATAAAAACTTAATTTATTCTCCTTGTAATTAAAATTTTAAAGTATCATTACAAAAATTTTTTAATGGTAGATAGGAAGTAATGATTGCCAAGTAATGGTATACTTAACGTAGTATTTAATTACCAATTTAATCATTACTTTACAGATCTTCATGCAATTGCAGTTCATTCGGTTTAAATTAATGGTATAACTATAATAATTAACATTTTTTTAATATGCTTAATATGTTAACAAATACAAAATTACATATTAAAATATTTTTAATTAAAAAATATAACTCACAGATATAGAGTTAATTTATATCGAAATCACAAAACACTTTCAATAACTTAAAGAATTGTATCGAAGAGATATTCAACATGTTTTAATTGTTTGTGAAAATCATTAAAATCAGTTCTAATTTTAAGAATATTACATGTCCAGTAACTTATATGCCTTTGCAAAATATCATATTGATTGTTACGTGAATGTCCTTTTGATGCTTCCACACTTTTAAGCTTAAAAAATTAAAAATTTTCATTAACCAAAAATTTATAGTAGATCTTTTGCATTTAAATAAATGTTGATATAAAAGTAAATTGCTGGACTAAGGTTAATGGAAAGAAAAACTGTTTCTATTTTTAACAATTTAATTTTATATTTAAACTTTTTTAAATGCATTCAATGCATCATATTCGTAATATCAGATTCGCTTTTATTCTAGAATCTAATGTTAAGTTTCAGGCTTAAATATTTTACTAAATATCCCATTATAATACAGAATAACTTTTCTAGTAAATTAAAGTTATACATATACATATGCTAAAAAGGAATATGATTTTAAAAAAATTCAATATGGTATTGTCCTGTTTAGAACCAATTTCCATTTTATGAATACTTTTATACAGTTATTATTTACAAATTAAAAATATAAGTCATTATTTTTATATTCCAGAGATTTTATAATTCCCTATATGAGGTATCCCCTTTTATATACAACCATTTTATACATAATAAGCCTTTTATAATATTATTTCTATATTTTTCCATTATTATAAAGTAGACATTTAAAAAAGTTTTCAATTTTCAATTACTTTACTTATATTGCATTGTTGAAATGTATTAATCGACTTTTCACTCTATTTGTTAGAAAATAAAATATAAAAATAAAGGTAGAATTATGCATCTAAAATATAACAAATATACAATAAATTAATTGAAATATTTCTCTAAAGTAATAATATGAAAAAAACAATATAACAATAATATAATGATAAGTTTTGTATAACCATGCACTTATCGAAAAATAAAAATAGTCATCACTTATCGAAATACAAAATAATAAAAGGATTCTAATGTCCTTTTATAAAAATATTAAAGTGAAAATTGATTGGCGTTTTTTGTAATTAGTTTCTCCAAGTAAAACAATAAGTATTAGATTTTTTTTCTATTTATTTTTAGATTATTATTCTTCAATAAAAAAACAAAAATTAATCACTATTGATTAGTTCTATAAATAGAATAGTTATATTTATTTTTAATTTTGAAATCTTTTGAATGATAAATAATATTTCGTAATAAGCTGCAAAACTTATTTATAGAATTGTTTTAATTATAGAAGGTTTTAAAAAAATGTTATATGCGATAAATTGTTATAGACAGTTACCTGGTAACTTCCAAGCATTATTAAAAATTCAACAAATTAGAAGGAATTTTAAAGTTGATTTATAGAAAAGCAGGGTTGCACGCTTTTGCCAGAATATTTATATAAATGTATAGGTGAGATTCTGAATAAGGAGGGATTTTAGAGTTGTTTACAAAATCAGGATTTTGATAATTAATTAAGCGGGGGTTTGGGGCGATAGCCCTAACTATTCCAAAGGTTTTATAAAAGCAGTCGAATGTTGCGATTTGGATTAAAATAAAAATAAAAGAACCCAGATTTTGAAAAACTGAATTTTGATTGGTATACCAGTTTCCGTAATAGAATCAATTTAATTACTTGATTATAAATTAAATCTATGTTAAATAAATCGATAGTTTAATATTGTGAGGCTAGTAATTTAGAACATTGCTTCCTATTACATTGGCATCAAGGGTGATTCTCAGATATTTTACAGAATTTCGATTAATATGTATTTTCACAAACTTAATGAAAGCTTTATTTTGCATTTAATTTTCCATACTCTATCACTTGAACCTTGTAATTTACCAATAATTCCGTAAATATTTGATCACTCTCACGTAGCCAATACGATGGGTAGGTCCTGTTAAATTTCAAATAATCTGTTAGATAAGCAAGATTAAATTATCCCCACAACTGAAAAGCTCTCTTTGTTTAAAAGTACCCTTATGAAAAGGTATAAGAAAGACGGTGCTTAAATAAACTATCATGTTTTCGCTAATTGTTTCAGGGCTCGATATATTTATTTCTAGGTGACCCAGACCCCAGATTACTGATATTTTTCATGATTATTTCCAGATCTGTGTTGAGCGAACAATGATAACAGTGACCTTTTATCAGCCTCTTTAGTAAAAATTACACTTTTATAAAAAAGTAATTGATTGAACAAATTTGTTCATGTATATGCCTTTCTTCTAAATGTATTACTATGTTAATATATTAATTAATTTCAACCTGTTGCTCAACAATATAAAAGAACACCTAATTATTATAATTGATCTCTATTAAAAATTAATAATACATTATCTTATCTTAAATTAAACAAATTTATTATTATGCAAAATATTATCATAAATTTAAATTCTTATTACGAAAAAAAATTTTTGTGTCTACCACAGAACCAAACGCTATTACTTGAAAAGCGTAATGTGAAAATTTTATTACAACAGTTGAAGGTACACCTATACATTTTAATAAATGTTCTAGAAAAACTCAACTCTAAAATCCCTTCTAATTGTTTCGAAATAGAAAAAAAAAAAACAGATCTTTAACAAGAACTGGATTGAAAAACCCGATTTTAAAAAGCTATATTTAGTAAACCTGATTACGGTCGAATTCTTTACGGTCCCATTAATTTGTTTTATATAACTATAAGCAAATTTGAAGGAATATTTAGTTTTATAAAGTGCAGATTTATGGCATGGAACATTCTATTATTTTATTTAATAAATATTTTCATACTATATTTTTGGTTTATAAAAATTACCCTAGAGCTTTTTCAATTGGGGTCACCTCAATTCCTACAAAAACTTATCAATTCAAGATATTAAAAACAAAAGCTTGTATATGAAATTTAAAAACACCCCTTTCCTAAACGATTAGGTCTGTGTACACGTGTACACATAGTGTATAATAGCCAGACATACAAACAGACACACAGACGAACATTACAAAGAAAAACACGTTTGAAGAAAAAAAACACATGTAGGCAATTGTTTCATGTCTTAATTCATGTTGCGGAAACAATATCTAACGCTTAGCATATTTCATATATATAGCGGCTAGTAATATACAAATATCTTTAAAATTAACAAATATAAATCACTTTATATTCAATTATCAATTACTTTAAATTTCTACAACTAAAAACCTACTAGCAATAAATAAATCAAATTTACACTAACATTAGAATCAATTTAAATAGAAAAACATATTATCAACAAATTTGGATTATTTTTAGAAATTTATTACTACATAAATTACAATTCTATTTATGTTTTTCAATTTTAAAATTGACAAAAAAAATGGTTTCAATATCATAAAATTATATTTGAAAAGATTAAAGAAAACTCGTACATTATTATCAATATTAAATAATTTAAACAACTAGCAATAGAATGCAACTAGATGGCATTCAATATATGTAATTGAAGTAAATCCAAAACATTCCAAAAAGTACTAATTTTTAAAAGTCAAAGTCATATACAACATATACAAGACCCTGGAACTAATTTTAAAAAAATTTTAAAAAAAACCTAGGCACATGTAACAGATTATGAAAATTATACTATCTAGGTTGATTGCTTTTTATTTTCTTTTATACATAAACAATAAAACAACAATAACAATAATGACACTAATAGAATCAACAAATTATTATCCTTTTTACAACAACAACTACAACAACACAACAAAAAATAATCAAAGTTTATGAGTTGATTCATATAAGTAACTGTATATGCATTGTATATAAATTCCTTTCAACTTCAATACCTCTTTATGACATTATACTGAAATTATGGAATTTATTTTACCTAAAGATACTTATAGGAAACCCGAATCTTACCTAAAACATACCACCAGTCTTCACTACTTTGTCTCCTTCCAACTTATAATTTGCAATTTGACTTTTAAAACAAAAAATTTTGTTATTTTTTTTATTTCTCTTATACTGATAACGGCTTAAAGAGTTGTATACCATTTTGATGCATACCAAAACAGTATATAGTTATTTAATCAAAGTTATAAAATAACGAAATCATATGTATATACATTGGAATTGAATTAGGTATTGTATATTTTATGACACGTCCTCAAAGAATAGAGTAACAGAGAAATAAAACATATGAAAAGTATAAATTTTATTTTAAAAATTAGAAATAGAGTAGAGAAAGCTGTGCCAACTCTGGGATACCTTTATCAATTTGACCCTAAATTCTGAATTTAAAAAAGGAAGCTGTATGATACCTATTCAAACCTCTAAATTTCGAACACCGAACTTAATAAAATCAGTTATTCTTGTAATAAAATAAGTTCTAAAGCAGTTATCCCGACAAACGAAATGATCTAGGACTTTTGTAATCTCGCCTGTTTTAGCTTTTGATTTATCCTGAAATGGACGTACGAACTTAGATAAATTTGTTGACTTTTTGTTACTGCTTCAATCTATCGATGCGAATTTAGGCTGTATCTGTATTGCTGAAATTGGTATGAAAACTCCAAAACTGAAAACTCCAGGAACAAAATCCCAAAGTCAAAATTCACAAAACTAAAAAATCCAAAGTGTTTTACAAAATATTTATATATTTAAAAATATGCGAGATTCTAAATTAAAAGATGTTTTAAAGATGGTATCAACATCAGTGTTTTGCGCTTTAGTGTAAACTTGAATTTGAATTAAATCAGGACTTTGGTTTGGGGTTCACGATGATTTAGGAGGTGAGGTGAAATAACGTTTGATGCAATATCAAAGGCCTTTCATATTGCACAATATTTATGTATGTGTATATCAGAAATTCTGAATTAAGAGAAATTTTAGAGTTGGATTCAAAATCAGGGTATTCCCCTTTTCCAAATTTTTAATATGAACACATATACATTATAAAGTCAAATACAGAAAGGAATTAAAGTCAATCAGTTTTATTATTATTTTAAAATGATATTAAAGTCAATTGACTTCATTTCCCATACTTTAGGAGGGGAGCGACCTCCTGAAAGGTATTATTTAAATTTTAAGAAGAAATTGAAGGTTTTATTTTAGATTTCTTACTGTTATTGTTAAAAAGTGCAATAACGCCCTTAATCTTTGAAAGTGCATTAACGCCCTTCGGGTTTGATTGTGTTGGGCGTTATTTCACCTCGCTGATTTGAGATAAGTATTCTGCCTTTTGGAATTTTTTAACCAACTCCATATTATTTCATTTAAAACGTCACAAACGTAATGATAATTTTAGTATACCCACCCCTTCTAGCTACTCTAATACTGTTATAAAAACATTATGGTAATACTGTTTATATGCTAACTACTGCTACCAACTGGTTTAATAAAATTCTTTTATGACTATATATCACCACCATTTTTAGAGAATGTTTATATACATTTATGTATACAGAAACAAAATCAAAAATTTTTTTTTGAAATTCAAATTTTAGATCCAAATTCTACATACAAATATAATATACACATATATAAGAATAACTTTATTTTCAAAAAAAAATGTAATAAAAATATTCATAACTTGAATGTGTTGTGCTACTGTATAGTAATCATTTTTGTAAACATCTATATTGTCATCTCAAAGTTAACATAATTTCATATATATATGCATGTAAATTAAAAAAAAAAAAACAAACAAGAAAAAGTTAAAGTTGAAAGTATAGAATAGAATTCTCTATCATCAGGTTCCGTGCTATTTTTCATTATAAACGAATGCAAATTTGGTAATTTTTTTTTTTTAAAGTTGACACATTCTAATGTTTCTAGGATTTTGATACCAAATTCTTGTAAAAATATACACATATATACATGTGTGCAGTGTGCTACCTCTATGTATCTTTTAATGTTTTACATTATCGATTATATTTCGTTAAACCAGAGTAGCGATAACCTGTTAAATTATATTTTCTGTTTTTTTTTTTTGTACCTGGAAGAAAATCACTATGTTTTTTTCCTTATTTGATGTTAAAATGGAAAAATTTTTGGTTGAGTTTTCATCGATTTATAAAAACAGAATTATGGTATGTTATACTATGGCTATGGTTTACAGATTGCAGTTGATATTATACAGGGTGGCACAAAACGACCGATAAAGGTTTGAATGTTTAATAACTTTTTAATTTGATGGTTAATAATAAAATAAAAAAATAACATTCGTACTCTTTCCAGTACATTTTCCATAACCTTTCGTAAAATTTCCAGTGTTATGGCTTGAATTTCATTGCGAATGGTTTGTTTTATCTCTGGTATGGTCGCTGGCTTGTTTACGTTTACCTTTTCTTTCAATTAACCCAAAGAAAACAATCTGGCGCTGTTAAATCCGGTGAATGTGGGCCAATTGAAATCGCTTCTACGCGAAATAATGCGCTCGCCAAAGAGGTCCCGTAACAGAGCCATTGTTTCCCTTTCAGTGTGGGCTGTGGCTCCATTTTGTTGGAACCACAAATGTGGATGGTTTTTTGCAGCTGGCCTCAAAAAATTGTCCAGCATCGTTTCGATATTCAGCACCAGTAATCGTAACTGAGGCGCCATGTGTATTTTCAAAAAAATATGGACCAATGATCTTTTCAAACAATACACCGCACCAAACAGTACACTTAAGTGGGTATAATTGTCGCTGATGAACTGTTCTTGGATTCTCCGTAGCCCATATCCTACAATTTTGCTTGTATACGAAACCATTCAATTGGTAATGGGCTTCATCGCTCATTATCAAATTAAAATTTCAAAATTAAATTCAACATTAGATTTTCAAAATAATATTCAACAATTGTTGATTGCTGTTCTGTTGTGTACTGTTCCATTTCCAATTCCCCAAGTTTTCTTCACAAAATTCGAAAATAAAAATAAAAAATATAAATAAATTTAAAAAGTTATTAAACATTCAAACCATATCGGTCGTTTTGCGCCACCTTGTATAGTAATGATATATAAAATTTCAATGAAACTAAATGTATTACATTGTCTACATCTACAACAAAATCTCTTGCATATATTGATGTATACATGTATATGAATTGTTGCGCTACAACAACGCTACTTCTACTTTTAATTTTAAATAGTTTTTCAAACTATTGTTGAAATGATAGCAATATGACAAAATTTACTTTAACATATAAATACCATGTTAACGTAAGAATAAAAAAGTTTTTTTAAATACCTTTAGGATATGCAAATGTTTAAGGTAATGCAACTCGATAATATATTTTAGACTTATGGAAACTTAAAAAAAAAAAAAATCTGAAGACAAATTAGTGTATATGGTAATTTTGATTTTTTTTTTTAAAGTTTTTTAATTTTTTTATCATAAAAACTTTTGCACATATGATCAGAAAACTTTTGAAAACATTACACTGTACTTAAAGTTGTGAAATTAAGTTTAAAGCTGGATTAGTAAAGTAGTAGGTATATGTAAATTGCATATAATTTGAATTATAATTTGGAGAATCATTCTTTCGGATTTACGAATAGTAAAAATGTGCTTTAATTATTATTCAATACTATTTTGAATGTTATACATATTCCGCCGCATAATTGATGCACTTTGAAATTTATTGTTATTAAAGCTTACTTTGGTACTGTAACTTATTTTGCTGAGAGTCAATTTTCATAGAGATTGTATATCTTTTCGTGTAGAATTACCAAATGGAGTTCTAAATTAAAACGGTCATTTTCAAAATTGTCAAATAAAAAAAATTAAATGTCAAATTTTTGGAAATAAAAATAAATGTAAACAAATTTAAATTTTTTTAGACTTTTTACAAATTGTAATTTGTTTTTCTATTGAAGTCGAAAAAATAATGATGATGTTGGTATATAACTATGTCTAAATGAATTCGCATATAAATGAGTTTATATTTCATTTGTTGTTTTTGTAAAACTTTAAAGGTTAAAAATTTTTGTAATATTTAATATACATATTCAATAATATATTTAACTTCATTTTGTTATTTATTTTATTGATTATTTATTTATTAATTACAAAAAGTTTTGGGTTTGAACATGGGTGAGATCATCTAATATAATAAAACGTAAAGTAGTGCTGCTAATTCGCGTGTCCTGTTTTTTTTTTTTAGGAGCTAACTGTTCAACTGTTGGCTAATAAGCCTGTCTATACCATAGGTACATGTTGGAACAAGGGTTCATTGAATTATTGAATGCCACATACAATTTAAACATGAGATAGTACTAGGCCTTATAACATGTAGAAACGTTTAAGATTTTCAATAGATACAATTCTATGTTTGTTAATATTGTAATATTTTGTATTTGAGTTATATGGTATTCTATATCTGTGAATTATATTTTTCGATTAAATTATTTGTTTTTATTTTGGTTTTGTTTATATTGTTATATTAATGTATTTATTACTAAAGGTATATAATTATTAAATATTGATTATGCCATTAATTTAAACCCAATGGTGAATGGTAGCTGAGTCGAGTCGAAAATCAGAAAAGTTTTTTTCACTTTCACTACGATTCGAATCCAGGCCTTTCGCATGAAAGGTCGGCACTCAACCACTGTGCCACCCAGCCGTAATAATGATCAAGATCAGAAATAATATTTAGCAAACAAAATATAAGTAACAAAGTGGTTGGGTGGTTAGGGCGGTGTCTCCTCACTGAGAAAACAAATAGTGTTGGATGGACGAAATATTAATGGATGGATTAATGAAATTTATATTTCATTTATTGTTTTTGTAAAACTTTAAAGGTGGTAAAAAATTTTTTTCTAATATTAAATATATTCAATAACACTTAACTTATAAATATCTTAAATATAAAAAATATAATGAACTCCAAAATATCACCGAATTCTTAATAATTTCTTATGAAAATTTATTTAATAAAATATTAATTTACTAAAGAATAACTAGCTACGCCAAAAAATCGAATAAAACAATATTGTTTAAACCTCACAATTTTCATAAATTTTAATTAAGTTTTACAACAAAAAAAAAACAATTAATAAAAAAATATCTTAAGAAATTTGAAAAATTACAATCTTTTTAATAAATTTTCAGACAAATAAAATAACAAAATACAACCATATATACATTTAATTTAATCCATTGTAAATTTCATCATTTAATATATATACACATAAATAGAATTTATTAATTAAGATTATTTTCTTCTCTTTAATATTTTTTTTTCAAAAGAATTATTTCTAAAAGAAAAGAAAGAACTGGGGTTTCGTTTTTATTTTATTATGGTTCCTTTCTTTTCTTACATTCTAAACCAAATATATACACATTAAAACTAAATATGCATGTGCAAAATTTGTAATTCACTAAAATTACACCTTATTATTTATTTTTTAATTCTTTTCTTCTTTTAAAAAAATTTTAAATTATAAAAAAACAAGTAAAGAAACAGTCAGTCGGTGCAACCGACTTAGAAATACCCTACACCTATTTGGTTCAAATTTAAGGACATATCCATAAGTCATTTTAACACCATAGAAGCTGTTATTAATTTGATCGTAAGACATAGCTAACCAAATTAACTGTATAATACTAAAAACATTTTCTAATTACCCTATCTATTAAAAAAGACTACAAATTCTTACTAATTTATCTATTTAAAAATATTAAAAAACAAACAAACTTGAAATAAATGAAAATATATTTATTCCAATTCAATTACAAAATGAAAAAATTCTAATTATTAAATTTTGTGATAAAAAGATAATCAAAGCATAATATATTTAATAATCCAAATTTTTAAAAATTGCAATTATTTTAAATGGTTAGTTTATATACCTAATAGAAAAGCTTATAAACGCAAAATATGCAATAAATGTATTTCTAAAATACAATTAAAAATTTACACCTTTTCATATAATTCATTTAAATATAAAAATAAATTTTACATAAATGCAGCAAGTACCTTTGAACATAGCTGAACCACTATAATTAAGTCTAGATTTCGGAGACACATAGGACATAGGAAATATATTCTTTGGCTTCGAAATTAAACTCGACCACAACCAATTCCCATGGTACTTTCATTACTAGTAACCTACTGTTAAATTTCATCAAAATACCGGCATTATTTTTTGAGTTATGGTGTTTTTAAGATATATGTTTGTTAGTCCTTGAACTTTTCAAGGGTTCCAGGACCCGAAATTATGGTACGATTTCGCCCATATGCAGTCTCGTCATACTTTCAATACTAGTTAACCCTTGTACACAATTGGAACGCTCTATCTTAATTTTAAGTTACTAGTTTTATTAATTTCGATGATAAGCTTTTACACATTGGGGGGTCTAAGAGAGGTTCTGAACCACCACTCCAATTGATCCCAAATTAGGGGGGCACGCAAGAAATAGTAAAGAACACCCTTGTGGCAAATTGGAAGCTTCTACATTTGTTTCAAGTTACTATCTTTATTAATTTCGAAAATATGCTTTAAGGGCCTAAGAACTGAGTGGCTGGTCCCCGATCCACTACTCCAATGGGGTCCAAATTTCAAAGACACTTACGAAATAGGAAGGGACACACTGATACCAAATTTGGAGGTTCTATCTTCATTGGTTTCGGAATTATGCTCGTTTGGCCTAAATTCGATCAAAAAGTTCTAAGTTCCGAACCCATTGTCCAATCCTCACCGTACGTAATCACCGCCGTAGTTTCGCTGCCAATAACCTACAGCACAAATTTCATGAAGATAGCCTCATTAGTTGTTGAGTTATCGTGATTTTTTATATATGTTCCTTAGCCCTGACATCGATTAAAAGGTCCGGAATCCGAACCGTTGGGCTGATTTCGCCCTTATATAGTCCGCGCTGTACTTATAGTACTAGTTAACCCTTGTACACAATTTGAACGGTCTATCTTAATTTAAAGTAACTATTTTTAGTAATTTCGATTATAAGCCTTTAAAACTTGGGAGGTCTGAGAGGGGTACAGAACCACCACTCCAATTGATCCCAAATTAGGGGAACACGCAAGAGATAGTAAAGAACACCCTTGTGGCAAATTGGAAGCTTCTACATTTTTTCAAGTTGTTATCTTTATTAATTTTAAAGATATGCTTAAGGTCTTCGGAAATGTGTGGCTGGTCCCCGACCCACTACTCCAATGGGACCCAAATTCACAAGACACTTAGGAAATAGGAAGGAACACCCTGATACTAAATTTGGAGGTTCTATCTTCATTGGTTTCGGAATTATGCTCGTTTGGCCTAAATTCGATCAAAAAGTTCTAGGTTCCGAACCCATGGTCCAATCCCGACCTTACGCAATTCCCAAAGTAGTTTCATAACTAGTAACCTACAGCACAAATTTGATGAAGATAGCGTCATTAGTTGTTGAGTTATCGTGATTTTTTATATTTGTTCGTTAGCCCTGAAACCGATTAAAAGGTCCAGAATCCGAACCCATGGGCCGATTTCGCCCATATGCAATCCCCGCCGTACTTTCAGTCCTAGTAACCTACAGTTAAAATTTCATCAAGATAGCTCCATTCTTTTTTGAGTTATCGTGCCTACGGACGGACGGACGGACGGACGGACGGACGGACGGACGGACGGACATGGCTATATCGACTAAGGCGGTCACGCTGATCACAAATATATATACTTTTCCATATCTAGCTCGCTTCCTTTAGGTGGTTACAAACACCATACCAAAGTTAATATACCCCTTTACCTATTCTATAGGTGTAGGGTATAAAAAATAAATAAAAGCTAGTACTTAACAAAGAAATTAATTTCATTCATTTATAATAATGCACATATAAGCTATATGAACTACATTACATAAAGTAACGGTAAATCCTTACGTTCTTGCAAAATTGCTTTGCTGCATTCGTATACATAGAATTCAGTTTTATTCTACCAAACAACTTAATTTTAGTTTATCTTACATATAAGTAAACTATTATTACACGTTTATACATATATAAATAGTATATAATACTATATACAAGTATATTTATATATTTGAATAATAAGATGCACATAAAGTAACATGAATGATCACCTCAGCTGTTACTCTGAATACAATTTAATTAGAAAAAAAATTTGTTTTTATTTTGTGTTCATTTATTTTTTTTCTGCAATTTTTAGAAATAGAAAAGAGAAAAAAGATTGCGATGAAAAAATAACACAGCAAAAGTAGAAGGAAGAAAAACTTATTAAGGGTAAGGTTAAATAACCGGGGCATTTAAATCTACTTCTAATATTTTAAAAATCTATAAAATATACTTTAAACCAAAAGTGGGGTATAATACACATATTTGGGCTGAAGTTCCTAAATATCGCTGGAATATCACAATGAAGTGCAAAATAAAATTATGCGTCTTATAAACGATCCCAGAGTTACTTCAAAGATCATTCCACTTAGCCATCGGCGCACCATCTAAACACTAACTATATTTTATAGTTTCAAGTAAAGACAAACACCTGTTCTAAAGAGTTCCAACAAATCATGGCTCCTCTAAAAGTTTTTCAACCTTAAACAAGGTGTGAAAACCGTTTTGGGGAAATTCGTTTGCTATGGCTACGTCGCGATTATGGAATCAGCTACTACTTAATGTGTTCCCTAAAGTTTGTAATTTAAATTTGCACGAACCTAAAAAGTTTAAGGGGAAAATGAACATTCATCTTCATGATTTCCCAAAAAGGTATCTAACTTAGTGTATATTGTTCAACTAATCCCAATTTTCTTTCCAAATCCCGATCCTTAAAACCAAACAGTACATCTGTTATTAAGATCCACTCCGAGTTTAGTTTTAGTTGATTAAAGTTCAGCAGTACCCAGATGAACCCCGAACTGTGATTGTGGATAGTTTTAAATGCTTTCCTCAATCCTCGTAAAAAAAGCTCCAGTAAGAAATCATAACCATCAAAAATTAAAAGAATAATTTTAAAAAATTATTAACAAGTAGAATAACATCTGAATAAAAAAAATCAATTTTCCCCTAGAAGTATGCAATTTTTATAAAAAGTTTGAAAACTTATTATTAGATCTGTTTTTCTAATATCTTTAAACTTTTTTTGACCTTCCTAATTAAAAATCAAAACTTATAACAAAAACAATTTAAAAGTAACCTAGAAATTAAACGGTTTAAACTATTGATCAGTTAAAGCAAAATTCGTACGATACTTTTTATTTTGGAACACTATATATATGTACATACGAATAAATAATTTTTCATTCAAAATATTATATATATAAACATACATTTTATACATGCATTATATAATTTAATATATGATGATAGTATTATTAATAAGCATGAAAAGTTTGTTAACATGCAAACATTTTAAAACATCTGAGCCAATCTGCAGTCATATCCCCTGCTTTTGTTTTTTTGCTTAAAAATTATTTAATTTCAATTTATTTTTTTTTTACTCTGTTGCTTTATTTTTGTATTTTTGAGCAAAGAGAAAGTGTAAACTCGAGTATCTTAGTATTTTTATATAATTTATATAATGTTATATACAATATACTACTAAATTTCTTGTATTCATTTAATGTATATAACTGCATAAGATAATTTAATAAAAAAATTTAAAAAAAGCAGCTAATGTGGGGTATTGTAATTATTAAATTTTTATTTTAATTTTAACACCTGAAATATTTGACTATTTATTTATGATTATTAGTTTTTAACTGCTAAAAGTATGCAAAAATTTATAAAAAATTTTCAAAAGAATCATAATGAATTAGACGTCGCTATAAAATAGACATAAGTTCTTCCCATAATGGCCTATGTAGCCGAGGGAAACACTAATATTGCTTAAGTATCTTTTTTGTAATATTAGAATTTAAATAAATAAATTAATAGACGTTCGCTAGTCTACTGGGTTAAACTACTTATTAGACTACTTTTTTAGGGTAACAGTTAATTTATGATAAAATGGAATAAATGAAGTTTAAATAAAACATCTGAACCAATGGCGTAATGATAAAGAACCCGTTTTACTTGTGGAAAGTCTCGGTTTCAAACCCCAGGTCAGATTGTAATAGTTAATATCGAAATATAAAATAAGGTTTAATATGAATATATAAATAACTCTTGTGTAGGAAGATGGCGAGCTGCGAAACTGTAGCCTGGTCTAAATAGACGTGATGAATGACCTATACTACTGAAAGCAGGGCAAAAGCAAAAAAATGAAATAGAAAATAAAGTGATCCGCGGTTAGTTAGGAGAATGTGGGTTCAACGACTACCCAAATGACTTTTTCTTGACAAATCCCCATTTCAATCTGCCTATATTCTTCGAGTTTTTTATTCAGTTTCTAGAAATCGATTTCTTTGTGGGCTTGGCTCGATAAATCGATAAATATGTAGACTGGGGTCAGTGGAAAAAGGATTAAGGATAAAAATAGATAGAAACATTTGGAGGGTAGATTGGCGACTTTTTTATAGAATTTTTATTTTAACGAATTTCAAATTGTAAAATTATTTCTATCACACTAGAACACTTTGTACAGGGGCATGTTTTAAATTTCAGTTCTTC
This sequence comes from Dolichopus griseipennis, assembly GCA_963082915.1. Lineage (NCBI taxonomy): Eukaryota > Metazoa > Arthropoda > Insecta > Diptera > Dolichopodidae > Dolichopus > Dolichopus griseipennis. Next base: position 87,294,681 of record OY720444.1, read on the forward strand.
TTACAATAAATGAGTTCCCACGACCAAGGTTCCAAGCCACCTAGAAATTCCCCGGTGTTTAAAATGAGTACTTCCTATTTATACAATTTTAATAAATTTTTCGATTCCATTCAATTTAACAACTTTTTTCAATTACACAATCATTTTTTATTCTCGTCATTAACTTAACAGAATCAACAAGTTAATTATATCTAATATCTTATAGTTGTTATGAAATAAATTTTTAAAAAAAACACATATTCTTTTTTATTTTTAGAAAAAATGCCCTTATTTTAAAAACTAATTTTCACTTTAACAAAAAAACGAAATAAACGAAATTTAACACAGTTAAGCTTGCATTATCCTTTACTGTTATTGTATATTGTACAAAACATATGTACAAAATTATAATATATAGATTTAATGATATATATACATATGTATATACGTTTTAAATAAAAGTACTTGAAAATATAAATGAAAAACCCAGGTGCCTTAATTCTCACCTTTACTTTTCTATTCACTAAGTATTCATACATCCAAAGCACATATTAATATATTTTCATATATGTATAGAATGATATATACATATATATATATATATATATATATAAATGTGTTTACAATGAAATGATCCTGTTATTGGAAATATTATTTTGATATCAGACCAAAAACATAAAAGCAAGATATTCTTTTTTCAAGGATTCAATTTATTTTCCATTGTTTTGCTTTCTCTTCTTTCAAGTTTATGAGTTAGTTGGTCTGATATAAATGTTGGTTCATTCGTTCGTTCGTTTTTTTTGTTTTAGTTTTATTGTATAATTTACGGAACCGCAAAATTTAAAAATGGAAGTAAATTGATGTTGTCGGGATTCCTTAACATTTTTGACCAATATTTTCATTGTCTTTTTATAAAAATGTAATGAAACCACGAACACATAAAATAGAAGGATTATCTAATTAACAGTTGAAGAAAACAGGTTTGAAACAATTTCATTTTATATTTCATAATAATGCTATTTAATCGGTTCTATTGGGGTACGATTTCGACCATTGAGGGTATTCATCTTGGACTTTCACCTGACACGACATTCTAACACTGATTGCTCCTGATGATTTATCTTCTTTCATCTTCTAAATTCTTCTTTCATTAGAAGATAAAGCATTAGGAGCAATCAGTGTTTAAATGTCGTGTCAAGTGAAAGTCCAAGATGAATACCCCTAATTGTCGAAATCATACCCTCCGAATTGATTAATCATTTCTTTCATAAATCCTTTGTTGCAACAACACAATTTCTGATAGCTCAATACAGCTTTGGTTAATAAAGTCCAATTGCCTATAACAAATATGATTATGTGATTAGTGACAGGTTTGGTGCAATAAAGCCGAATTTTAAATAAATTTTTCTGATCCAAATTTAGTTAAAGTGCTTGCGTCTTCCTAAAAATTTTTAACTTGTGCTTTAGATTCTTCTGTATTTGACGCTTTTTCTTGGATAATGTTCCAGGATAGATCGCATCTACTTATTTCTTCTATTATAGTGCGCATCTATGTCATTCTGAGTTTACCTCTTACTTTAGAAGCTTTTTATGAGTTCTAAATAGTCAAATTCTTGTTATGGCCCTTTTGTCGCAAAGCGCAATCCATTCCCCTTTCTTCTGGTTATTTGCTTTTCAAGATTCTTCCTTCGCTAAGCGCCATAGATTTTTGTTGGTGATTTTATTCCTCTAAAAAAATGCTGCATATGATTTCAAGTGTTTATTTGTGAAGATATGCAGCTTATTCTTGATAAAGCTCGTTAGAAGCCATAACTTACGGCCATATGTTAGTGTGAATTTAAAACAGGGGTTGAATATTCTAATTTTGGTACTCCTTGATATTAGGTTACTATTTCATATAGGCCGAAGTCTGCCTAGTTCTGATCTTTTTTTGTAAATCATATTGTGGACAACATCCTTTGTTACACCTGCAGGAGTTATTATGCTACTAAAATAGCAGAGTTCCTCTACGCTGTCTATGTATGCGTCTACAAGCGTGACGGAGGTGTTGTTTGAGCAGTTTTTTGTGCATTTTTATTTCGAGCCTATTTTCCGTGCCGCCGCAATTGATTCAGCTATGGTTGTGTTTCGACTTGAAGGTGTAAAAAGAGGCAGATGTCGCCTATTTAGTCAAGATCAGAGAGATTCCTACTATTAGACCAATTAATAATAAAGAATCTGGATTTAATAATTACTGATATGGATTAATTTAGCGGAAAATCTATTTTTAACAAATGGAAGTGCTTCTATTTTTATTTCCCTAATTGAATGTTAAAAGCGGTAAAATGAGTGGTAAAATGAAATTAATGTTTTAAAAACCTCAAGAGTGTGAAATCATATGGTGTAGCGGCTATATATATATATATAGAAAATAGACAATTTTTAAAGATGAACATTGTTGAAATATTGTGTTTTTTTATTTAGTTATTGTTGTTGTTGCTGTTGTTGCTGTTGTTGTTGATATTTCTTTATAACACATAATGAATATAAGAAACAGACATAATGATAAGAAAATGATATTTCGATTATGTGGTATATATACCAACTGAAGACTTTGTTATATCCAACTGTTATATTCGATCCATATATAAATATAATATGTGAATAGATTGGTATTTAGTTTGTTATAAAGTCTTTAAAATTGAAATTCAATACATAAATTTGGTTTGGAATATATTAAGACATTGAAAATCAATTTAATCATTTTCAATATTTTCTTAGTATGAGCTAATTTTGACTTAATTGTTTAAATGAAATTATGGTTATTTAAATTATAAATATGTATATTAACAATTTTATGTATATTTTGCTAAATCTGAAATGTTTTGGTAATATTTAAATACTTTTACAACTTAACAAAAATCAATTAATGGTTCATTAATGGTTTTTAGAAATTAAGTAGGTATTATTGATTTTATATTGTACAGAACGAATTTTGGAAATAGTAAGTTCGAATTATTAATGAATATTATTTTGGATTTTAATGGGGCGTTGATTATAAAAATTGGAAATGGTTAGCAAAACATAATTAAATAATTATTGTAAAATAAATCAAATAGCATTTTTTGTAGTAATAAACTAATAACTCTCAACTCTTTAGGATATTAGAAGGTGGATTTTATTTTAGTCCCAATTACTTTTGACGGAATCAGAAGGTTAAAGAAATTAGAAAATCAGAATGTAATGAAGCAGAAGCAGTTAATAGCAGTTAAGAAAAAGAAGCAGTTAATTCGGGCGTCTTTTCGGCAGTTAATTTTTTGAGATGCTTATATAATCTAATAAGACGAGTTTAGTTTCAATCCAGGTTTCGAATTAAGTATTTTAAACAACCCTGTAAGTAGACCCAGCCAACTTAAAAACCTTACGCTGCAATCTTATAACCAAGCTTTTAATAAGCCTTGTAGCATATAACCATAGGAATTTAGATATAAGTTAATACCTTTAAAAGTTCATATCTTTTCCTATCTTTATATTTATTTGACCAAGATTCCAGCTTTGTTAGATCCTATGAAATATTAGTTTGGGCTATAGAGGCATGTGGCAGTTATCCGAGTCATGTTTCTCATTCCACTTTATTAATCAGTTGTCCTCCGGTACTATTCTAAAAAAGATATGGTACGATACTTGTACGAAATTTGAAGTTTTTATTTTTATTGTGGTGTAATGGAAGTTGTGAACTTAATGACAAACATATCTATCAATAAATTATAAAGAGCGCTGATAACAACTATAAGTTAATATCAATAGATCAGAAGGAGCTAGTCTAAACACCTTTAGTTCAATTAAAATATTAAAAAAACTTTACAGTTTTTCCATTTCGAAATTAAAAAAAATTTGTTAAAAATCGCCTATTTAACGATCTTCGCTAAACCGTTTTCAAACAACATCATTTTACAATTATGAAAATACATAGTCTAAGGTATACTAAAATTGTCATTACATTTGTGACACTGTATTAAAAGGGGAATAGATATAAACTTAAATGTATAAGTCGGATCAGAATCGGTGTCAGTTTGTCTTTCCGCCCACCAACCTTTCCATCTGACTGCACGATAACTCTAGGGCGGCCTTTGTCGTTTTTTCTATTTCAAGCCTTTGGTACCAAGGCAACAGCCTTTTCAAGTTCTTTGCTACTTAGATTAAGCTAGTTTCCTCAACGGTTTCGAGTAACTGCCATACACCGTCTTTTACGAGCACAACTTAATATGTAAGGAAGCTGAATATATCTATAATTTTGTCAAAAGTAATTAAGTTTAAAAGCCAATTACTAAAAAAATGAAAAGGGTCTAGTGTAAGAGATTCGAAAGTTTCCATAAAACCTACATAGTTAAGGCTAATATGTTGGATATTTGAAATTTTACGAAAATTAGTAACCTGTGTCATATAATGTTTATATTACAGATTTATTTCGTGTGGATATCGAAACCTAGATTTGAAGCAGTCTCCTCTATCCACCTCCTCATTTTATACTGAACTTTTTAAAATTTTTATACCAAAAAATTATTTTCAAATTCATTTTAGTTTGAAAATTCTCATTATTTTATAAATTTTTTTATTTTTTTTATTTCTACATATAGTGAATAGTCATCCTAATTGGATGAAATAATTTTTATTTGTAAACCCATTACTGCAGAAATTTCATTAAAAATATTCCAATAATCATTTGTGAGCAATAATGCCTTTCCACTTTTAATTAAATTTTTTTTTAGAAAAGAACAAATCTGAAAGATTCATTCAAATTATTAAAAAACTAAAACTACAAAATTTATCGATTCATTGATTTATATTTTATTTATAATTTATTATTATGAAAAATCATTAATTTTTTTCTCATTTATTGCAAACAAAATGACGCAAAAATCCGTTTATTCCTTGCCTTTATTTCATTATACATAGAGTATAGGACTCTCAAAAACGAAATAAAGAAAATAATAAGAATAATACAAATACAAAAAAAAATCTCAAATTGTTGTTTTTTGCAGCAGCATCACTTGAATACAACACACAACAAAAAAAAAACAATAAAAACACCAGTTTTTAACAGCAGCAAACAAAAAAAAAAAACGCAAAATATAATTAAAAATTCTTAAGAAGTTTGACGGAGATGGAGCACGTGTTTAAGAGTTATTCATTAATTATTCCCCATATGTTATTTTTATGACTTGTTGTAAAAAAAAGTACAATAACATCTCAATCAACATCGTCATCATAATCATCAAGTATATCAGCATCATCACTATTATAATAATATTATAAAATATAATCATAATCATCATCATTATTCTTATTATTTTAATATTTAACATTGAACAGCAGTTACATACATGATTCAAATCATATAATAAAACAACTAAATACAACAACAACAACACCAACACCAACAATAACAATAACAACATTATCAAGAATGATAAAACCAAACAGCAACAACAATAAAAGTCTTACACCCATTTATAATCGCACTCGAATTAAATCCCATCTCTTTCCAATTCTTGATTTTCTAAACATAACTGTAAAACCCCTTTTTTAAAGAACTTTCATTGCAAATCCTTGTTGAAGTGATAGTGTTTGTAAAACAAAAAGAAAAAGGGGTGGCAAATTAAAAACTGAAATATAAATTTCAAAGTAAACACAATTTCACTTAGAAAAATAAAAACAAAAAACAAATCTGTCAGATATATAATTGAGAAATGTTAAATTTCTAGATTTAGCTCTTAATTTTTTTTGTCTCATTTTTTGTTTTGGGGTTAAATGAACCTCAAATGAATTTTTTTGGTGGTAAAATTTTGAAAATTAAGAAAAAATTAAGAAACACAATTTGAAAAGTTTTTTTTGGTCTGCAGGAGTAATTAGAAAGCTTCAAATCTAATTTTAGTGATATCAAATTTAAGAAACTACTGTGCAGGTTTTAAAAATTAAATGGAAGGACACCGGCGAGTACTACTAATGGGTTTTGTTAAAAAAATTAAAAGTTATTAAACTCATTTTGTATTTTCAAATTTGCTAAATTTATGTTGCTCCTTTAACATGTCACCAGTATATTCGGCCTCGAAGCTCCCAAAAACATATAAAAATGGAAAAGTTTCGAAAAATCAATAGATTACTAAGTATTACCAATGAAAAGGGGTCGCGGTGGTAAGTTTACCTAGAGGTTGCGGGTTCAGTTCCCATAAAGGTTATCTCCTAATATTTAAATCAAGTTATAAACACTAGTAGAACCCCTGTGTAATTGCACAATTTTGTTTTAGGCATTTTTGCTAAAGTATTTTATCACTTCCAGGATTAAGTCTAACATACCGTGTTACTCTAGAAAATTGTTTAATACTTCGACAAATATTTAAATTAAGTTTTGTATGAATATTGCTTTTCATAATATAGATGCATAACTACCATGTGATAATTGTGAAATGTCAGATATATTTCCAATATGCAATATTAAAGATTTGCTATCAAAATTCTATCCATTTTGTAGAGTACTATTGCCGGTTGCCAAATGTCATTGTTAAATTTAAATCATAATATTAATCGGCACTTAGTTATTTGAATTTTTGATCGTTTTGGAAAGACTAAAAAAATTTTTAATTTTTTTGATTTGTTTTAAATTTTATAAAATATTATTTGATAAGTGAGAAGCTTAAGAAATTAATCTTTTTATTACTATAAAATTTTTCTAAAATGGTTTGTATTAATATTCAATGCAAAAAATATTCGAATCCACTTGCTTTCCAATTTCGATTTTATTTGACTCTATTCTATTCTTCTACTGTTTAATCATGAATTATGATTCATTTCTTGAGTAAAATGAATTTAAAAAATTTTTATTCCCCTTTATTCTATATTCTTCTAAATCTTTCCATTATTTTCGAATTTCGATTTTGTTTGACTCTCCATTTCTGTTTTATTAAAGAATAAAACAGAAATAGAGTCATGAATTTCATGAATAAATTTATTTTATGGTATGAGTATTGCCAACATTATTTAGTCTGTGAAGTATTTATAATAACTTAAGATGTGAAATATTTATTTTACATGATGGTAAGGTGCCGCCAACTTTTGTGTATTATATATATATAATTACTTATAAATTAATAGAAAGAATTGGAAGTAGGATCGAGCCGCAAGACCTCCATGCTAGAAGGCAAAGGCTATCCCCCATAACAAACAACAACAACATGGCCAATGAAGAATTTTAACCCGCCTTCTGCCGGTTGATCATACATGTGTTTTTCAAACCGCAACAAAAGATCTCTTAATTGGTGTCAGTTTATCATAAAACAGTTCTCTTAGCCTGAAAAATTGTAAGTATTTCTTATAAATTAAAAATAAAAAGAAAATTTTAAATTTGTTTTATATTTCTATGAAAAAAGATAAAAAAAAATAAATAAATATTATTCTTAGGAAATATTAAACAATTCCAGGTAAAATACAGCATCAAACCAATTTTTATCATCATCTTTTATATCAATGCCATTTTCAGATATTTCAACATATTTGTTACTCTTTAATTTCCAATCATTTCCAATATTAAAACTGCAAAATTAAATTAAAGGAAAATATTTATAAAACAGACATTCTAATAATAAATTTTATTATATTTTTTTGCAGCTGATGGATTATTATTAAATTTTTAGATACTTTAATTAGTTGCCGCATAGAAAATTCAATTAATATTCAATTTTAAAATTATTTATAAATTATTAAGAAATCAAAAATTTAAAATAAAAAAACTAAAATTTGAATAAAAGATATAAATAATAAATACACTTGACTACTCAGATTCTATAATAAGTATAGATTAACCCAAAAAAAACCAAACAAATATGTTTGACATTTTTGTTAAAAAATAATTTCATTTGATCCAAAAAACTCTCCAGAAATTCAATAAAACTAAATTAGATTTCTTGTTTTCTTCTTTTATATCCAAAAAAATAAGCAATCTTTCTGATCAACATTCCAACATTTTATAGCATCACCAATGACATTAATTCAAATTTTCAAAAAAAAAATTCATAACCTAAAATATAAAACCATGTTTACCTAAATATTTTCTTATATTTACCCATTTCCTATTGCAAAAGATGTAAAAAATTCCACCATCATATCAATTAGATTAGATTCCGGATCAGTAGGTAAAAAATTTTGATTCATTTTAAAAAGATACCATAAGTCATCCATATGTTCAGCACCTTTAAAATAAACCATTTTTTATTAAATTCTTTTTAAAGGTATACATAAAATTGGAACAAAATCCCAATTATCATTTTCATGTATATTCAAAGATATTTTCCAAAATTTCATTTTAAACATATTAATACAGCTCATAGCACACACCCTCCCTATATACATACCATTTAACTTATAAGATCCATTAAAATTTGTATAACGACCTTTGTATGTGAATTTATATCTATAGATATTATCTAGAAATTTTGAAATATGATATGCATACTCTGATGCACCATATCTTATAATTGTATCTGAAAATATATCACACAATTGTATAAAATTATTAGAATCTATATTTGGATAGTTGATAGCTGCTGATGCTGTTGATAAATATTTTTTATTATTTTTATGTTGTTCCGGATGTTCTAACTTTTGTTGATCCAAATTCTTTGGTTCATTGAGCTGTTGCTGTTCTGGCTGTTGTAGTGGTTGTTGCATTAAAAGTTTTTCATAAATTCTTTTAGTAATTTGGTCCTTGTTGAATTTTGATCCATACATAAAACATATTGGTGAAAATTGTAAAAACTTTTGGTTGAATTCATTTAAAAGGACATCATTTGATAAAATATCTAAAAAAAAAAACAAAAAGTAGAATCAAAAAAATTTTATCAAATTTTTGCAAAGTTGAGAGTAAAAATCAGTTAAATTATATTTCATAGATTCATAAAAGACTAAAAGTTATGCTCCAAATTAAAATTAATTGAGTAAAAAAAATATCTCCCGGAATGTTTGCTTTAGCATTAGGTATTAAAAGAGCAAAAGGCAGTTTTAATATCAAATAATTCATATTAATAGGTATCTACTAAAAAATTCTGAATCTTACTAATCAAATGATAAAAAAGAACCAAGGGTTTCTAAAAAAGCACAATTTCAAAATTATATAGTTTTTAATTTTGGGAATATACGCACTGGTGACAAGTTCCTGAATTATTAAAAATAGGTAAAATTGTAAGTTCTAATAGCCCTTCTATGGGGAAAGTTCCAAAATTTTAATTAAACAAACTTATGGGGATTCACGAGGACCTAAGCCCACCTACCCACCAACCAAAATTTTCAGATTCCAGGAATTAAATTGACATTTCCAACAAAATTTTGAATTTTTCTTAGAACTTTATTATTTAAGCAAATGGTTAAAACTAAAAGACACATCTTTCAAGTTTAAAGTCCTCTTACAAGGCGAAAAACACAAGTTAAAATATAATGTTGGAGCTTTGAAATTAATGTATTAAAATAAAAAATAAAGTTACAAGTGTTTAAAAATAGCAAAATTTCAACTTTCGACTCCTTACTACTCTTAAACAGGTGGCGTCACAAAACAAAATTCTAAAACTCTTACTAATTTAAAAAAATCTTATTACTCCCAAAATTTTAAGTTTCTAGCTTAAACTGTTTAAAAGATATGAGGTGGCAAAAATTAAGTTTTTCATAACTGTAAATTAAAGTACCGTATGGCAACCCTTTACATATGAGCACTATATTTTTGTAAAGCTGTAAAAGCAGGTCTCTTTTACCCTTTGCAAATTAAAATCAAACTTAATAGAACTCTTGTTATAACAGTTTAAAAATAGGGCTTTTTTAAATTTTTGGGGTCTGTAGCTCCGTAACGGCTGACTCTAGAGAAAAAATTTCTTACACATAAAATTATACTTTTGCAATACCTACTCCAAGTTAAAGTTCGTTTTCTCTATTGCAAACGGTGTAAAAGTTTTTGTAAATGGCCAGACGGACAGACAGCGTTAAATTATATAAAGGCACATTTCTGCAAAATTTTTTGAAATGTGCTAAAAATTCTGACTTTTTCTCTAAAAAATTCTGAAATACAAACTTTTTATGTAATTAAAACATTTTAAATCTGGTGTGACACTTTTCAACTTACCATATGCTGATTGTCCAAATTCTTGATTAGTAAAACCAATTAAAATTGGTATTTTCATAAAATTTCCATTTTTTATTAACTCATACGGTTTATCAATTAAAAATCTTTCTTGACCAAAATCCATTTCAATAATAGGTAACCATAAATATATTGGATTATCTTTACCAAAATCAAACATTTTTCGTAAAGTCATGGAAATTTCTGTAGAAGTTTTTTCCATTAAAAATTCAACAATTTCATTTGTTTGATTTTCATCTTTAATATCTGTAGCACCTAATATCTGTACCTGACGTAATGCTAAATTTCTTTGATGTCCGTTGGGTATATCTAATTGGGGTGGTAATGAACCACTCATTATTATAGCACGATGAAATAAATTTTTAGACATTGGTGATACAATATGTAAACATATACTTAATGCACCAGCACTATAACCCATCAGTGTTATATTATTTGGATTACCACCAAAATGCAGAATATATTTTTGTATCCAACGTAATGCTAATACTTGATCTTTAAAGCCAGCATTTCCAGGATAATGTTCGGTACCTAAATTAAGAAAACCTAATGTACCTAAACGATAATTAAAAGTAACTAAAATAATATTTTTTTCCATTAAATATTCTGGACCAACAAAACTGCTTAATGATGATCCAACATAAAGTCCACCCGGATGAATAAATACAATGACTGGTTTTAAAGATAATTTTGAAATCTAAAATGTATAATTAAAAATTTTTTAAAAAGTTTTCAATTAAAAAAAAAATGGGTTATTAAAATTACTGATTTTGTATAAATGTTTAAATTTAAACAATCTTCGGATGGATTTGTTGCATAAATACTTGGACAATCATGACCATCTTCTTTGGCATCATATTCTCCATCTGGATATTCATAAGGTATTGGATCCTAACAGTATTAAGAATACGACTTCAATTATACTTACTATCATAAAGTCAATTAAAATAATACCTTAAATCTTAAATCACCAATTGGAGCCGCTGCATATCGTATACCTTTAAAACTATAAAATTCTGAACCTTTCCATGTTTTTAACTTTTTTCCCAAAAATTTGGTTTTGTTTAATAATACTTCTGGATTCTTCGCCATATTAACAGATTTCTTTTTTTTTAAATAGATTAACAATAAATTGTAAATATAAAACTAGATTTTTTCACTTTCAAAAATGACCATGAATGGAAAAAAAAAATGTAAACAAATATCAGTATAATAATTTAAAATTTTGATCTCCATGCGCGTTGAGCACTGATCATGTACTGTTTAGCACATGTTAATTTTCACATATTATAATTTATCTTTAATTTAATTTGCAAATTCTCTTTTCAAATTTATTCAATCTACTTGGATAGAGAACAAGTAGTTTTTTCATGTAATTTTCTTAGGCTGTGTTTACACGTGATTTCGATAGGGAGGGAGGTAAAATCAAAATCTTTTATTTTTAAATTCAACAAACTTCAGTTTTATTAGAGGCAATTATAATTATAACTTTGTTTAGATTATTAAATATGTTTTATTAATTAGGTCAGTCAAACCCAAACTATAACCCTCTAATCTTCTAAAAAATGGTAATTATTTTTCACAATATTGCTGGCAACAAAAACAAAATTCCGCCAAATTTTGGCAGTTCATGCATATGTCATCCGACATATTCAAAAATTAAACATATAACCAACAGCAAAATTAATTTAATGGGTAGTCCCCTGTAGGGCGTTGTAAGAACGTTAAAAATAGAATCCAATATTACTGAATCAGAATCCTAAATGGGAACCGATGCATCGTACAGCTAAATCGTATAGCTGTACTGCATATATATATTAACAAAAGTTAAATGTATTTATTTTTATTGTACCAGCAAAATGTTTTTATTTATTTTTTTTTTCACTTTTACCTTATGAAAATATTTTAATATGAAAAAAATTGCCCAAATCTCCATAGTGACCAAATAAATATAGTAATATGTAAATCATATAAACAAAATAAATAATATTACTAATAAAATTAATAGATAGCATAATTATAATCCGCTACGTCTAAAAAAGAGTGGCATGCTTCTCTTATCATATTGTATGAGAAAAGGGACTGCTTACATATAAATAAATTTTAATTTTATTACATTTTATGTGTTGTAAACACTACCTAAATTGATCAAATTCAGTTTTTTTTGTTATTAATGTGTGTTAACTCTCCAAGCTGATTTGAAGTTTTAATTTAACATTGAAAATAAATTTATCTTCTCTTATTTTAGTCTTTTTAACTCACTTATAAAAATAAATTTATATATTGTTCTCATCTCATTATAAAGTCTCTCAATAGTCTCAATCAAATTATTATTGATAATACTCGTGTCTCATAATGAATTGCTAAAAAAATGCCAAAATAATTGAGAAAATGAGTAATAACTGAAATTTATTTTAAATGAGTTCTAAATAATTGAGTAACCAAATTGAGAAAGTTACTGTATAATTTTACTTTAATAATAATGAGAAAAACTCTTTTGATTAATAATGAGCAAAAACAATGAAAATTAAGCTTATAAAAAAAATTATTTCATTGCAACTCAAACTAAAAACAATATTTTAGTTCAAGAAATGGTGATTAAATTTTAAGTGTTACCGTTAATAAATTATGTTAACATTAATTTTTAAAATTATTATATCATTTTAATTAATTAATGTATAAAAATAATAAATCAATAAAAAACACAACTATTTCATACAAGAAACACTTATAAATATTGAATTGGTTCAATTTCAGATATCTATATATTTCATAGTATTAAATGGAGTGAGAAGGTCCAGCAAGTTAAATTGATTTCGATAAATTATAATTCAAGATTATTTGAATATGTTTTTTTTAACTGTTAGACTAATAAGCATGTCTATACCATAGATATATGGTGGCACATGAATTGATCTTAATGAATTCCATATACAATTTAAACATGAGATAGTCCTATAACATTTACATATATAAATGCCTTATAACATTTAGAAACATATTAGATTTTCAATTGATACAATTCTATTTGTTATATTTTAGAATAATTATATTATGGATTATACTGGTATTTCTATATCTGTGAATTATATTATTAAATTAAATTATTTGTTCATATTTTGTATTTGTTTATATGTTATAATTAATGTATTAACCTTATTTGGAAATTGCTAATAATAAAAATTTATAGCATAAATATTGATCGAAAATGAACACTTGTGGAATATTAAAAAAAAACTTAAACTCAATTTATATATTTCTTTAATATTTTTTAAAAATTTACGACTTTAATTAAACTTTTTAAATTTGTTTAACTTTTTTAATAACTTATGCAATCAAAATAGAAAATTCATTAAAGAACATTTTTTATAATAGTAAATTATTATCTAATTAAAAATTTATAATTTTTTTTTAAATATATTTAAAGTCAATTAAAAGTTTATTAAATTTTCTTTTGCAAATTCTTCATATTAAGTGATTAATATTTTTCAAATAATCAATTTATTGAAATAAATTTTAATAATTAATTAAAAGTTATTTTTATTGAACCTCTTGCTATATGTTTATTAATTATGTATAATACAAGGGCATTCATTGTATTCAGATCAATAAATCAATATATTAGTTTTGATAATTTCTGAAATGTCCTTTTTTCAAGCAAATTCATCACATATTTCGCAATTCCGAATTCAATTTTAAAAACCCGATTAATTTCCAGATATTCAAACTTATAAATATTTTAAAGATTATTCAAAACAAAAAGCCCACATGGGAAATAGAAAAATTAAGCTAATAATTAAATTTTTTTTTATTTAAAAAAAAAAACTTTTATTTTTTTTTTTTTAATGGGTCACTCTGTATTTTTGAAATATAAGAAAATTTTATACGTTATGTCTTAGTTAAATGAATTATTATTCCTAAAGCATATAATTTATATATGAGTATAATTTATATATATATACATATAAGAGTGTGTTCGTTATGATTATTTATATATATGCATATATATATATAAATATATAAACGTATACATATCCAAATATATTTGTTCAATAAAAAGTTTGATACAAATTCCAAACATTTTATGCTTTTCATACTTTAAGAATTTTAATGGGAAAAATGTGCACACATCAAAAATATATTTGATATATATGTATACAAATATATACTCTATTTATATACATTAGATATATAAACACTGTTATATTAATTTTTATGATACGTACAATGATATGGAAAATAATAAATACACAATATTGGGGTTACATTTTTTTCAGTTAATCCTTAAAACTTATTTAATTTTAAATTTAAAATAATTAATTATATAATTTGATTTTTTTAATAATTATTAATTAAATTTAATTACTTTTTATTCAATTTTTTTTTATTTTAAAACATTTTAATCCAACAAACCATGAAAAGGGTTAGATATTTCAATTCAGAAACACTAATTCAAAACTCTCATTTTTTTAAAGTGATTGTTGTTTCTTCTAAATCCAATTCTAGATCCTATTTTTGAAAAAATAAATATTAAGCCCCAAGAAAAAGTGAAACCTTAAAAAAGTTGCAGTTTTTAAAAGCTGCGTATAAATATATGTAACACAATGTATACGATTAACATACTGTACTTTAATTAACCGTTTTGCAGGACTCCAGTTTAGCAAACCTCTTATATTTTTCAGACGGTTTGAGTTTGAAACTTCAAATTTTGGGAAAAGTTAGATATCTTAAAAAATAAATATGTATCAGTATAGATTAAAACTTTTGAAAGACTGATATTTAACTTCCAGTTCTCAAATCTTTCGTTTAACCCATTCCATATCTAAAAAAGAGCTGGAAACAGTCAAACTCTGAAAATTGACAATTTTTGAACTCCTTAAGTAACAATTTTAACCCCTTGACACCGTACGCGCTAATTGCAACCCACACAAAACTTCATAGTTTAATGTCTAAAAATTTGAAATAGAACTGTAACAAACTTATTTCAAAATTTTCAAAACACTTGCACGACTTTTGAATCAAAAACAAAGTTAAATATTCGAAAAATCCTGTACAACATTTGAAAGTACAACTAGGAAAATATTTGAATATTTTAAAATATTTTCATGCATTTATTCAGTTGTCCTTATAATTACGCTCATTAGTGTATATAATTAAAAAAACAAAAAAAGGAAACTGATATTTACGTACTATTAGACCAAAAATTCATCGAAAAAACTGAAAACTGAAAAAAAAAAACAATAATAAAAACAAAAACATACTATCATTTTAAACTTCTCACTTCTTTTTTTTAACTCTCTTTTATAACACAATGCAACGTCCTGTATTTTGTTTTCCTTTTAATTTTTTTTTTTTAAATTTTATGTTTTTTGTTTTTTTGTTTTTTTTTTTTCTTATTGCAGCAAGGATATAAAAATTGATTAATGGACAAACTTTTATTTTTCCTTCATTGTACAAAAAAAAAGACAAAAGATAATTTTATTTTTTTCAATTTTTAAATTCTGTTTTTATTTTTATTTTTTTTTAAATGTACTTTTTTTTAAAGCAATAACTTGGCAACACTAACTTTTTTAATGGTATCTATTTTTTTTTTTTTTTTGTTTTTTTATTTCATTTTCTACTTGATTTTTAAGAATGTCCAGAATGCATTAGAAAAAGTTATCTTTTCTAGTTGAAAACTTTTTTTGATATGTATCTATATATATATATATATCTTTTCATTTCACTGTATATACATATATACATATCTAAAAGATACAAATACTTAAATGAAAACCGTTATATTATATTCATATGTACTCATATTTTATTTTTGATATATAAAATTAAAAAAAAACAGCATTTAAAGTAAAATTGTAAGGGTATGATATCATTTTTAAAATAAATGGAAATATGTCAATGGTGTGGTGAAAAAATTTTGTAACAATGTAGTTGACCATAATAGTTTTTTTTTTTTGAATTTTCAATGAATTTTCTAAATATACATATACAAAATATACATATTTAAGATATCAAATTTCAAAAGCTAAAATTTATTTAAATAAAGGGGTGAACTAAAAAAAAAATTGTTTTACGCTAATTTTCCATTTAAATATCAAGATTCTAAAGCTTTTCAATAATAGAATAGATTCTATTATGAATTATGCCTATATTTAATTTTTGAAAATACCTTGATTTCATTTTTTTCTATTTTAATTATTACAAAAAAAAAAGGCAATTGGAAAGTCATAAATTTTAAAAAGTATATTTGGCAGGTGAAAATCTATCACTAAGTTGTGCGGTAAATAAATGCAAAAATATTTTATAATATTTAAATAATAGTGTTTTTTGAGCCAGTTAAAAGTGGATGTATTGAAGAAGTTATAAATCTAGCTATATTGCCGACAAAGTCGATTGGTTTTCTTTAATACTGATTTTTTTATTCGTTTTCTACTTATTTAAGGAGTATAGGGTATTCATCAAGTCTATTTAGATTAGGCTTCAATTTCTTTTAATTGTTATAATCGCTAAGCCGTTGGTTACCTGGCTGTAGCTATTGTATAAGATTATGAATACACAAATGTTAATTTTGTGCGCCATCTATTATCCTACACAAGAGTTATTTATATATTTTTATTAAATCTTATTTTTATATTACTATATGATTATACAATTTTACGATATTTTGTTTTTGGACCCGAAACTTTCCATATTAAAGGCGGCGTTTTTACCACTACGCCACTGTTCAGATAATTTTATAATTGGTCAGATTAATACAAATTAGTAAAAATGAAATTCCTTTAAATTAAGCAACTTATATAATATAAGTTCCTTACTAAATACAAATAACTAAAGTTTAATATGCATCATGGCTTCATTTCAGATCTGTATAAGATGCACCTGCAACATTAGCATTAACCACTTTTATCATTAGCAATAATCGCTAAGTAATCTGTTAGCCAGATATGAATGAAGATGCGATTCTTATTAGATTAGTAAATGTTACTATTGAATCAATATATATAATTGGAGAGTAAAATTTAAAAATTAAAAAAAAAGTAAATTAAAAACTTTATAAGGCATATACTTTTAACTAGGAAAGAGAGATTTGTCATGCTAATTAAGAACATCATCTAATTTGTTTTCAATCAGAACTAAACTACGAAACTAAAGTTCTAAATCGCGAAATTGATAAATCACATTAAAAGATGCTCAACAATGCCAAGTGATAAGTGCTAGAATTGAACTTCAGCTGAATTGAACTCCAGCTGAATTAAACTCCAGCTGAGAATGTGGACAGAAAAAAGTCACCCGGAGAAGAACAGTGCAAAGAACATATGACCTATCTGGCAAACCAACAAATGACACAAAATAGAAATAATTAGAGAGACTTTATGGAAGCCTTATATCCCTTTAAGGGAATCATAATGAAAATAAAATAAAAAAACAGAAACTTTAGCATTAAACCCTGACGAATGAATAAATTAAACCAATTAAACGCTCTCATAATCTGTTGAATGATATAAAAATAGTATTTACAAGATTTTAAAGAGTTCAATATTTTGAAAGTTGAATTTGGCAGTTTACTTCTTTCAATTTAAAAGTTTTGAATTTTCTTAAATTTCATTATTTGTGATAATAATGGGGAGGTTTATAGCAATAATAATGATAGTAATAATACAGTCGCCTAGTGACTTCTAAATAAACAAACAAATAGTCTACATATTATTTGTGTAACTAAATTGAACCAATATTAATCGGAGAACACCAAGCTTCACAAAGAGATAGACGAATGGAATTTTCAAATTACTGAACTTTAACAACTTAAATTCAAAAAACCTTAATACGATCCTGTTGATATTTCCAATTTATTACCAATTGTCAAAAAAAAAATCAGATTTTGTAAAAATATAAACACATACATAAAAACATTATATAAATTATAAATAATAATCAAAATTTACAATTCAATAATTTTTGTATTAAATTAATTTATTACTTCTTGTTTCCAATTGCTTTTTTTTATTAACTTAAAATTGAATAACTAAAAAATAAAATGTTAATAATAAATTTATTTTATAAACTTGCATAACATACTTATTCTTTAATGATTTATAAGTTATAACTTATAGATATGGAAGAAAAAATGTCAAGTTCCTAGTATTAAGATTTGATAATATAAAATAAAGTTTTATTATTTATTAACAAGTTTTTATTAAAAAAGTTATTAAATACAAAAAAACAATAAAGAAAAATAATAAATTTATTGAAAATTAATTTAAATTTTTATCTATAAAATATTAAATTTAATGCAAGTCTCAATTGTTATATATGTTTTTCCATGCAGTTCCTGAAACATTATTTAATCAAAATTTAATTAAAATTTTTATTTTTTGGACACTAAATTAGGCTACTTAAAATTAATTATATAGTTTATATTTTAAAATGAAAATCTCCTAACTTATATTAATTTCAAGGGGGCTTGGATTCACTTGTTAGTATAGAAATAAAAAAAATTTTACATCTCTATAAAGTGAACTAAAAGGTTCTTTGAACTTAATTAATTTTAAATTATTTTATATTTTAAAGTAATATTATTAAAATTGTAGGAATTTAGAATGGTGTTGGCAGCTTAAATAACTTTAAATGTGGCTGTATGTACCCAATATTGCGAAGCACTAAACCCAAAAGAAAAGGAAAAGGACTTTTCTCGAATTCCGTTAACCCATTGCGGCACAATAAAAGACCTTTTAATTACTTTACTGATTGACTTCAAATTCGACTCTATTAAGAGAATTTGATTGTCTTAACCCATTTCGACGCGACGATTAGTCAAAAAAAAATTTAAAAGGTAGTTAAAGTCCAATTTCGCGAAGTAAAATTAAAGTCTCAAAACATTCTTTTTCAAGTTTTGTTAACATTTAGCGGCGCAACAATCTTTTAAAGATTATTTCGTAACTTAGCCCTAAATTAGTAACGGTTTATCAGATTGACTTCAAATTCGGTATATGTGTTGCTATTTGACAAGAAATTTGACTGCATTAACTGCCTTAGAATTTGTTAATCCATATTGGCATGGCGATTAATATAAAAAAAATGTTTAAACCGAATAATGTCCAATTACTGTAAGTGCTGCTTTAACAAAAAGGAAAGTCTCAAAAAAATTTTTCCCATTAACCTGCGGCACAGTACGCCATATGTAATTTTAATTTTAATTTTTATCAATTAAAAGACCACTGAGAATATGTGTAAAGAAGTTGATCACCAACGTTTAATAACGAAAAGAGAGTATAAGAAGTTTTAATTTATTGTGTATTATTATTAGTTATTCAAATTCCAAATTAATTTATGGCTAAAATTTTATCAATTTCATCTGTGGCGTCCCTGAAGAATGTAGTTAAGCAAATTCGAAATGAGGAAATCTAAATTAAAACATAAATTCTAAATTTTACTATCTCTACTGTACGTCTAAAAAAAAGGAATGCAAAGGGAATTTTATAAATATAAAGTCAGAGTTTCTCCAATTTGGTTGGCTAAAAATTCAAAGCGTAAAGGTTTTTCCTTCAGCAGTCGTGGTTGAGGAATCGTTTTGTTGTTTGGTACAAAAATATTTGTTTAAAAAATTAATCAAAAAATATTTAAGGCTAGGTTACAATTTACAAGTAAGTGAAATTTTTTGAGGATTCGAAATTTCTCAAACATATATTTTCTTTAAAAATATTTTGATTTCAGAGCTATTCTAAGTTTCATTATGTGATTTTTTTCCGAAATGAGTTACTGTGAAATGATATACAAAAAGTTTTTATTAGTAAATTAAGATCAACTCCTCTAAACACAGTTTTAATATTGATTTGAGTCCATGAATGGTAAACTTCTATTTCGATTTAACTTCGACTTTTAAAAAACTGTTCCATTTGGAAAAATTCCCCTAAACTCTTTAATGAAGTTGATTAAGAAAAAGTTTAAAATATGCCTAACATTTTGCATTTTCAAAATTAAATATTTTTTTTGTTAATAAAATATAAAAACATTGTTTTAAATTGAATCCATTCTTAAATTCTCTTTAAAAGCTTGCCATTTTTTAAAGTTTCCATAATCCTTAACAATACTATCTACTACTATTATAAAGGCAAAACAAAATATACTGCAAATAAAAATAATTAATATAAATTTGGGAAAACTTAAATAATACTTAACCAGAAGAAGAAATTTGGGTCAAACACCCTTAATTTTGTTTTTAACATATTCCTGATTCTCATTAACTTATTGTTTTGTTTGTTGTGTGTTTCAAGTTAAAAATTAAACAAGCATAGAAAAAGAGTTATTTAAATTAAAGACTCCCAAAACTAATATCGAGAAGGTTTGTCTCACAAAACAAAAATAGGACAAAACTATAAGAACAAACTTATAAGATAATTACCTTAAAAATTATTATAGAATTAAAAGAATTCTTTATTTTGGAAATTTTAATTGCGCCCAATGTATCTATAAGTTTAATACACTACCCCATTTGGGAAGTTAAAAGCACAAATTAAATTTAGTATACATATTTAGTTTACAAACTTAATGCCTTCTAAGTGTTGATACCTATTAGATCCTATATTTGAATCTAATCTAATACGTGTACTAGATATTTACCATCTATAATTAATTAAAAAGTTTTTAAATTGAGGTTATACATTTGTAAGTAAATTAAAACTTTCATCATTTAATTTTTAATTTTTAACAAATCAAATTTTAATGAATGTCATAATACCTCAATTAAATCTTACAACTCTCAAGATAGATAGTGTTTAAATAGAAAATTGTAATAAGTATCAAAAACTCCCTTGTCAACAAGGATATATACATCCAAACATATAATTTCCAAAATAATCTCCTCTAGACTTTGTTTTCAGAAGGATTCTTTTTTTTTAAATTAACCCAAAAAATCTCTAAAGGATGACCTAGTTTTTGGTTAATTTGCAAAAAAAAAAAAAAAAAATAACAAAGAAAAAACACAAAAAAAGGATACAGGAAAATAAAACATCCATAGCAAGGATAAGGCAGGATAAAACGCAGTGATAAATTAGAAAAGAAATTAAAAACATTTTCATTATTTGCATTTCTTTTTTTTGCTTTTCCTAAGTCAACAACCCCACAAATATATTTACATACAAACAAATTAAAATTTTTGCACAGACAGGAAAACAAATTCTGTCAAAATTTAAAAATGAAAAAAGAGTTGGAAGGATAAACAAAAAATAAAACATTTAACATATGACATATTCTAATTTTTAAATTTAATGAAAATGAATTTTACATCAATACAAATACCAAAATAAAGTACTATACCCCTTTTAACTTCAAACCCCTCGGAACTTGAAGTCAAATTAAACGTTAGTTGTAAAATTTTTAAGTGTAAAGTAAAGCAAATGTGTTGATATAGATATTTTTTTTTTTAAATTTCATTAAGGCTGAGGATCACGCCTAAATTTATGCAAATATTAATGCATTGTCGGCTAGTCATATTTTTGTATTTTAAATTTAAACAGGGGTGGGCCTCATTAGCCTAGTAGTTAAATACCTGATGTATCAATTAAGGTAATGCGAATTCGATCTCCACAAAGTTCTTAAATTGTTTTTAAGGGGACTTAATTAGAAAAGTAAATTTGATTAAAATTCTCCCTTGCAATCAAATAAAAAAGTTTTTTTTTTGTAATAAACTTTTATTTTGATATAATTTTATATATATGCTAATTATGACTTTCATAGGGATCTAGATTTTCCTAATAAAAGTGATGAAATACAAGAAAAAATATGCAACAAGCAATAAAACCTGCTAAGAAGGTCATATAAATATAGTAACATTAAAACTCTTACCATCTTCAAATGTCAATAGAAGGCTTAAAAGAATAATGCCCTTCGAATTAGAGATAAATTTAGTAACCTTAACGATATTGTATGAACCTTAAAAGTATGCATCATTTATGCGAGGCTTATTATCAACCCAGTATGCGAGCTCATTATCAACCCAGTAGATGATCTGATGCTTGTGTAAACAACATGTAATTGATATATATAAGTAGCCAATGTAGACATGTATAAATGTAATTATAAATTTTGACAGTAGTGCATAAACTTTCAATAAATGAACAATTATAATTTAACTAAAGTATTTTGACTATAATAAATACAACAAACGAAGGTTTGTAATTTTAGTAGATCTCAAATAATTAGGACAAAAATAATGATAAGTCTAAGACTAGTTTTAATATTTTAAAATAGGACTGGTGTTTTTAGTGTAAGACATTACTGTGGTTGCGCGCAGTATCATTCGATAATTTTCACCAACCTTAACCCATGAGACAAAAAATTATTTATCTTTACCGGAAATAGACATTTCATATCTTATGTTGTCTCCATTAATACTGCTTGCAATTCGATATTTACAATAATGAAATAGTATAAAAACTCGTCTCCAATAATGAAGTAGTAAAAAATATAATAGTAGTGTAATATAAATATATAAATATAATCAATAGTAAAGGTATAATAATAGTTTAAAATCTATAATAGAATCAGTAACCGATAGTTTTAAAATGTTGCATTATCATTTATGATATTTAATATTAATACAAATAAAATACATTAATTAAATTTTCTGAGTTATTGCTTCCATCAACTAAAGTACATAAGATTTTTCTATCTACAAGGATCAAGGTCCTTTATAACAGATATGATTTTTTACATATCTTTCTAATTCTCTCATCTGCCAATTATTATGATATCTATTTTGGAAAAAAAAATAAAACAACCTAAAGAAGAACGCTGATATACACCAAAATTTAACTTAAGGTTCAAAAACGAATATAATAAACCTCAACAACTTATTATGCAATATATTAAATACCAAATCTAAATTTAGACCTTATATAAGTGTTGAGTCTGTATATACATAATATTGAAGTTATTTTTTAAAACTTATATCACGTCTTTTTAAAAAATCGGTTAATTTTCTGTTTTGGCCTTCTAAAACCACTCGACCAATATTACATAATTTTTTATTCTATTTAATTCAGTTTTTTTTTTTTTGTACTTAGAAAAAAATTTAAAGTGTAAATGAGAAATTCATTTCCTTTTTTTATGATTTTTTTTTACTAACTCATTGAAATTCAATTCAAGTTTTTCAATTGGGTCTACTTTAGTTTAACACAAAAATTTCTTGTACATCACTTAGCAAAAAAAAAAAATTCTATGCTTAATTTGTTTCAAAAAAAAAAATTTCCCACTTCCCCATCAATGTAAATAAATTCTTTACGCGAATCAAATAACCTTTACCTATTACTAGTATTTAGTAATCAATAAGAAAATAAATATTTTTAGTCATTGATTTTAATTTTGTTTAAATTTTCCTTTTACACTAGGAAATTTTGCAATTTTCAAAGAAAAAATTAAGAACAAGTAATGAAAAAAATCAAAGATTTTTAAAAAAGAATTTTGAAGATATATACATTGGGTGCAGCTGAAGGCGAAGTGCTTATGGCACCGGCCTTTCACGCAGAATATCCCTGGTTCGATCCCTGTCTGGGTAAATTCAATAAATTGGATATAACAATATAAAATTATATAAAAATAACTTATAATTAAATAGCTATCTGCTGGCTCATATGTCTATTTGTCAAAGGGTCCCAAAATTGTGTGCAAATATTTATAAGTGTACGTAATTAATAAATAAATATATATATACATCGGCTAATTTACTGATTTTTAAAAAAAGTTAAATAAAAATAAATATTTTTTTCAATATATACTTTTACTTAAGTAAAACTAGCCCCCTAAAATGTAGGAAATAAAAAAATTATGGTAGATATTGGAAATTTATTACTGTTTTAATATAAAACGAGGAAGAGTGTAGTAGAGTAGACTGTGTCAACTCTGGGATACCCGTATGACCGTAACATATACATTATAATATCATCCGGTTAAATACTTTTGGCAAAATTTCAAACATACAGCTTTATTAAGTGTAGTGGAATACTCATATAAAAGAAGAAGTTGTGTGGCAGCTACTCGAACCCTCTGCAGTAGACCAACCAAAATTTGCTGTAACTTTGGCCATTACACTAAACTATTTTAGGCAAAATTTCAGACACGCAGCTTCTTTAGGTGTAATGTAATGCTCATATAAAAGAAAGAGTTGTATGGCAGCTACTCGAACCCTCTACAATAGACCAACAAAATTTTACAGAAACTTTGGCCATTACACTAAACTATTTTTAACAAAATTTCAGATACCCAGCTTCATTAGGTGGAGAGTAATGCTCATATAAAATAAGAAGTTGTATGGCAGCTACTCGAACCCAGTGCAGTAGACCAACCAAATTTTGCAGAAACTTTGGCCATAAAGCTAAACTACTTTTGGCAAAATTTCAGACACGCAGCTGTAATAGGTACAGAGTAATACTCATATAAAAAAAGAAGTTGTATGGCAGCAACCCGAACCCATGGACCAAAATGGCTGGATTTAAATAGCGATGACGGCTATTGCAAAAAAATGAATTTGCGAAAATTTCAAGATCCTAGCTCCTTTAGTTTTTGAGTTATCGTGCGGACGGACGGACAGACGGACAGACGGACAGACGGACAGACGGACAGACGGACAGACGGACGGACATACATCGCTAAATCGATTTATTTTTCGATTCTGATCCGATCCATACACTTGAGTCTATATCTACCCCCCCTCCTTCTCTGCGTCACAAACGTAATGGCAAATTTATTATACCCTTGGACTATATAGTCATACGGGTATAAAAAAATTGCTGAAATGAGAGATAGTACTTCTTTGTGTTAACCTAAATCCAGCAAATTACTTTTATATTAAAACACCTTTAAATGCAAAATATCTACCATCAATTTTGGTTAATGAAAATTTTTAATATTTTAAGCTTAAAAGTTTTAAAGCATTAAAAGAACTGTTTCTTATACCAGCAACTTACTTTCATATTAAAGCAGTTATTTGAATATCAAATATCTATTGAATACCTGAAATGTAGAAAATATAAAAATAAAATTTGCAATAACTATCATCATTTTTATATTTGCAATAACTATCATCATTTTTATATTTTCTACATTTCAGGGGTTAGTGTTATTTAAGCATTTCTACAATTCTACATTTTCTACATTTTTTCAGTTTTTTTCATCACTTGTTTATTTATTTCAAAGAGTGTAAAAGTTTTTTCCATCACTTGCTTATTTTTTCATTTCAAACAGTGCATAAGTTTGTTAACCCATGGACGACCAGACAAAGTGAAACTGCATAGGCACATTTTTTCAAATTTTTAAAAAACAAAAAACAAACACTTTATTGGTTCAAAAAGGTACCAAAAAAAAAATTAACAATTTTAGATGATTCACTGAAAATAAAAGGTAAACTAAATTAAAGTTTGGATGTTTGATCTTTTTTTTTAGCATTTCAATTTACTTTTTAACTTTGACCAGAATAAATTTATTACCTACATTTTTTTTTTTTGAAAAAAATTAAAATTTTCAACCCTGCAATTGAAATCATTTAATATAAAGTATTTGAAGAAAACACAAATTTAATTCAAACACATACACACATATCTAAGTGAAATGAATCGTATAAATTCCTGATTTTTATTAACTTCGTCCTATTTTCGAAAACTCATATAAAAATTTTGATACCTACAATTCGTTTTATATTTTTTGAAATAAAAATTTGTTTTAAAAATTCAATTATTCCCTTTAAATTAAAGATTTAGGAGCGAAAAATAATTTTCAAAATGAATTTTAAACCAAAATATTTAATACCAAAAATTTAATTTAATTAATTTTACCTTTGAATAATCGAAAAATAAAAATTACAACTGGAATTCGATTAAATTCTAGGTAAAATTAATAAGAAAATTGATATTTTATCCTAAAATTATGCAATTAAAGAAGAATGTATTTACTAATTAAATTCAAAAAACCTTT
This sequence comes from Dolichopus griseipennis, assembly GCA_963082915.1. Taxonomy (NCBI): domain Eukaryota; kingdom Metazoa; phylum Arthropoda; class Insecta; order Diptera; family Dolichopodidae; genus Dolichopus; species Dolichopus griseipennis. The sequence goes on from OY720444.1 coordinate 87,320,782, forward strand.
TTTTTTGTAAAATTTCAATTTTAAAATTCTGAAAAACTCTCAAATCTATGAAACCTTAATAATATAAGGAATATAAGGAATAAATATTTTATTTATTTAAAAAATTGAAAATCCGGTTTTCTGAAATAAAATCAAATTTAAAAAATAAAATAACAAGAAAAAATTGAATTATCTAATATCCCAAAAGTAAAAATAAGTCTTTCCTAATTTATTTTTATTACAATAGTACTAAAAAAAAATTTGAACCCATCAAGCAAACATCATTTTTATTGTTTTCCAATAAATTCTGACCCCTTATCATATACATAGTTCCTTCGATTTTTCTTAGAAATTTTTATGTTTAAAAGTTAGTATTGAAAATGTGTCATAAACGCGCGAAATACTATTAAGATTTACTGTGTGTAATGGATAATTTAACCTTAAATCTATCCTCCAGATACTTCTCCTATTTCAAAATGTTTTAAAAAATAAAAATCGGAATGTCGGAAAAATCCCATAAGGACACAAAACAGAGATCCAACAACGAATACTACTTTAAAAAAAAAAAAAACAAAATAAAAGAAACCTTTTACAGATCCATGCAATAAAAAAAAAGGTGTTAAAATCCATCAAGATATTCATTCAATACCCGTTCAAATATTAACCATTTTAGATTCATTTTGAATGAATCAAAATGGAACTAATATAAAACAAAACAAAAATATAAAAATAAAAAACGTTAATCAATTTCATGAGTTAAACGTGAGTTATCCACTTAAATTCTTAAAACCTTCCTATCCACCACCCATTTTGTATACTACTGTGTTACTACAAGGTGGCGCAAAACAACCGATATGGTTTGAATGTTTAATGACTTTTTTATTTAATTGTTAATTATTATTATTATTTTTTTGTTATAAAGTATAGTAATGGGGAATATTTTTAGCTTCGCACATTCGTGCTCTTTCCAGTACATGTTCCATAACTTTTCGTAATTTTTTATCGCTGTTTTGCTGTGTACTGTCCATTTCCAATTCCCCACGTTTTCTACACAAAACTCTGAAATAAAATTAAAATATTTAAATAAATTTAAAAAGTTATTAAACATTCAAACCTCGGTCGTTTTGCGCCACCCTGAATAACATGTAGAAACGTCTTAGATTTTTTATATTTTTCATAACTTTTCGTAATTTTTGATCGCTGTTTTGCTGTGTACTGTCCATTTCCAATTCCCCAAGTTTTCTTCACAAAATTCTGAAATAAAAATAAAAAATATAAATAAATTTAAAAAGTTACTAAACATTCAAACCATATCGGTCGTTTTGCGTCACCCTGAATAACATGTAAAAACGTCTTAGATTTTTTATATTTTTCATAACTTTTCGTAATTTTTGATCGCTGTTTTACTGTGTACTGTCCATTTCCAATTCCCCAAGTTTTCTTCACAAAACTCTGAAATAAAAATAAAATATTTAAATAAATTTAAAAAGTTATTAAACATTCAAACCATATCGGTCGTTTTGCGTCACCCTGAATAACATGTAAAAACGTCTTAGATTTTTTATATTTTTCATAACTTTTCGTAATTTTTGATCGCTGTTTTGCTGTGTACTGTCCATTTCCAATTCCCCAAGTTTTCTTCACAAAATTCTGAAATAAAAATAAAAAATATAAATAAATTTAAAAAGTTACTAAACATTCAAACCATATCCGTCGTTTTGCACCACCCTGTACTACAAGCACTACAATTGTTGAAAAAAATACGATACTATAGAATACATTATTACATCAATATCACGTCTATTTCAACTTTTAAAAATAATAAAATAACGGTAAAACAATACAACAACAACAACAAAATAACATGAAATTTTCATGTAAATATAAAATCAAAGGCGCAATACAAAATCTTATCTGTGTGCTTCAATTCAAGTATAGTTTTATATCTTTTTAAAAATTTACTTGACGGTCAAAGAAAGGTCGATGCTCCTAAATAGGGATCGAATCGAACTTTCAACCGAATCGATTACAAACTATAAAAATAATAAAAAAAAAAAAAATAAGAAAATATACATCTATTGTTATTTTGATTGTTTAATATAGGATAAAAAAAAAAGTAAAGAAAAGAGATAGAACGATAAAGATTTTAAAAATTAAAATGAATCTTTTCTTATTTTTCAATTTTCCTTTTTTTTTTTTTTTATTTTTTATTCCTTTGATTTTTATAACCAATTTTGAAGGATAATAAGTGAAAGTAATTGGATATATAAGATTTTTTTTTAAGAATATATAGGATAAGTGAATTCTGTTTTTTTTTTTTGATAAGTTAATCTTTAATAAAATGAATTTCAATTTTATTTATAAAAAATAAAAAATTAATTTATATTAAAATCTGTTTTCAAGCATACTCAACACTCTACAGGCATTAAAATTGCAATATATTTAGAAATTCAATAAAATATTCAAGTTATTTTAAAAAATTTAAGAATTTTATAGTTTTTTAATTAAGATGAATTCTTTGACACCACAAGGAAAGTCAATTTTGACTTAAATATATAATGCGTATCTATGCCACAATGGCGTTGTCGTTGTCATAAAATTGTTACTTAACAAAAAAAATTCCGAATTTAGGACTCCGGATATTTTGAATTAATTTTTAAAAAAAAAAATTAATTTTTATTTGACAGTTCATCATGACAGCGCCGGACGATGTTTGGTTCCTTGTTAAAAAAAATTAAAACAACAAAACTATTTGAAGCCAAAATTATAAAGGGCTGCAAAAATTTTTGCATTAATACTCCAAGTTATCAAAAAAATTTACATAAAATCATGTTGGCAACACTTAATATATATTTCAATTTTGACAGATCTTTTGTAAGAGAAAACTTAGAAAAAACCTGAAGTCAAACTGGTTTTATGCTAAAAATATTAAAATTTTATAAGTCGTAGTCATATAAAACTTTCGGCATATAAAACTTTATAATAGTGGAATTCATACAACTGGCAACAATAATCTCATTACACAAAGATTTAATAGTTCTATTAAGGTGACAATCCATGTAAAAACATGTCTTTTATCCTGAATCCTGATATACAATAAAAGCTGATATAGTATTTACTCTCATATTGTTTTCACAGTTTTTTTTTTGAGAAAACAAACATTGTTCCATGAACGTCAAAATAAAGTTCAAACTCATTTTCGATTTTTTTTTTTGTTAAATAAATTAAAGTATACAAAAAAATTCCTAGAGTTTATCTTCTTGCCATTTTTTTGGTTGTCAAGCATAGCAATTGAGTAAAAAAAAATTCTATACACACATACATATATAATCAATATAAAAACACTTAATGAACCGATTTTTTAATTATCTAGAACTAAAAACAAAAAAAAATAAATATTGAGTTTTTTTTATGCTGAAATGAAATATTTGGTTTTTTTTTTGGGATTCTGATGATGTGGAAGAAACGAATCCTTAAAACAAATAACGATAAAACATTATTGCAGTAACAACTGGATACAACCAAAAAAACACAAAAATTAAACAAGTAAAATTTTTTTACCCTTTCATTTTACCAAATTCAATGTTTACTTTTTTGTTCAATTCAATTTTAACACAATCCTGGAGTATTTAGTTTGTCGAGTACTCGGGTACAACGAAAAAAAAATTCAACGATTTGAACAAAAAAGTAAATAAGAAGAACCAAAAAATTTGTTGTAAAATACTTTCAGGACCAGCTATCATTAAAAAATTACTTAAAAAATAAAACAAAAGACTAAGAAGATCGTGTTATATCATCTAAATTATTTAAAAAAAAAAAAACAAAGTTTTAAAAAACTTTCTTTCTCTAAAATAAATAACTCTTAATGTAAAATTAGATTTCTTATTAAATAGTACTTGGATGCATTTTATTTAAGCTATTATGAGGATCTATTTCATTCCAGCTGTAGAATCGTAATTCTGTAACAGAAATTGTATCCAAATCGAATTTACTTAAAAATATTATGACTTGTGGAGTGATTGTTAATGTGGATGAAAATAAAATAAAATTTATTCTCAAAGCAGATGCAAAGCTGTCATAGAAGAATTTTATCCGATATCTGTTCAAAAATTTATAAAATAACAATTCTTAGATAAAAATCTAACTAATTATTTAGGTCATAACCGTATGACTATTTTTCGAAAGTTTATAATAAAATTACCATTACGGTTGTGACGCAGAAAAGGAAGGTAGATAGAAATTTAAGAGTATGGATCGGATCAGAATCGAAAAGTAAACCGATCTAAGATGTCCGTCCATCCGTCTGTCCATCTGTGCGTCCGTACAATAAGCCAAAAAATAAAGGAGCTATGATTTGATTGGTCTTCTGCAGTGCAGTGGGTTCGAGTAACTGCCATACAACTTCATCTTTTATATGAGCATTATTCTATACCTAATAAAGTTCGATGTCTGAAGTTTTGGCACAAACAGTTCAGTTTTATGCCCAAAGGTTGTGCAAAATTTGGTTGGTCTATTGCAGTGGGTTCGAGTAGCTGTCATACAAATTCTTCTTTTATATGAGCATTACTCTATACCTCATAAAGGTGGAAGTCTGAAAATTTGTCAATAGCAATTACCTTTAATGGCCAACGTCTAAATAAAATAAAAGTTGGTGTAGTGGAAGGGATTCGTAGAGCTGCCTTTCAACTTATATTTTCTTTTGTACATAACTGAGTCTAATAAGTTAAATATTTCAAATTTAGCCAAAAGTAATTAATTGGATTATATAATGTCGATATTACAGCCACACAGGTATGCAGAGTTGACTCTACTAGACTCTTGTTCTTTTTTTAAATCCAAAAGAATGTAAATTATATTCTGCTTTTTTGTATAAAATCAAATGAAAAATAACTCTGATGAATATTTTGCGTCCTGCAATTAAATGCGTTCAACCAGTCCCCTACCTAATCATTCTATATACATGTTAAAAAACTTTTTTTAAAAATAATGAAAATGAAAATTTTGCTAATTTTTTGAATTTCCAATGTTTCGTTCCATATACTTAATACAAAAATTTTTATATAATATTAAAGTGAATCAGACGAAGCTGAGCTTCCATTATGCAAAGCAGACAAAAAAATAAAATTGAAAGAAAATAATATTGTATATAAATACAATTAAAAAAAAAAGAAATTAAAAAATAACGGTGAAATAAAAATTTATAACAAAATAAATTCCCTTTAATTTTTTTTTTAAAGAAATTTTTTATGTCCTGCTATTGCACCCATTGCAAGTCCTGCAATCAATTTTTGCTTCAGTTTTTTAAATACAAAAAATATTTTTTATATATTTTTGGATATATATATATTTACAGTGTATTATATATACTTTTGAATAACAGAATAAAATTTAATAATGATTTTCATAATTTTATATACTTACATATTATATAATATATAATTATCTAAAAATTCTATACTATCACTACTTATCTTTTCATTATTCTATTATGTACTTTAAACACAGGATGGTTTTTTTTTAAATTGGAATCGTAAAATACATAATTTTTCGTTACAAATCTCCATGGTGACCAAATATACATAGTTAAATATAAAATATATGATATAAATAAAATAAATAATATTGTTGGCCCAAATCCGAAGGGAAACGTGTCCGTCAATTTTCAAATGCAGTGTATGCACTTAGAAAAATTTAATAAATAAATAAATAAATTTGTGTGCGAGAAAAGGTTCTTGGTATGTAATGAAGCTCTACGTAAATATGAAAGAGGACTTTAAATAAAAAGAATGTATGTAATAATATTGCAGAGATAAATAGTGCTGCTGAACATACTTTCATGTAAAAAATGTCTCTATTACTCTATGTCTAATGAAGATCACTAATACTCCAACTTAACAAACTGTATTGCACAACACTTACAATTTAAAAAACTGTAGGGTATATGTTCTTGTAGTTGCTAATGTAGGTACAATATTAATATTGAAATGTACACTCAAATTATCCAAATGATTCGGTGCACAGTGGTATAGAGTTATACCCTACAGTTATATTACACAATATGTTTATATTCTTCAAATTATTCAAGTATATCCGATTTTACAACAGAATTTTAAAGATTTCAATCCTTAGCCTCCAACCCCTAAATTATTATTAAGAAAAATCGAAAACTAGGTTTTTTAAATAACAATGATTCGACAAGAGCTTCCCAAATTCGTGGGACCTGTGTTACAATATTTTCTATATAATGCGAAGACATTTTATTGATAAAAGTCTTTAATTATAATTGATTTATGATTCAAATATTATAATTTTTATATTGATGTGTTAATTGATTCCTAGAAAATCAACTTTAGTAATTATAGAAACACTTACTTGACTATATTTCACTCTATAAGTTCATCAGCCCAATACTTAGTAAAAGAACTTATTGACTCATAAAAATTCAAGTTTTTCTTATTTGAAAGCTCCTTTAGAACAAGAAGCCAAAGTGTTGAAAAAATTAAATCATTAGAAAAATATAAATTAAATTACTTACTATATTTTCCATAACATAAATAAATACCATGGCAACTACAATTTTTTGCACAGAGTCTTATAAATATTGCACAGCGTCTAGAATGTCTGCCTGTCATTCGAAAAACCACGGATCAATTTTCAGTAAAATTTTTTTAATCCTGTGGTCGTCCTTATTCAGCTTTTATTGTATTGTTTAGAATTTAAAGTACTCTGCAAGTGATAATGTTTCCAGCTTCATATTTCAATAATGATCAATTATTGCACTTTAACCACTGTACTTACAAATAAAAAACTTTTTAAAATTTTAGTCTAAAAAATAGCAACAACACACTCTGTACCTAAACTTATAATAAATTTTTTATTAAATTGCTATATACAATATTATTTGTATAGATGATAATTGTTTGGTTCAATTAATGGTTTGATGTCCTTTTTACTCTTTTGCATGATTTTTTATTTTATTTTTCTTTTTTTTTTTTTTGGTAAATTTTTTGTGCAATTACTAATTATGTTCTGTGATTCGAACTACTGCATAAAAAACCATTTTTTTTTTTTAAATAATTTTTTTATAATTATTAAATAAAGAATAAAATATCTATAGATACAGAAAGTATCTGTTTCTTCTTGTATATTCGCTATTATATAATATATTATAGTATATATTTTAAAATAAAAAAAAAAAATTCAAAAAAAATTATAAGTACTGGTCGCAAAAAAAAAAAAACTTGAATTTTTTATGTGAAAATTGAATAATAAAAAAAAATATTAAATAAATTAAAATAAGAGTTGAGTTGAAAAAAAAACGCGGTTGAAAAAAACGCTGTTTTTTGTAAAATGAAAAAAAAATTAACAAAGGATATAGAAATGATTAATTTTCTAAAAATAATTTGAAGAGATTTCGTTATGTGAAAAGACTTAAAAGAAAATCCCTATGATAATACCAAAATAAAAAAAAAAAACAAATCCACTTTAAAAAATTTTTTAACAAATTATGTCTGTTTTAAAATGATTTTTTTTTTTTTTTTTTAATTGTGAATAGAAAAAGATAGAATTGAAATTCGAATACAATAATGGTTTTATTTACAAAGCTGTTGATATAAAATTAATTAAAATAATCTTTTAAACCTTAAAATAAACTAATGTTTTCTAATCAATGGACGATAGCATATACCATCGTAACACCTAGGCCTTGCGACCCAAAGTTGTGCATAACTCAAATATTTTTTTAAAATTAAAAATATTATTTTCTATCTTAATTTTATAATTTAAAAAATTTATTCTTTAAGTTGTTATGAATATATACTGAAATTAGCTTAAACCTTAAGAACTTCGTTTTTATTACTGGACTAATATTATTGAGAATCATTGATGGCCGCTTTACGTCCTTTTGACGTTTTGTTATTGTTATTTTATATGGCGTCTTAGGGATATTCCATTCTAGCAAGGCCTTACGACTCATTTTGCATTCCACTTTCAATACTTATTTAATTTTGACAATGTTATATAATTTTGTATTTAAATTATATTTGGTTACCAAGGGGATTTGTAAAGAATAGTGTAACAAATATTTTATGACCTCAATTGGAAACGAATCCGCACTTCTTCAATTAGAGGCTTTGTGGAAACCCTATACACAGTAGTAAGTCCTATACCTAAGCCGTAAGGAGAAACAAATTATTATTAGTTATATTATTAGTGACAATAGTTTTTAATTTTTTTTGGACTTTTAGATGAACTTTTCTTTCTTAGTTTTCCTGAAGGACATCGTGGAAATCTTTCAAAAGCATCCAGAAAATTTAAACTGTAACCGATTGACATAAAGCTTTTACTCTCTAAAAACAACTGAAGTAATGCCAAAATAGTGCAATAAACATATCTAAACTACTGAAATATTGTGTATCGCCGAAACTGCTAACTGAAACTGTAGCGTATTTTAAGAAGAGATCTCTCGCTGTAGCTATGTACTTCCTCTCTTATAATGGTCCCAGTACTTATTTTTATATTCTTATTAGACAAATTGTGTATGTGTTAAGTATTTGTGTTAAACAATTTTTCACACCAATTCATCAATTATTTTGTTGTCAGAGGTGCTTTTATTGAAAAGCATCTAAATCTTCCAAAATATCCCACTAATTATGTACAATAAAAATAAAATACTTAATTGGAATAAGAACAAATAAAGTACCCAATTATTATTTCATATAAAAAGTTTAAAATTAAATAAATGTAAAATAATTTTATATAAATTATATAATCATAGAAAAATACAATTTAATTTCATTTGCAATTTTTTTATTTTAATACAAACTAAAAGAACAAGTACCCAAATTATAATTTATGAATATCAACAATACATTTAACACTACATCAATTTGTTTATCAAATCTTGTATTTTAAGAATAATCTAATGTCAATTACTTTTTCTATGTTTTTTTTTTTGCTCTCATTAAATGTAAATCAAATTTGTAATTTCGTTTTTTTTTTTTTAAATTAGAGATATTCGAAATATTCAAAATAAAAATAGGAAAAATCCTGAAAAAAAATTTGATATTCCTCTTTACTGATTACATTAAATAAGAGTACAAATAAAATGATAAATACATCAATCGATCAAATATTTAAATAAATTATATATGTACATATTGTATATGTGTATGTATATAAAAAAAACGCTGCCTCTATTTGACTCCTCTTTTGGGGATGTTTTTGTTTTATTTTTTTTTTATGTTGGCTATTAAAATATGAAAGTAAAAATCCAATTTAATGACAACCAATCTGACAAGTAACACTAAATCAACAAAATAGAAAATTCATCTTTCATATTATTAAACTTGAACATACACACATATATTGTATATACTAAATATCTTTAATACAATTATACAAGGGTACTAGAATTTGAAATGTTTACAAGTATGTATGTATGCAAATTGACATATTTATTTATTTTAGGGATACAAACAAATTGGCAATGTATAGATTTGGGCATTGATAAAAGAAAATACGAATTTTTTTAAATAAATTTAGTATATCTAATCTACTTTAAAATTATTCCCATTTGCACTGTATTGTTATCAGATACCAATTTGGGTATCTGATATTGGGCCTAATGTTGGTTCCTTATTAAAGCATCATAAAATTGTAGTTGAGCTTTAATTGAGTTAAAAAATTATATTGATATGATTGGCAACACTGATTCTATAATATATTCTGTACTGTATAGAATATGTAGTGTTGCCATTGCAGTTGGTGTTAGGAGTTACTGTTGTTTCCATTTTGTAGATTACATCATATTTTATCAAAAAATAATAGTGATGGTGGGCTGGCTAATTTATGCAATTTAAGTCGATGAAATTAAATTAGTAATACCCTACACCTAACAAATTAAATTGACAGTTACTCGAGCCTGTACTGCAATTCATCTCAGAAACATTTAAACAAACAGAATAGAACTTCCTTGTACCAAATTTCAAATTTCAAACTCAATTAATTCCTATGATATGCTGGTTAGGTATAAGGAGGAGTATGTCAGCTTTCCGAACCACTATTCTCTTTCCTCTCAATTTCAGAAATATAAAGAAACGAGGAAGATTATAGTTGCCCTTGTCAACTTTTAGATACCCGTGCTTACCCACTAACCGTTATTTATTTTCCACATGCTATTATAAATATTACAAAAAAAATATAAGAAAGTAAAATAGTTAAAAAAAAATTTAGCTTATTATCCCATAATTTTTGCCTAAAAAAAATTAAATAAAAAAAAAAAATATTAAATTTTTAATTCATTATACCATAGTTTTTGCTTAAAAACAAAAAAAAAAAAACCATAAAAAAAAATAACCATAAAAAAAAAATAGCCCACCCCAAAAGTTGGCCCGAGCGATGTCCAACTTTGCCAACTAACTTGCCCTATTACTTTACCTGCCCAGTTTTAATTTTAACCTCGTAGCTTCATTAGATTCACAGTTATCGAATTGACAACTTTGTATGGCAGCTGCCCGAAAATGGGGTCGCAACATTTTGAAACTCCATATTAGTGCTCGATTCATTATATAACTAACAGTATGTAATTTTCATCCTCGTAGTATACTCAGTTTCCAAGAAATTCATATTGGTGCAAAGAAGTTGTATGGCAGCCCCCCGCAAATGAAGCCGTAAAATTTTGAAACTTCATATAAGTGCTTGATTCATTATAAAACTAACCGTGTGTAATTTTCGTCTTTCTAGTATAATTACTTTTGAAGAAATTTATATTGGTTTAAATAAGTTGTGTGACAGCTCCCCGAAACCTTGGTCTGGTCTTAACCAAAAAGAATAGGGAACCTTAAAAATGTCCAAAAAATGTTTTGTGTGAATTTCAAAACTCTAGTTCTAATTTTTCAATTCTATCTCTTTTAATTAATTTTTAATTCACGAATATATTAAACCTAAGCAAGTAAGCATCATATAATCATATTGATAAAATGATTCATTCAAAATATTACACATAAACATATTATATGAATATACATATATAAATAATTTATGAAGCCATTTACTTAAAAAAAATCTTTGTCTTCTTTTTTGCTTATCTTAAATAAACTACGCATCATTTAAATTATATGAAATTCTAACTCGAAATCGTACAAAAAAAAAATACAAAAAAAAAAATAAACAAAAAAAAAACAACAAACAAAAACAAACAAAATTCATATAATTTCATGTTACAAGGTGCATAGCTATATTTCAAATTTTTGTATGAAAATATTGGAGTTAAAAAAGTTAGCTGTTCGAGAGCTACCCGAAGTTTTGGTCCGATCTTAACCAAAAAAAATAGGGAACCTAGAAATTGATTGAAAAATATTTTGTGAAAATTTCAAAACTGTAGCTCTTTTAGTTTTTGAGTTATCGTGCTGACACACAGACGGACGGACGGACGGACGGACGGACGGACGGACGGACGGACGGACAGACACACATAGCTAGATCGACTCATTTTTCGATTCTGAGCCGATACGTACCCTTGACACTATATCTAGCTCGTCTAGATCGATGCGTTACAAACGGAGGAGCAAATCTAATATACCCGATGTCATATATATATGCACGGGTATAAACAGAATAGAACACTCTTGTACCAAATTTAAAGTAGCAATCTCTATCAATTCCGAAGATATACTTGTTAGATCTTCGGAGGTATGTAGAAGGTAGCCGAACTACCACTCCAATCGATCCTTAATTTGGAAATAGGAATCCAAAAGGTAAAAGAAGAAACCCTTTGAACCAAATTTGAAGGTTCTATCTTGATTAGTTTCGCAAATATGCCCGTTTGGCCTTGATTCAATCAAAAGCAGGGTAAAAATTTAAAAAAAAGTGGCAATCAATAATTTTAAATGCTTACCCGTTAAAGCCTCGTCTGGATTTATTTACAATTTGCATAGTATTTTTCCATTAGAAAAAACCTAAACACAAATCATAACCGTATCCAAGGACTTCTTATAAATGTGAAGAGATTTTATTCCTTAGAATTAATCTTCAGAACTCGAAATCTCAATTCACATCATGATTTTCTTGTACAATTTCATCCAAATTATGAATCTGGTTCAGATAAGATTACACAAGAGATTACACAATTAAGGAATGCAATACCTTTAAACGTCAAACAGACAGAAAGCCACGAAATATTACTGTACAATTTTTTTAAATATATTTATAAAATATTTACTTTTAGTATCTGTGAGTTATAAATGTATAATAAAAAATTATAAAATTTTAAAATTATTTTTTTTTTTATTTTAAATTTTGAATTTCGATTATTAAAAAAAAAAACGATTTGTTTTTGTTTTTTTTAAATTTTTAGACTTTACAAGATTTTAAAGAAATTTCTAAAAATATAATATTAAAACTGGATTCAATGAACTCTCAAAGACTGAAACAATACATTTAATGTGATATAACAATTTATAAAATTTCAATATTGGTTCAATAGGTTCAATAATCATCTCAAAATCTATCAAAATAATTTAATATCCTATATATAGAAATTTTTTAATTTAAATTTTCAAATTCAACACATTGTCAACTCATATTATTTCAAATTGTATAGAATCGAAGTATGATAGTATGGTAGTTTTCATTGGAAATGATTTCATTGTCATTAAAAAAAAAATTTTACAAAATATTTTCCCCAAAATAAAAAAAGAAGGAGAAAATAAAAATATAATAAAACTAAAATAACTTCATTTTGATAGATTGGTTTGTTTTTTCCTTATTTTTATTTTTTTTTTTTTGAAACTTTTATATAAAAAAAAGACAATATTAAAGATGTAGGCTGGATACATTTTCATCATCATCATTCAATATATTTTGTATAGACATTTAAAATAAACAATAAAAAATACAACAATGACAACATTGGTAACTTGCAAAGCAAAAAAACCAAAAAGAGTGTAGAGTAGACAGTGTCAACTCTAGGATACCTGTACAAACATTATATCATCCAGTTAATTACTTTTTGCAAAATGTCAAATAAATGATGTATTTCTTTGATTATTTGACATCAGACTTTGAGTGATATATAAAATAAAAATATATAAGTTGCAAAGGAGTTTTTCAAACACATTGCACTAGAGAATCTATATTTTGTGCAGACGTTGGCCATAATATTCAATTGCTTTTGACAAAATTTCAGCCACCTGGCTTTATTAAATATAGGGTTGTGTTCATATAAAAAAGGAAGTTGTATGGAAGCTACTCGAACCCCTTGAGCAAACTGACTGGTAAAGACCGTCGATAGCAAAAACGGGTCTTGTATAAAAATGAACTTACGAAAATTTCAGAATCCTAGATCATTTAGCTTTTGAGTTGTCTAGCAGACAAACAGACAGACACACATAGCTAAATCGATTTACTTTTCGAATCTACTCTGATCCATAACTTTGAGTCTATATCTATCCGCTCTACTTTACAGTGTCACAAACGTTATAGCAAATTTAGTACACCCTTTGACCTACGTTCGTATACGGAATAAAAAAAAAACCTATCTCTAATGTCAAAAAAAAATAAATAAATTTAAACAAAATCTCTGTTAGATTTTTACTAGGGTTGTCGTTTTCAATGATATTTCCGAAGAAAATCTCTATTAAAATATCATTTTTTTTTTTTGAGAAAAATTTGGAGAATGAGCGATCATTTATCAGTTTTTTTTTTTTTTTTTATTAAGTATACATATACATATAAGTATATATATATTTTAATATATTTATTTTTGTTGTTAAAAGTCCTTCATTATCAGAAAAATGGCAACAAAATAGGCTGAAACATTTTAATGTTAATTTTTTTTTTTTTTTTTTTTGGATATTTTGTTGTCATTTTGTTGTCATTTTGTTGTCATTTTGTAGTTATTTTGTTAAGAAAAATTAGCTTCCCATTTGACATCAAGAACACCAATCTAATATTTACTTATATGCATATATACATACATACATAATATAAATATTTATTTAAATAAAAATATTTAACAAAAATATATAATATATACATATATATATATTAATATATATATATGTATATTTATATTTTATCTAATATTAATATATATAATGTATATATTAATATTAGATAAAAGCTCATCCATTTTTATGACATTCAAAAAGGATATTATTTTATAAACTCTTATTATACATATATACATATATTTATTACTAAGTATATGTTTATATATGTATTTGCATATACTCTATAATAATATTCAAGCCTCTTCAATATTAAATGACCATATGACACTTAATCAATATTTACTCAAACATTTATAAACATTGAATTACACTTACATATTATGTATATGTATATTGTATATACTATGTAAGCATAACCATATATATTAATATTTATTTAAGAATAATGTTTAATGAAAAAAAAAATATTAAATTAAATTAAATTTTTAAAGAATAGAATATTATATTAAATTTTATTATTAAATTTAATAAATTTAAAAAAAAATGTCTATTCAAGAGGCTTCTGCAATTTAAAAAAAAAATAGTAGATATATTAGATTTAAATTTTGAATTAAAACTTGTTTGTTTTTTTTCTCAATTTATTGGAGCATATTAGAGAATAGCCTAGATAAAATTAAAATGTTGAGATAAACTCATATTCTTCGAATAAAACAAGGACAGGTAGAATGTGTAAATAATTTGAAGAATTGGATGCTATACGAACAAGAAGGACTTGAGGAGATGTCTGAAGAAACGTTCAAATATATCGAGCGATCAAATAAGAATAAATAAATTAAGAATATCATTTTAGAGAACATAGCTAAAACCACCAGAAGCACTTAGGCAGTGACCAAAAATATGTATTCACTAATGTGTCCTCGGAATTAGATTCAGAATATAGGCACTTACGTAAAAGACTTACAAATGCAGTCAGTCATCTATCAGATGGTTCACGCGGCTTCCTTACAAGAGAATATTCACTAATGTGTCTTCGAAATTAGATTCCGCATATTCTCGTAAAAGCAAATGCATACAAACCCATCATCCATCAGACACAAAAAAAACATGATTCACGCGGTCAGAATCCCCCAAGAGAACGCAAAGGCTGTGCATACGAAGATAAAACTATTCTCTATGAACTACGTCTAATACCATTGTATAGTGCAAGAATACCTCAGTCTAAAAATCTTAGGAGCAGATATACTTCTAAAACTATAAAATAGTGAAAGAACAAAATCAGATATATTCTTTTCAGAGATTTCCTTGGTGAAAATGAATTTAACTCAAGAAGGCGCTAACCCCGAAAGTTAGAGTGTACACCGGGTAGCAAAGACTACGTGCTTAATTTGGTCAGTTATCCAACCAATATAACAATATATTCCATCAAATGAACGCATCAAGTCCAAACCTCTAACTCCGGGAGGCAGATCTTCCATAATTATGTTCTGATTTTTGGTTTATCTCTTTGCCAGAAATCCTAACCAAACCACATTTAAGTTAGTTTAAATATATGTATTTTAGAAATTAAAATAATTCAAATATTAAATAAATGTGCTCCCCAAAGATGATAATGTATATGTGTACGATTTAGCCAAATTTAAGAAGAACATTAACATCTTTCTTCTAAATATCCCAACCAATTTTCCCCATCCCTCATAATCCAAAAATACCAAATAACCAAAATAAAATCCCACCATAATCCACAAATCCTTCCAAATCCCCATTCCTGTAGCCAAACTCTGCATTTGTATCACAGGCTCCCTTCTAAAGTTTCGCTCAAAAAGGAAGGGGTTTTGGTGTGTTAAAATCGCACACAACCTAGAGAAACACCGCACAGTTTTAATGGGTGGCTTTCGATCTTTTTATTCTCTCGTAAAAAAAAAAAAATATTTTTTATTTATATCATTGTAAATATTAATCACCTGAAACAATTAATTAAAACAAATCTTTTATACTACATATAATGAAAAGTATCCATTCCCTAATTTTATAAAACTGCAACAATATTAACAAATCAATGTTGCAAGCAATGAACTCACTTCCGTTTTAAAGCATATATTCATAATAAAAACTTTATAGACTAATAAAACTATATAGTTTTATTTTATAACTCTGAAAAAAAAAAAAAAAATTTAAATAAAAATTTACTGCCCAACAATGTTTCAACTTTTTTATTTTATACACTTCTCTCTTTATAGGTAAGCAATATAATATGAATTAATAAAAGCAATTTGGTTTTTCCATTAAGCCATGTCATCCAAGGCTTAATAAATAATGGCATAAACATAAAATTTAATAATTTGAATACGAGTTACTTAATGTTCTGAAAATTTACTTACGTTTTTAACTATAGGTAAAACTTCTTTTGATTGAACTTGGTTTTGAATGAAGGACTTAAAATTACCTTGGTGGTTCCGATCTTAATCTATCGAATTTAAATTTGACACCAACGCCATTCACCAATTGGTTATTTTTCATTTTCAAGCATTACTTGCAAACGGAATAAGGGTCGATTCTCAATTCAATATTCTTAAATAATTGCCTTCAGATGTCTTGCATGATACCACCGTATTTTGTACCAAGTGAAGCTGGTTGTAAATAATATTAAAATCATATTTTAAAATTACTTATTTTATGATGAATAAGTATTTCTTTATGAATATTTTTACACTAATCCTATCGACGGCGTCGCGACGTTGAAAAGAAGTGTTGGAATCGACAATTTGAGTTAGTATCAGGTGTCGATATGTGATCGAAGTAGTCATTGCCGATATTTCATGCCGCCATGTATTCGTAAGAAATACGTAATACAAATAGAAATCACGTTTCCATCATGGTACGTCATATTGACGTGTCGTTTCGTTGAAGTGTGAATCAACCTTAAAATTTTTTATATAATTTTTAAATACTTATAAGTTATAACTAAGTACTTTTTTATATTACTTTAATTGTTAGTTTAAATATGTATAACAAATTTAAACCAAAATCTAATTAAATCTATGTTATACTCGTATATAATAGCGATGTAAGAACATTAAAAAAATAAAAAATATTTAATTTAATCATTGTTTAAAACTATTTTTAATTATTTTACTTCTTCTATTTATATAATAATTTTTATTTAATTAAAATTTTTAATAATGTTAAACATATTACATACAATCTACATGAAGTAATATCTATTGTAGTTTAAAATAGGAAAAGGATTTAATAATTTTCTATATTTATAATGCTAATAATAGTATTATTGTGAATTTTATAATGCAGTAAAATAAAATTATAGTTTATTAAAAGAGAGGAGTTTTTTAATTCCTATTACCAGTTGCATTTTAAAACTATTTTGCTGTTTCATACCAGATTAACATATATAATAATGCCCACAACTTTTTCTATCTGATCAATTCGTAATTTACGTACTTCTTGTGGGGCTAAAAATACAGTATTTGGGTATTTATCACTAAATCTTATGCAATAAGTGAAGCTGAGTATTCAATGGATTGAGAAAAATTATGCTAAATGCAAAAGTAAGTCAAAAATGAAGACTAAAAGAAATATTATTTAATAGACCTTAACTAATTCGAAGAGTCCTATAATAAATTTTAATCAAAAGTTTAAATACAAAATACAAAAGTTGATTGGAAATGTATTGACCTATAAGCACAACTCTACTTAGACAAACTTCTGATTTAATCATGGATTCTTATTACATTTAAAAAATCTACTGTGAGTTATAATGCTAAATTAAAAATATTCCTTTAAAAAATAGCTATGGATCGACTTAATTTTCGATTCTCGTCCGATTCGTGTACTTGAGACTTTATCTATCTCCACTAGTGTTACAAACGTAATGGCAAATTTAGAATACCCTTAATAGGGATATTAAAACAAAAAGTTAATTTAAAAAAAAGGTCGGCATTATGCACTCTTGGGGACTCATTGCGTTAATGGGTAAGCATTTGGCACACGATTCCCGTACAGGTAAGAATTTTTAATTAAAAAAAAATTATTGAAAGTAAGTTTTCTTTACAAATCCCCAAGGTGACCAAATATGCATCTTCATGCTTCACACCCTTATCACATTGTATGAGGCAAGGGACTGTTTATAAATATATGACCCTTTATAAATAAATACACCCTTTTAAGATTTTAGGAATATTGAATTCTAGACAAGGGGCATAATCTGGTTATAAACGGGTCCATCCATGAACGAAATTAAGAATATAATAAAATAAAATCACATCACATATGCTTAGTGTCCAAGCTCAAAAAAGTAGAAGTTCGAAGATATTCTATATCAACCAGCCCAAATATTTTCTGGATTTATAATCCCCATTTGCATTATTGAATAAGGTTAACTAAAGTTCACTGATCCTGAGTTCACTGAAATTTTTTTTAGTTTAATTATAAAAATATTTATAAAAGAAATTCTTCCCATACTAAATACAAATTTAATTCAAGTATATCTCATATTTATATTATAATTAAAAAATTATTTCTTTATAAAAACTAATTTAATTTTTTTTTTTTAATGAATACAAAAGTGTAAAAATAAATTTGAAAATTATAATAATTAAACATGTAAATAAAGGATATTATCATTGTTTTTCTTTTCCAAGATTTTTTCATAATTATTATCAATTTTTTATTAATATTTATTAATATATACATATATTATTATACGTATATGTATATATTTAATTTTATATTCCTCATACCATACTTTCTATGAAAAATGAAATTAAAAAAAATCTCGAATTATTTTTTCACAATTTTCTTATAATAACCAAAAAAAAAAATTAGTGAATTCATTACTTTTATTTTGATGCCTGAATATATGCAATATTTATTTTCATTTAAATGCTAATTTAACAGTGACATGTATATACATATATGTATTAAGTAAAACAAAATAAAAAGTAATACATAATTTTTTATGTGTATTTTTTAAAATTATATAACGTTTTTTTTTTACTAAAAATATTAAAAACACGGGGAAGAATGTAGTAGAGTAGACTATGTCAACTCTGGGATACTCGTATGACCGTAACACATACATTATATCATCCGGTTAATTACTGTTGGCAAAATTTCAAACATACAGCTTTATGCTGCAAGTGTAGTGGAATACTCATATAAAAGAAGGAGTTGAGCCAAGTGGTTGAATTTCATCAGTAAAAACGGCTCTTGCATACAAATGAGTTTTGCAAAATTTGGGAATCCTAGCCCATTAAATTTTTGAGTCATCTTGCAGATGAAAGGACGGGAGGACACACGGACACGCATAGCTGAACCCATTTACTTTTGGACTATGTTTCGATCCGATACGCTTAAGTTTATAAACCCCCTCCTCTTTACAGCGTCACAAACGTGGTTGCAAATTTAGTATACCCTTTGAACTACGTTAATAAAAAAAAATTGTTGGAATGATTAAAATTGGGGGGGGCAAAACATTAATAATTAAATTTTGAGCTAGTCAAAAGAGAAAATAAATGGAAAATTGAATATAATACGAAAATGGAAAAAAAATTTTCTATTGTAATAAGAATTAATTTGTAAAACAATTAGAATTATTTATAATTACTTTAAAATTTTATAAATATTTTATAAAAATCTTTGTTTGTATAAAAGAAAAACGCAAATTAAGAAAAAAATTTTAACTTTAATGTTTCGAAACAAAGAGACAATCATTCTTTCCATTATAAACTTTAAAAATTTTCGAAGAATTCCATTGACTTTAAGAAAGCATTCGATTTTACACAAAGAGAAGCCGTATGGGAAGACCTTGAGAGCAGAAATATACCAAGGAAAATTATAAATATAATGCGTGCTCTCTGTGATAATACTGAACTCCCTAGTGGAATATTAGCTCTCTATCATCACTGTTATTCACTATAGTCTTGGATAATATAATGAAAAAAATTAGTAACACCTGCGATGGCATTAATTGATCAGATGATAAAAATCTCTCTGATCTTGACTAGACAGACGGCATCTGCCTCTTATCTCACAGCCAATTCAAAACCCAAAAATTAGGATATTCAACTCTTGTTTTAAATCCACACTAACAGATGTCAGCATCCATGACTCTACTAACGAACTCCGTAAAGAAAACGCTGCAAGTTTTCGTAAATAAACACTGTCGAATCAAATGCAGAATTTTCTGGGCGAATAGGATTAGTAATATAGATATTCAGAACTTAGCGAACCAGAAGAAGGTGTGGAAATTGGTCAAACATTGAGAAAAGGCAACAACTATAATTTTATTATTTTGGAACCCACAAAGATTTAGGGCAAGAGGTAGCTCCAGAATGACATGGAAGCGCACTGTTCTTAGAAGAAATAAGTAGATGCGATCTGTCCTGGAACATAATCTAAGAGGAAGCATCAAACAGAGATGATTGGATACTTCAAGTGTATGCCCTATGTTAGATGCTCCCTAGCAGAATAAAAAAAAAAAAAAATTAATCCAATAGTTATTTTACTTTCCGGTTAATTATAAAGTCGATTTCTCCTAGCAATTTTCAAAACGCATTGCCTTTAAAACTCAGATCAGCCTTACCTAAAAAGCAAAGACACTTCATAGGGTAGGGAAGTGTCAAATAAATAAATAAAATCAATAATCGTAACCTTCAACAACTGAACATCCTTTATATTTTCATTAAAAACAAATTATAAACTGCATAATATTATTAATTTACAGATTTTACAATTTTTTTTAAAAACCGTAGTTGCCTTACAACCAATAGATATTTTTATCAATTCTAATATAATTCATTAAATTTTAATTGAACTATAAATATTAATTTAATCAATAAGTTCCTATTTAATTTATCAGAACAAAAACAAAATTAATATCCTGAAACCATTACATTTATACTATACACAAAGCCATTGAAAAAGTTCAAAACATTATTAAACTTTATAATTTTTTAACCTTTCATCTTTTTCCTTTTTTTACAATTTAAAATTTTCACTTTAATTTTTACTATTCATATATTTTTTTCAAAAAAAACTAATTCATCAAAAATATATATACATATATATATATAAATTTTCAAATATAAGCTAGAAGCTATTTAAATTATATAATATCTAACTAAAATACATAATTTACACGTCAACAAGAATTTTACTAAAAAAAGCAAAAAAAAAAGTGAAATAAAAAAAATTACAAAAGTTTAAAAATAGCATTAAAATATTAATCATTACCTAATATCGCCTAAGTACCTGCAATTTAAAATATAATAGTGATAGCAGAATATATGCACTAAATGCCACATGAAATATGGGAGTAACCAGTCTCCTTAAATTCATTTCGCTAAAAGTAATTTTTCTTGTGGAATTTGGCAGAAATTAATGCCTCCACTCAAAATTTTCCAAAGTTATAAACGAAGGCAACAGGTTCTCAACCTTACATAGCCCAACTATCAAGGTGACGCAACACAGCTGATGGAATTTAGTTTGTTATAGCGGATTTGAAACAATATTCCATTAAATGTGTTCCCTCAAGTTGGTAATTTATATGCTTAAATAAATTTAAGAAGAACATTAACTTTTCACTCCTAAATAACGTATCCAATTTTCCTCATCCCTCATAGTCCTATAATCCTAAATTTTATAGGATTATTCACATTCCCATCCTAGAAATCAAACTTGACAGATGTATCACAGCTCTCATCCTACAGTTTGATTCAAAAAGGGTGATGATTTTGGTGTGTTAAACTCGCACACTATACCTATAAGATCTACACACAGCTCCAACAGGTGGTTTTTGAAACTTTTCACTTCCATGGTATTGATGACGTATTGTCGTCATATATAATAAAGCAACAACTGCACTCAGCATTCACTTAAAGATATCTAGAACAATGGTCTCTAAACAACAGTTATAAATTTCTATAAAAACTCTTCCTCTGGCTAAAAATATTGAAACCCCCAATACTACTTATAAAAGGGTAAAAGACCTCCTTTGGAACAGAAAATTCTTAAGTTGCAATTTTCTTAAATCTGCTTTCGATGTGAGTAAATTTATGAAAACACATTTTGCTGTTATTTATCCTTTAAAAAGCACTAGGTGAAATGTCTTTTGGCAAAATATATTTAACTCAAAGGTCACACACCCACATTTAATATACAAAAACGTGAATATTCGTTCTTCATTCAAAAAAAAAAAAAATACAAAACACTATTTCCTAAAGCAAATAAAATGAAAATATTTTAAATTTTTCATTATATGCATAAATATGTACATAATATCCATATATATGTATTCATGTCAAGCTAAATTAGATTTAATCAGAACAATATACATGGTGGATTTCATGTTAAATTTCTATTTTAAATTAAAAATATTTACGAAGAAAAAATAAAGAGAGTTTCCATATTTTTTTAAATTCAAATTTTATAAAACTGAAATTTGGTTAAGATATTCGTAAAGTTACATTTTAGAAAGATTTTCAAGTTCTGAGGTGAGTGATTTGAAATGGAGTGAGTTATTATAAAATTTTTAACTTAATATGTCTAGACTTTATTATACTTAAGATAAAAGAATTTTTAAATCATAATTTTACACCTTTAACGTTCTGTTTAAGTATTGGCAAATATTAACGGCCGAAACCTCCCTTCAAATTACTTCAAATTACTTTAAATAATATTTTAAACTATTTTCTTCGTATATGGACAGAAGAATAGTACAAAAAACAAAGAACACTGAGCATTGTCAACCCAAAGGAGTGTCTTACCCGAAGCAGTGGAAAAAAGTTTTCTATCTATTTTTTCCCCATAAGAAAAGTGGAGCTTCAAATGTACCAAATAGGTTACTCCATATCCCATTATGTATATAGTGAACGGCTAGGTGGCACAGTAATTTTCGGGTTTTCGACTCGACTTAGCTACCATTCGCCTTTCGGTTCAAATTAATGACTTAATAATGAATAATTATTACATTTTTTTAATAGAAAGTACATTAATATAACACTATAAACAAATAATTTGATGGAATAATATAACTCACAGATATAGAATACCAAATATAATATTATTACAATATAATCAAAATAGAACTGTATCTATTGAAAATCTTAGACGTTTCAAATGTTATAAGGCGTAGTAATATCTCATGTTTAAATTGTATGTGGACTTCATTTGATCAGTTCTAAATTAGAATATAATATTTTCCTTGTTCCGACATGCACTTGTATAGTAAGGCTTAGCACAAATAATAATGGAATATTAAAATGACATGGAAGCTTGCTTTAAATTTGGGAAGTTCTCGCACAATTTTGACACGTTTGGAAGTTTGGCACTTAAAATCTATATAGTTTTATGTTGGAATTGTTGGACGAGTGCTCTTATTTAATATTAATTCAATAGAGAAAGTGTCAATATATTTTGGTAAGTAAGGAAGAGATGATGCTTTAAAATTTCAGAAAGTGCTCAGAGGAGTACAAGTTGCTTCGATGATAGGAAAGCCAACTAAACATAAAGCGCCAATCAAGATTTTATAGAATATAGATGGGGGGCTACAGCATATCTATTTAAATCTGGCAAAGACTTTACACTTCCTTTTATTTCACAATCGGTGCTTCTTTGCCAAACCATCTTAAATTATCTGAAATTTTCTTCTGCCTCGAGAGTCCCACTACAAAGTCTGACTTGCGACTGTGACATATAAGGATACGAATTATTCATCTTCATTTACTTCGTTTTGTTTGCGTTTCGACCGAATTTTGGTTTGTAGAATTTTCAACGTATATATTGGGAATTTGTTGAAAAACATAACTTCTGCACGTAGCTTAATTTTATAACCAATTATCCCGGAAGTTCCATTGTATAATCAGTTTACCAATTAAGTAGTCAGATAAATCGTTTCATCAATATTCTCAAATATTTTCTACCTTTATTTTGGTTTTTTAATAGATTTCAATAATTAAATCATTTACCAACTACTTCTGAATGCTAGTTAGCTATTATGTACACATATCTAAAAAAAAAATTTGAACAATAGAAGCATCAGTACACGCCAAAACAAAATGATAAATTTAAAATGTGTTAAAAATTCTGAAAAATTTTTAAAAAAAATTCAACTAAAGGAAATAACAAGTAATAATATAATGTTTTAAAATATATTTATTTTCTATTTTTCACAAAACTTTTTCCTTGTTTTCCTTCAGGAAAAATAACAAGTAAAAGTGATTTTTTTTTCAAAACTGTTAAAATTTAAGAAAAAAATTTGTAAAAAAATCGAAAAAAAAACGTGTAAGTATGATGTAAATAGCAATTTAGACAGCGCCTGTTAGTGTGCTTGACAGTGCACTATTAAATTGCTTATTCAAGAAAAAAATAACACATAACGCAACACTTTTTTATTACAAAATGAAAAAAGAATTCAGGGGTGCTCCACACTTTACTTTCTCGTGTATACATTATTGTGAAAACATATGATTAATATTTCAACTGGGAGGCATCCGATATTAAAAATGTTAGCTTTGAATTGTCAAATGAAATTTTAAATCTCAATTATGATAAGTCACCCTTTTTTTTTATATCAAATTTTTTAGATGGATCCATCAAATACTTACTCAGAACACTTGCTTTGTGTATAAAGTAAGCATTAGGCTTATTAACCGAGGGAGTGTGAGTTCGATTCCAGTAGATACTGGAATTACTAAATCTCCTTGGTAACCAAATAGTAAATTTATAAAATATTTAACATATATAAAATAAAAACTATTACATATTTATAAATAATAATATTATATATATTATAAATAAGTATAATATTATATATATATATTATATATTTATAAATAATAAGTGGGATGCAAAACAGGTCTCAAAGTCTAGCTATTAGAATGTACCATCTTCCATATGAAACAACAATACAAAAATTCTTAGCAAATGAAACAATACTAAGACTTGTTGAAAGTGTTCAGATAAATCAAATTTTAAAATATTTTCTCCAATTACAATACTCACTTTTTGGAATTAAGAACAGAGTTGTAACACAAGGAATAAATGCTTTTAGTGCTTTATATGATTTTAGTGATTATAGATGCATATGTTCTCTGCGTGTGTTTACATATAAATTATTGCAAGTAAATATAAAGTTAGAAATTTTTTCTTCCAAAACATTTTGGAAAATTACACTTTTATTCTTGATGATTCTATCATAGCCCTATTTCATAAAACTATTGGTCTAAAAAATTAAACTTAAATATATATAATTTTATATTAATATTAATTTATTTTTTTGTAGTACCAGACTAGTAAGATAGTAAATATTGTAAAAATAGTCCTTTGCCTATTTGGCATTTGAACTTCTTATTAAACTGTACTATATTTATAGCCGTGCATAGATATATGACATCGGGTATATTAAAATTGCTCCTCCTTTTGTAACGCATCGATCTAGACGAGCTAGATATAGTGTCAAGGGTACGTATCGGATCAGCATCGAAAAGTAAATCGATCTAGCTATGTTTGTCCATCCGTGTGTCAGCACGATAACTAATATCTCAACTAAAAGGGCTAGAGTTTTGAAATTCACACAAAGTCATTTTTAGACAATTTCTAGGTTTCCTATTGTTAATGGTTAAAATCGGACCAAAGCTTCGGGGAACTTCAGAACAACTTTTTTGCACCAATATGAATTTCTTGAAAACTAATTATACTCCGAGGATGAAAACTACACGCGGTTAGTTATATAATTAATCGAGCACTTATATGAAGTTTCAAAATGTTACGACCCCATTTTCGAGCAGCTGCCATACAAAGTTTTCAATTCAATATAATGAAGCTACGAAGTAAAACTTAAAATTGAGCAGGTAAAGTAATAGGGCAAGTTACTTAGCAAAGTTGTACATCACTCGGACTAACTTTTAGGGTGCGCGAATTTTTTTACTTTTTTAAATTTTTAGCACATTTTCAAAAAATTTTGTAAAAATGTGCCTATATAGCTTCACTCTGTCCGTCCGTATGTTTACAAAAACTTTTACACCGTTTGAAATAGAGAAAAGAAATTTTAACCATGGGTAGTTTTTGCAAAAAAAATAATTTCGTAGAAGAATTTTTTTCTGTAGCCCCACCTGTTACGGGGCTACAGCCCCCCAAAGTTGGAAAAAGCCCTATATTTAAATTGTTATAACAAGAGTTCTGTTACATATATTTTCAATCTGAAAACGGCAAATGATAGCTGGTTTCATAAACTTTATAAATTTTTACAAGGCAAATTATTAGGGTTGCCATACGGTACAAAAATTTAACATTACACAAAACTCGATTTTCGCAAAATTTTTGGTCACACATATCTTCTGAACGGTTCAAGCTAGGGTCTTGAAATTTTGGGAGAAATTAGATACTCAGAAATTAGTAGGAGTCGGTTAACAAAATTTTTTTGTCAAGCCCCCTATTTAGGAGCTATAAGGGCTCGAAAATTGAAATTTTGCCATTTTTAAACACCTGTAACTTGAATACCTGTCCAAATTTTTTTTTAGTGATAGACAAAATTTAAAGCTTTATAATTATATTTTAACATGTGTCAAAGGTTTTTCTTAATTTTGAAGGATGACGAAGTTACAGCCCCTGAAAATTCCAAAAAAGCCCTATATTTAAATTTATATAACAAAAGTTCTGTTAGGTTTATTTTCAATCGAAAAACGGTATTGGAGAGCTGCTTTTATAGGCTTTACAAAAATATGTCACTTAAATGTATAGGGTTGCCATACGGTACTAAAATTTACCATTATATAAAACTCAATTTTTGCAAAATTTTTGGCCCTACATATCTTCTAAACGGTTCAAGCTAGGATCTTGAAATTTTGGGAGAAGTTAGATCCTAAAAAAATAGTAGGAGTCAGTTAACAAAATTTTTTTGTCAAGCCCCCTGTTTAAGAGCTATAAGGGCCCGAAAATTGAAATTATGCTATTTTTAAGCACCTGTAACTTGAATACCTGTCCAAGTTTTTTTTTATTAATATACAAAATTTAAAGGTCCAACATTATGTTTTAACATATGTTAAAGGTTTTTCTTAAATTTAAAAGGTGTTCCTTAAATTGAAGAAAGTGTCTCTTAGTTTTACCCATTTTTGCTTAGATAATAAAATTCTAAGTAAAATTCCAAATTTTTGTGTAATTCACAATTTAATTCCTAGAACTTAAAAAACTAGAGGATGAGGGGGGGGGGGGGGGGGGGAAGTTGAAGTTAGAGACTTGAGAAATTTGGCAACCTTCCCCATTGAAGGGCTATAACAACTTTAAATAAAAAATTTACTGTTAGCAGTAAATTTTATAAGTCAGTAGTAACTATTTCCAAGTAAATATTTCAAAAGTTAAACTCAGTATGTAATACAATATAATTTTGAAAATGTGCTTTTTTAAAAACCCTTGGTTTTTTTTCATCACTTGTTTTTGTAATGTATATAATAGCATAAGGGAAATAAGTAACGGTTTATTTTATTACATACAGTGGGTATACACGGGTATCTAAAATTTGACAAGGGCAACTACAATCTTTCACGTTTTTTATAAGATATGATCTGACCATGGTTTGAACCCGAGACCCTTCGATTAAAAAAAAAATTATATATACCTATAAATAACTAAATTTGAGATGAAAAAAATAAAAAATTTTTTTTGAATTAAATTAAAAATTCATTTATAAAAAACTTAACATAAGATTTTTTTAATCATTTAAATGGTAAACGATTTCATTATAATTCATCCCAGCTATGTAAACCAAAACAATAATCCGCAAAAAGAGATACCTTCACCACATTAAGAAAAGTACCAATATCATTTATATTAATCAGAAATAATAGAACACCAAGAACTGAACCTTGGGGGTTCCTTATACCAATATTCACCGCTCTTGGTGATCACATAATATTTCCATTTACTCGAACCATCTGACTTCTTTGATTTAAGTATGATTTAAACGAATTGATATATTTTTCTATTATACCGTACTGCATCAATTTATTTAATAATATGACTCGATCGACAGTTTCCAAGGCGCGTTCAAAATCTAAAAAGACAGCTACTACAATATGACCAGTATTAATTTGCCACTCCCGAAACCTAGATTGTTTCCTATGAAAACCTAGAGGAATTAAAATGTTATTTTGCTCCAAATACTTCTCCAGTAGAAATACACATAAATTTTTCAAGTAATTTCTCATGTATTAGTAACATATTTATCGGCCTTAAGTCTTCGCTTTTTCTCCAGTTCTTGATCTTCGGGACTGTGATAACAACCGATTCCTTCCAACTTACTGGGAATCCTCCAAACATCATTGAGCAATTTATTATGTTCAGCAGATAAGGAAAATTTTAATATTTACTTCATTAAAGTCCCTTGTATTTTTTGAGTTTCTTAGCAATGTCTTTAAACTAGAATCTGAAACTAGTTCAAAATTAATTTATTTAATTCTTCAAAACTAATAAAATTCTTGAATTTTATTTACAAAATTGAAAGCTAATTAAAAAATATTTAATAAAGCAAATCAAAGCAAAATAACTAAATAAAAATAAATCATTAAACTTATTAAAAAAAAACTTAATTAAAACTTTATTCGATTAGTGTTTTGTGATGCAATCAAAAAATATTTTTATAAACACTTAAATAAAATTTTATTATGAATTTATAAACTTGATTGTAAATTCTATATAATTTGTATTTTTTTAAAAAAAGTTTTTTAAATAAATATATTTCTAGATTTAAATAATCCATGGTAATTTTATGACTCTTTCCCCCTTTTTATAAGCTCCATTGTACAAATAGATAGGTGACAACAGTTCATTCTTATTATTTGTTAGGGTGCGTTTATATTGGAGCTGTATCGGCGCACTTATCGATCACTTATCGCAGCTCCTAGTGGATACATTATTGGTTATGGCTATCTCGTAAGTAATGAGCTGTCAATAAATCACTGATCCTACCTTTCAAACCTTTGAAACGTTCCAATAGATGGATCGCAACAGTTCATTCCAATACTACGTCAAACTATCTAGGTGATTCTATACTAGTTTAACGGCTGTTTTATTTCCGCAACTGTGTAAAAATATATGAAATCTATTACCATCCATTGCATACCCAGTTCGTGATATTTTGGAATTTATCAAAAAAATTTTTACAAAATATACCTATTTAGTTTCACTCTATCCGTTCGTCTATCCAAGTGTTTACAAAACTTGTACGTTTGAAATAAAGCAATTTTAAGGAAGCAAATTTTAACTTCAAATACGTATATTGCAAAACTTTAAACTCCTCTTGTGAATAACTTATATATCCCAACATCCAAGTTATCCATTTTTCATTATAAACTTTATTGGAAAGGTGTTTAAATATTTTATCTCATGTTTATTAACTTTAAAATTTTTGTGCAAAAATTATGTTTGAAGTTTTTTTTAAAATTTTTATGTTTTATTTTAAATATATGCTCAAGTTGTACATGGTCCTTTACATAATATGCTAAAAACAAAAAAGATTTTATATGCAAAATAAATAGATTCTGTTCCATTTATGAATATTTCATACGAAAAATATTATAAAACTTGGAACATGAGATTTCAATAGTAAAGATTACCTACTAAAATATTTAAAAGAATCGACATCATTTCAAATACCTATTCATTTTGTTTTTTTATTTAAAATGCTGCTGGTTTGGTAAGGTGATTTTATAGCATTTTTGAGTGCTGGTGGAAAGTTTATCCACCTTAGAAATTATATTAAAATGCCATTTTGAGAACTCTTTAATCTTAAAGTAATTGTTTAATAATAAATACAAACATGTCTTTTTGCTTTATATAATGGATTTTAGTATTAATAATGGTATATCTATTTAGGCGGTCCGGCGGTCATCAAGTTCGCTGACGTATCATACGTTAAACTGTTGCAGTCAAATCTTAAGATAAGATAACTTGGAAAAGAATCATTCATTCCGAAACAGAAAGAAACGGTAACTTTTGAACAGAAGTTAAAAGGTGTACAGATAGGGATTAATATTTAAAAAAAAAATCATTAGTAGTATAAGAAGGTAAGGTACTTTGCTGTGTTAAGCGTTACATTAGCACTAAATTAGCGCCATTTTGATCCAACAACTCATGGGACTTGCGATTTTATATCCAACCTGAAGAGCTCAAATACTTTGATTTTGTGTTTAGAAAGCTAGTTAAGATTGTGGAAGAACGTTTGATCGAGTAAAAAAAATCTGGCTCTTACTAAGGCCTGACATCTGCAAAAATATGTTCAATATTTTTATAGCTCTTTCAGAACACCTCCGGTAAGGGTGTTTAAACTATTATTCTAGTATCTGCTCTTTCGTTGGCTTCGGTATTACAATGCCCCGGCAACCACACGAATTTGATGTTTAAGTTTTGTCTTATTAAGACAAATTCCTCCTGAAATTGGCCACAAGCCTTGTACTGGTTACATTAATATCTTTAATAGCGGATAAACTATCCACAGAAATGGTAACATTGCTGCAGAAATGTTGTTTTGTATGTTATTGTGGTTCAAAACTGGATATGCTTCTCTGACAGCTATTTTCTCAATCAGTTTGTTCTAGAAAGCATCCGCACTCCTTCCTTCATCGTGGATCCGTATTCCGGCGATTGTTACATATTGTATACATTATATACTCAGTATAAAACACTTATGAATTATTATCTTATGTAATATAAATTTTGCAAAATATTTGTTAAAAAATTTATAAAAAATATGCATTATAAATTGCTAAAACTTATATTGAACTGACACTAAACTGATTTGACATATAATTATTCAAATTCAAAATTTTAATAAAATAAAATAAAAAAAAATATTTTTTTCAATATATACTTTTATTAAAGTAGTACTAGCCCCCTAAAATGCAGAAAATAAAAAATTGAAGGTAGATCTTGGGAATTTGTTACTGTGTTAATATAAAAGTAAATTGCTGGTATAAGAAACAGTTCTTTTAATGTTTCAAAACTTTTAAGCTTAAAATGTTGAAAATTTCATTAACCAAAAATTGATGGCAGATCTTTAGAATTTAAAAGTGTGAAATGAAAGACAGTTCTTCTTTTTGTTAAAATTAATCCAGCAGTTTACTTTTATATTAAAACACATTTAAATGCAAAAGATCTGCCATCAATTTTTGGTTAATGAAATTTTCAACATTTTAAGCTTAAAAGTAAAATATGGAATACATATACATATATTCCATATTAATACAAAATCATTTCACAACCGTTACATTTTTATTACGCAGATTATGCTTCAAAGTAAAAGTAACAAAAAAAAATGACTGATAAATTTTTTTTGTTGCATTTTAAAAATTTGAAAATGAATAAGTTAAGGTTCAAATTCGCTTCATGGTGGAATTTTTTTTTAATTTTAATCTAAATTTTTTTTTTATTTAAGTACTTACTTGTATAAATTTTAAATTAATGAACCAAAAATGTACTGACATAAAAAAAAACCCCTAAAAATTTTTTATATGAAACTGATCGTCTATATAATTATTTGGTCTATGTTTTTATATTATCAAAGTGAAGTATTTTAGTTCTTAAAGTTACAAATTTTTAAAGAAACTATACAAATAAATTAATTTTATTTGTAATTTTTTTTATTATTTCTGTTGAATTTAAAAAAAAAAACAAAAAAAATTTTTATCTTTGAAGGAGGATCGAACTCAGACCTATTTACACCGCCAGCCACTTTGCTAACCACTGAACCATACAATTCTTATAAATTTATGGTCAGATTTTTAAAATTAATGTATCACTAACTGACAGAATGAAAAATAAAGCGATAGACAGAGGCAAGTTCAATTAAAAGTATATAATAACAGTGTTTTTGAATACAATTACATTTGCATGCGCATATGCATGTGTTAATTTATCATATACATACGTTTCCTTTTCAGTTATCTTAAGAAATTAAAATTTTAATTTTCTTTTAAATTTCATTTTTTCTTTTAATTGTTATAAAATTAATTGAATAATTACTTTCTTTTCATTTTGATTTTTAATTAAAAAATAAAATTATTTTTACATTTTGCGTTTTATTTTTTTCGTTTTTTTTTTTTGGTAAATTTTTCATTTCATGTGTTTTCATTTCAATAAACTTAAGCATCAATCATTGCATTACAAAAACAAAACAAAGAAGATTTGATTACAGAAACAGCAAAAAAAAAAATTTTTGAAAATTAATTCAACTAGAAAATATTTTCTCAAAAAAAAAAAAAGAAGGAGACAGATATATTTAATGACTTTATCATTATTTTTGGATTTTTTGAATTGAATTTTTTTTTTTTTTTTTTTTTTCTTTTTTTGTTACTCCATTTCAATTCATTTCACTTCCAGTCATTGGTTTTTGAAGAAGATGAAAATAAAAATCAATCTTGTTTCATTCTTAAAAAAATCTTTTTTTAAAAGTAAAAATAAAAATCTGTTTCCAATAATTGTCCAAGTGAATGAAAGTTCACAGAAGAGAACAATGACCCAAATTTTATTTTTTTTTTATTTTTTTTTTTGTTTGTTTGTTTGCATTGATACTTCAAAAATTGCATTTTCTATGTCCAAACATTATATAATCCACCTTATTCTATAGATATTTTTATCTTCTATTACACAAAAAAAAAACATTTCATCTTTTTTACAAATTCAATTTTTTACTGCAGTTTTTGAAAAAAAAAAAAAAAAAAGAAATGACATTTTCATTAAATCCAAAAAAAAACACCATTTCTAGACTAGGTCAACAAAATATAAGTTTTGATATTTTCTGTCATTCAATTTTCATTAATTTACTTTTCATTTTACTCTATTTGTAATGAAAAGTTTTTGAGAGGTCATTAAATTTTTACAGCTTTTTTCATTTTTGTTTGGCCCATATATAGAATGGGTCAGAATAGAAAGGGTGCAGAAGGTTATATTGTCCATTTACCAAAAATATGGAAAGAATTTAATTTTCTTTTTCAATTGGTTTAATTTAATTCTAGAAATAAATTCATTTGAAAGAGTAAATGTCAATAAATCAAAAAAAAAAAAAAATTTGGTTCAAACATATTTGTTTATGTCATATCTATATTGATTTACTTTGCCCACTTTATTTGTCAAATCTTTTGATCTTTCCAATCATTTTAATCTATACACATATAAATCACGATGTCAGTGATTTTATTTCACTAACTGTATTGCAAGTTCTGTTATGAAATTTTATATACACTTGTATTTTCACTTGTATTAATAGTTTAACCCATTTCTAAAGTTTGGTTTGCAGGTGTTTTGCCTTAAAAAAAAATACAAATGATGAACAAAAACCAAGTGTTTTTAAAAAAAGCACATTTTCAAAATTATATAGTGTTTCATACTAAGTATTTTATGAAAATATTATATTATAATTAATATTATTAATAAATAAATATTTTATGATTTTATTATAATTTTGTTATTTCATCAATTCATTATTAATTATAAACAATAGTGAAATCAATACTTAGAATATAATCCCAATGCGCTCAAGAAATCCTCTTAGCAAGTGCGGAATATATTGTTCGAGCTTCAATGTTAAATTTTAATTTTGGAAAAATATACACTGTTGAATAAGTTACTGATTTACAAAAACCGAAAAGTTTTAATTTTTAAGTCCTAATAACACTAATAACACTTCAATTTTATTAAGCAAACCTTTGATGATTCTCAAGGGTTTATATACATTTATGCCTATAAATTTGTCTTTTAAAAATTTATAAAGCCTATAAACAGTTGTCTTTTACTGTTTTCAGATTTAAAATATAGCTAATAGAACTCTTGTTATAACAATTTAAATATAGAGCTTTTTTTGACTTTAGGGGCTGTAGCTCCGTAACGTTTGAGGCTACAGAAAAATGTTCTTCCATGAAATTATTTTTCGTGCAATACTTGCCCGTAGTGTAAAATTTCTTTTCTCTATTTCAAACGGTGTAAAAGTTTTTGTTAACATACGGACGGACGGACAGAGTGAAATGAATAAGCACATTTTTTCAACATCTTTTGAAAATATGCTTAAACAATATTTTCGTATTACAGCATAAGAAATTTCCTAATATAGTTGAAGTATCTTAACTATTCGTAAAAATTACACTAACACCTGCTAATTCAGTTTGAAGACCTAAGTTCTGTTAATTGCAATCGAAATTCTAAAAATTGTTTTATCAGTATTTATAATCGAAATATAAATATCAATTTTAGTATATTTAGTCGATTTTTCTCTAATATATAAAATGTCTTGTTAATTATATTATATTTAACTAAGAGGCCGATTTTTAACATATTGTACATTTAGTTTTAATATTACTATAGTAACTACTACTTATTCTTAAAAACTCAATTTTTATAATTATAACAATTATAATAAAAATGTTAGTTTTATATTTGAATATATGTGAGCTATAAGTTTAAATCACATTATTTGTTTATTTTGTTCGATATCCTATTAAACTTGGAATAATTAATTATTGTTATGACATTAATTTGAACACAATAACCAATGCTGCTGACTGAAGCTCAACAAGTATTAGATAAAAGTTTTTACCTCTACCGGGCTCAAACCTAGGTCCTTTAAATTGAGGGATAAAATACATAATCTCACAATTTAGTTTTAATAACACTTACATATCCGAGATTTAAATAAATACCTTAATTCTAAATCACTAATTTTAGCTAAATTTACAAATTGAAAATTTGTCTTCTACAAATAAAAAAATTTAAAAAGTTAAAAAATTTATCTTTAATTTCAATTGTACTTGATGCACAAAATCTCCAATATTAAAAGATTTCATATTTAAGACTGACAATTTGAAATTGTAAAAAAATTTTCTTCCACTACATATCGAAATTTTTAGTTTTGTGTTGATTACAATTCCCAAAAATACTCTTATGTTGATAAAATTTCAAATTTTTAAAAAACTCCCTAAAGGAGTTGTTATATTAATTTCTATCTGTACAATTTCATGATGACATTTGTATACTGTCTTTAAATAAGATTTGCATATACTTTAATGTATGTATATTTATTTTTAAATTTGAAAAAATAGACAAAAAATTAGAATGAAATTATATAAATATTGTAATAACAATAGAAAGTAAGGGAATAATATAACGTTCAAATAATATCTGGATACATACTAAATGACCTAAACCAATGCAACCTCACATGGAGAACAGAAAAACAGCAGTTGGAACCCGTGTGAGATGGAGATGCCAAATGAAAGCGCTATGCTCCCTCGCAGTGACATTGAAAAACAATTTTTAAAAAGTGTTAACTAACATTATTTTTAATTTTTATCTAACCTGGTACTAGAGCAAATTCTACCATTAAAGTGTATACTATTTTAAGGGTCTTTATTAGATCTCTATCATCTGACACTAAATCATTACAACACTAGTTAGATATATGCTCTTATTTTAAAAATATTTACAATTCATGAGAATGTAGTTCTTTTTTTCAATAATGACAATTTTAACCTCAGACGGTCGTACGCGCCAATTGCGATCTCGACAAAACTTTGTGAACTACATGGTAGTTCAATCTCTGAAGATTTCAAATCGAACTGCAATCATCGCATCCATTCCAAAGAAGCGCCAAATAGAACAGCTTAAATCCATCTTTAACTAAAGACATTTTGACTAAAGACATAAAGAGTTTTTACTTTAACTGAAGACATTTTTAAAAAAAACTTTAAAAAAAAAACCGCATATAAAATGTTTTGAAGATTATAAAAACTGAAAGTTAGTCAACCTTAGTTAAATTAAAAAATTTTCACTTAATTTTAAAAAAGCTACCAATTAAAGTAAAACAGATACTTATATTTCCAATACTTTCCCAAAACTATTAGAACACCCGATGATAAATATTTTCAATACTGATTATAAAACCATGTCAACCTAATTTTATATATAAATATCTTTTGCTAATCCTATACAAATCCTCACTTTAATTTAATATTAATATATAAATATTGTAATAACAATAGAAAGTAAGTTTTTATTTAATATGAAACTTATGAAATTGAGTAACATGGTACTTAAGTACAGGGTTGTGATTGAACTGGTTCACTGTCACTGTAAGTGTGTTTTTTACTAATCAAACTTCATTTGTTTGTTGCCAAATGATCTTCTAGTGCAAAAAACTTTAATTATTTAGTTAATGATAAGTTGTTGGTGCATTAGGGCCCAGATTAAACTATCCTTAGCTGATATTCATTACTTTTAGGATTACTTACCTATATTAGGAAGATTTTAGGATTAGAAAAGTAACAAAATTTAAGTATAAGTAAAAGAATAAAGTAAAAATACTTGTAATTCCCAGAAAGTAATTAAATTTTAAGTTTAATTACTTTTGTAATTATTTTTTGATACTTACGTATTTTTTTAAGTAATAAAATATAAAGAAATTCTCAAATATCAAGAGTTCTAGTATAGTTTTCGAATATTCGCTTTTGTGAGCAACACTTAGCTTGAGATCGAACCTTAAAACTACGCTTAAAACTTAAAATATTTAATATTACGAATAAAAACTGCACTTGAACTCATATTTTTGTTTGAATGGTAAGGGTACTACTGGGGATTGTACCTGGTACTAAAGGTTAGATTCCTTAATTATATTTTGCATTATTCTTTTATCTGTATTTCATTTGCCTATCGTTGTTATCCTTTATCATTTAACTATGAAATGCCGGCTTTAAGGTTTATTCAAATGATAATAGAACAAGTAAGTTTGAAATTCTATTAAAAATCAAATTTAAGGACTGTCGAAATATTTTCTATGCGTATCTACCTATGCGTTAAATTCTGCCACAGATTTCAATTAATACGTAAATAGATGTTGTGAAGCAAAACTCGATTAGACACGATCAAATAATATAAATAGCTATACTTTACATTGAATATGTCGGTAAATAGCGTAAAAATAGCCATAGAAGCAAAATAAATATATAGAGTTCTAATATATATGTTATATGCAATAAAAAAAAATATAACAAAAAAAATTCAAGAAGAAAAAATATAAAATAGGTATGAATACAATATAATTTTGAATTGTATGTACAATTGATATTCAAACCATATCTCTAGCAAGCTATATATTATATATCAACATAAAATTCAGCTTAAAAAAAAGGGGAGCAGAACATAGGCTCATACAAATTTCGCAAAAAAAAATATACCTACAGAAATATTTTATTTGACTTTGAATGTAGCATTGCGGAAAAAGAGAATGCTCGAAATTCAAGTATAAATTGCCTTTAAAGTTTAGATTATTGCAAATTATGTATATATATAAATACATATTCTAGAAAATATTTTTGTCAAATTAAATGTCAGTCAAATGTCAATACAAACAAATGTCAGTGCAAATGACAATAAAGGCAAATGACAGCCCATGTTAATGAAATACATACATATTACACGCCACCCTACAATTGGCCTACCTTGTATGTTATAATGAATTTTTATTAATTTTTTTTTTACATGTTGGAACAGGGGGTCATATAATATTCGTGTTATTAGAATTGATCTTAATGAATTCCACATACAATTTAAACATGAGATTGCGCTAAGCCTTATAACATTTGAAACATCTTAAATTTTCAATAGATACAATTTATTTTTGTTTATATTGTAATATTTTGTATTTGAGTTGTTATATAGTGTTCTATATCTGTGAGTTATATTATTCAATTTAAATTATTTGTTTATATTACTGTATTTGTTTATATTGTTATATTATTGTATTTTTTATTAAGGATATATAATTATTAATTATTGAATAAGCCATTAATTTGAACCCAATGGCGAACGGTAGCTGAGTCGAGTCGAAAACCAGAAAAGTTCTTTCATTTTCACTGGGATTCGAACCCCGGCATTTCCCATAAAAGTCCGGCATTCTAACCACTGTGCCACCCAGCCGTTCCCAATTAAACGTATCTTATACTTATTAAAATGTATCAGGTGAAATTGATGATACAAATATTATGTACATATCTACATATATTTCATTCTTTGCAACAGTTGCATTTCATCTAATATTATTAATTTAAAAATTAAGTTTTCTTAAATTTCACATTTCTACTCTTTAAATTTTTTTTCATATCTTAAAAATGAAAATTTAATTTTGAAAAATTTATTTAGTTATTTATTTAAATTCTGTACACATTGTGGCACATGAAAATTTCATCAAAATTCTTTAACTTTAATTTATCTAAGTTTCTCATTATTATTTTTTTCTTTTTGTTTTTTTTTCTTTTAATTCTTATACTAAAGGACTAAAGGTACTACAAAAATTAAATTCTATGTACCCAAAAATCTCTATATTTAAGAAATTTGAAATTAACACTAATGTACACATGGGTTTCATCAACATTTTCTATATAATATATATAACTATATATATATATATATTTCATCAATTTCACTTAAATTTAATTTTTCCTCTTGTCACTATCTTAAATTCCATTTCCTTTGGCAAGTTAACACCATTCAAAAAATATTTTTTTTTTTTTTTTTTTTTTTATAATTTCAGAATCCAGACACATAAAATTGGAAAACTTTAACTGAAATGAATTTGGAAAAGATTGAGAAAAAACTCTCGGAAAAACTATATACTGAAAATTTAAATCGTATATTGCTAAAAAAAAAAAAAAAAAAAAAAATAAAACTGATTTTATATTTGAACACCTTAAAAAACTTAAAAATATTGGAATATGTATTCTTAAAACTGCAATGTATCGTATATATATTTTTTTTTAAAAAATTTTATGCACCTGAAAAGTTCATTCATTTAAAAGGTTATGACAGGATAATACAAGGACCAAAAAAAAAACAAAAAACAACAAAATGAAATTTTTTTTTAAATGCAATAAGAGACTTGAAAACTTTCACTAAATTCTCGATTGAAATTCCCAAACAAATGGTATAATCTCAGATAAGATATTTTGACTTCTTCTTCTTTTTTGGAGTCAGTTTTATAGATTAGATATTCTTTTATGTGTGCTTTACTTTTTAAAATTAAAAATAAAACTAAACAAAATTTGTTCAGATGTCCATTTAAAAAAAAAAAATAGAAACTTTTAAGCAAATATAAAACCAATGTTATATATAGGGTGTTCAAAATTGAGGTATCATTTTAATTTTAATAAAAAAAAACTTTTTTTTTTTGAAATATTAAATATATTTTTATTTTAATTTATTACAAATAGGTTAATAATGAAAAATTATGTCGACCAAGTGCCCCCCCCCCCCCTACTACTTCAGCAGGCTTCCAATCTTTTACAAAAATTCTGAATCACGTTGTTCAATAAACTGTTCTCAATGGTTGAAATCTGCTCGATAATGTGGTTTTTAAGCTCTTGAATTGTTGTGGGATTATTGCTGTACAGTTTCGATTTCACAAAATCCCACAAAAAAAAATCCAATTTAAAAAAAATTTGTCAACCACCAGCTTGATGGCACAATTTGTTGGAGCATTTTCTCTACCAAATTTTGTCCGAAATTTCCTAATAACATCTTGAAAACTTCTACCTTTTTCAAAAAATGTTGTAATAACAAAAACACGTTGTTCCTTCGTGTAAGGTTCCATATTAACTAACCGGAATGTATTTAGAATATACCTAAAGAAACCTCGTATAAAAATTCCAGGTAGAAAAAAAATGGCGGCAAAATCAAAATGATCCCTCAATTTTGAACACCCATACTTCGTGTATATTGAAAAAATTTCCTTTGAGTAGGATGTTATTTTTATTCTTTCAATTCCCATGTCACGTAAGAAGTTAATTTTTCCAAAACTTAAATCTATAAAAAAATGAATTTTTAGGAGCTCAAACATTAAAGTGTTAAAATCCCCTTCACTCAAAAAAAAAAAAGAAAAATTTTTCTACTTATTATTATAAAGAACTAATTTTAGTTTCAAATAATGTCAAATTTAAAAATTGAATGAATTGAAAAATTTAGGTACTGACAAATTGTATAACTTAGCATCCTACGATATACGAGTACTTATTAAATATTGATTATCCTTTTTGATAAAATTTTTATAAAATTTAACTATTTAAAATGTCATACATATAAAGTTATTCTTATAATATGGTAACTCCTTTTTTATTTTATATTATTTTGTAGTATGGAGAAACACCCAGATCTGTAGGAAAACAAATCTAAGAATCTTCAATGCTTGTGTAAAAACCGTGCATATGTATGATAGTGAAACGTGGCTGAGGTCTAACATCATCAGCCAGAAACTGCATAATATTCTGGCCTGCAAAAATAAGCAACGAAATTCTATAGAGAATTGGAGGAGAAGAACCCAAACTGAGGCAACAAAGAATGAAAAAATTGAGCTTAAAAAAATTAAGTTCTTGGAATCGGATCCCCTTGGAATAAGAGACGGCTGCGTACATAATAATATCTGGAGACGTACCAAATAACCTGGATCAATGCAACCTCACATGGGAGAATATAAAAACAGCTATAGAAAGCCGTGTGAGATGAAGATGCCAAATGGAAGCCCTAAGCTCCCTCGCGGAGTGACATGGAAAATAAATTTTTAAAAATTAATAACTAACATTTTTTTTTAATTTTATACTTAGCCTGTACTAGTTCAACATACACCAACAAAGTGTATACAATTCTAAAGGTTTTTATCAGGGCTATCTTCTGACACTTAATCAATCCAACTCTAGGAAGGTATATGCTCTTATTTTAGAAATATTTACATGAGAAATGTAGTTCTTTTTTTCAATACTGACAATTTTAACCTCAGACAATTATACACGCTTTTCGGCCTCCACAAAACATGGGAACTACATGGAAGTTTAATCTCTTAAAATTTCAAATCGAACTGTGATGGTCACCTATTGGCTATTCCAAAGAAGGGTCATAATTAGAATTGCTTAAATCCATCTTTAATTAAAAACATTTTGACAACAAAAATATGGAATTTTAATTGAAGACATTTTTACGTTAAGTGAATGAATTTTACAAAACATGTTTTAAAAAATAAACCACGTCATATAAAATATTCTCAAGATATAAAATATTCTGAAAAGTGTAAAAACTGTTTAAAGAAGTTTAAAAAATTTTAAAGAAGATTTAGTTTAAAGAAGCTAACAATTAAAGTAAAATAGATACTTTCCCAAAACTATTAGAACACCCGATGATAAATATTTTCAATACTGATTATAAAACCAAGTCAACCTAATTTTATATATAAATATCTTTTGCTAATCCTATACAAATCCTCACTTTAATTTAAAAAAAAAAAAACCAAAATACCCTAGAAAATACCTTTTTTTTACCTAAACTTTTTTTTATAATACCATAAACACTTTTCAGACTATAATATGGTGATTATTTAAAAAAAGAAAAAAACAAATTCATGAATTTAAATTAAATTTCGCCTTAGTCTTAGTCTTATTATATAAAATCAAAACTCCCAAATATATAATGATTTTTTTCCCCCATAAATAGTCCTTCAAATTTTCCCTCACAATTTTTTTATTAATAATATCAACTTCAACTTATCCATAATCTTATATTTACCATCAGTATCATATAGCTTACCTATACCTGGCTGATGGTACTCTATATCTATCAACTATTTATTGAACTACGATAGAAAAAAAACAAAATCCATTTAATCACAATTGATCGCGATTTTCTTTTCATTTAAAATTTTAAATAGAAAATCTCAAAGACAAGAAATCAACCCCATGTTCCCCATACACGAAGAAGTGAAAAAACCAAAAATAGAAAATAATTGGATAGAATACCAATCCTTAAAATTATATCAGAATCATCGTCACTCACTATAATCACGATAATAACCAATACAAACAACAACAAACAATAACAATACCAGTTATTGTTTACCTATACCTAACCATTAAATGTTGAAAAATCGACGCGTTTTTTTTCCTAATTCTAAAATTTAAGAAAAAAAATCTGATAAAAGAAGACGCGCGATGATGAAGGCAAAAAAAAAAAATACTTTATAAGGAAATTTTTTCTAAAGTCACCAACCTTTCTTTCAAAAAAAAAAAAAAACAAAAACTTTGTTTTTAGTAATTTCTTGACTTAAATCCAAAAAAAAAAAAACAAAAGAAAAAAACTCTTATAAAAGTTTTTTTTGAAAACTTTTTACACTCAATGTACACTAAACTGTAAATTCATAATTTTTCAAAGAAAAACGAGGAAAATTATAGTTTGAGTAGCCCTTGCCAACTTTAAGATACCCGTGCAAACGACTATGCTCTTTTAACTTCCCTCTAAGATTTTTAATTAAAAGGATACAAAAATATAAAATAAAATAAAAAAAAATTTGGCCCACCCTACCTAAAAAATTTTTTTTTAAAAAATCATAAAAACACATAAAAAATGGGTGGACCAAATTCTAAAAACAATCTTTTAAATAAAAAATTGGCCCACTCTAAAAGTTGGTCCGAGTAGTGTTCAACATTGCCAGCGCATTTACCCTATAATTTTACTTAACCATATTTTCAGTTTTAACCTCGTAGCTTAACTAGAATTACATGTAATCGAAGAGAGAACTTTGTAGGACTGCAGCTTCCTAAAAATAGGGTGAAAATTTTTTCAAAAGTTCTAAAAATTCCTTCCCATATTGAATATTACAAACGAATTTCAATTTTAAACCATCTAATCTTATAAGTTGCAAAGACATTCACTCCTTTTTCAGAAATGTCTGTGGCAGCTACTCTTAGTCCTGTTCCAAGTAGTCTAAAAATTTGCATACAAGCTTACCATATTACATTAATTCTCTACTTTTAATATAAACTTCATAGTGTAATTAGTTCTGAAGATATGTAATATCTAAGCACAATTCTAAAATTTGTATGGTATAGTCTCCGAAAATGAAGCCTTAACATTTTGAAACATCAAAAAAGTGCTTACCCTATTATATCAAACTTATCGTTTTTCATGTTGGATTTACTTTTCGATACATCGATTTACTTCATCATGTGTCTATAGATCGATGCGTTACAAACGGAAGATTAATTTTATATTAACTATGCCCTTTGTAGTTTACACAGGTATTAAAACTTCCAACTCCCACTATAGATTAAAGATAATCCAAAACGTTAACAAAAAAATCCCATCATCGCACATTAATAAAAAACAAACTTTCTTTTAAAATTTAAACAAAAGAAGGAAAATAAAATGGAGGTGGAAAACTTAACAACTCCGCACATATTATAATTTTTTTTAAAAAAAATTTTCCTTAATTGGCTTTATTACATCCACAATACAGAGGACATATTTATATAAATTTTACAATGTATTAGTATTAGTACGTAAAAAAAATGATGCAATTAATATAAATATTAATATAAAATAAAAACTAACAGTACTCGACTTGATTTCAAATCAAGTATGCTTGAATCAAATTTTAAAACAGTTCAAAGTGATTGATTTTGTAATTTTTAAGTACGTATGTGAATTCATATATGATCCACACATATATATATGTATCATATATATATATTTGTAATCAACATGATGGTAGTTGAATACGTTTTCATAATATAATATGTACATTGTATTTCTAGTTATTACCTATAAGTATTTATTTAATTGGTACTTGATTTAAAACTAAGTCAAGTATACTTGACTATTAAATCAATATAAAAAGTTGTATTACACAGGAAGTGAATTAATAATTTTTATTATAATTTTATATTTTATATAATTTTTAATATAAGTACAATATAAATTTTATTCTAATTGAATTCTTTCAAAAAATAGACGGTAAATTATGAAAATTAATAAATTATATTTTATATTTTGCTGGAATTTTTAATTTTTTAAAATATTTCAAGTATACTTCATTTATAAAATAATAACCTTTTTTTTTTGCGATTTCCAAACCAATTGAGCATCAATCCCTAAAAATATGCAATATAATTTTAAAGCAATTTATTAATAAGTAATCGTTATTATTTTTATAAAAAAAAATGAGTTACTTATTAATTCAATTATTGCTTTTAATCACAAATAAGTCCTTAATTAATTAGAAAATTTTAAAATAGTTAACTTGTCAATAATTATTTATCGAAATTTTGAAAAATTATTTAATAATACGTTAAAGTAAGTATATAGGAAATTAACACTTTTTTACTAACAAGGTGGTGCTGGAGTTCAAATACTAGTAGAAGTAAAAAAACTTTTATCTAGTTTTCAACTGAATATGACCTGTTTATAAATGAAATAAACAGGTTCAACCTGGTCCAACTACTTAACAATACTGATGTCTTCCCAGTTTCTTTTTCCTAA
This sequence comes from Dolichopus griseipennis, assembly GCA_963082915.1. Lineage (NCBI taxonomy): Eukaryota > Metazoa > Arthropoda > Insecta > Diptera > Dolichopodidae > Dolichopus > Dolichopus griseipennis. The sequence continues at coordinate 87,365,055 of OY720444.1, forward strand.
GACCCTTATTCTTAGGTATTCAAACGCTTCTCATTTACACAAGACATGAATAATCGTTTCATCCTTCCGTTTAGAACCTCTGCAATCTCTTGTAGTTGCTCTAACAATTCTGACTGGGTCTGGACTCTAAGTATTAGGTGGCCCGAACTTATTCCTTTTATCAATCTAAGGATTACTTTTCTTTATTAAGAAGAAATTATTCTGTATCAATTATAAAAAATATAAAAAAATATGATATATAAACAAATAATTTAATTTAATAAATATAACTCACAGATACAAATTTAAAACTCAAATACAGATATTAACTCAAAAATAAAAGTTATTATAATATACAAATAGAATTATTGCCTTTATGAAATCTAACATAGATTCTTTTAGTATTGCCACAGAGTAATGGTATATGAAATTTATTAAGATGAATCTTATAGAAAGATATTATGTCCAATATCTTCCCTTCTGTTCCATTAAAATAAAATTAAGTTAATCTCTTTCAAAAAAAAAAACTATAAATCTGCAATGGCTTTAAAGTTTCATAATTTTAAGGATTCACATAGATCTGGGTAAATCCTCATAATTATGAATAATAATTTAATCTTTCCCAATCTTTAAAACTTGTAGCACGCTAATAAGAAAATATTAAAGTATAATATTTCCATTTTAAATCCTTACACCCAATACCCACTTTCAAAACTCTTTCCAATATAAATTTTCCTGCCTACGCTACATCCTACACATTTCTTTAAGAATATCAAAAACTTTAAAAAATCTTTTTGTAATATATATTTTTTTTTTTAAATTATTATAATTTCTTTTTAAATCTAAAACTTTTTTAATTCTTAAGTTAATAAGCTTCACTTAAAAAATATGGTAAATATAAAATTTACAACCTTTACTTAACTTACCTTTTTCTGAGATAGTTGCTACAAGCAAATACATTGGAATTTTGAGGTCTATAAATATATATATATACTCTACACCTCAAAAGAATGTCTGCTTCATTAAGAAAACTTTTTTTAAACTATTTTTTATGTTATTTTGTTTTTTAATCGTATTTTTTTTAACGCTGTTTTTTTTATATTTTCATTCTTTTCACCACTCTTTAAAAATTACAAAAAAAAAGAAAAAAAAAAAGTAATCTATAAAAAAATATAAAGGGTGGTATTATGCAAAAGAAGACTTAAAGAAACCACGAAAAAATTTATACGAACAAAAAAAACCTTTTGCTTATAGAAAAATAATTAAAAATTCTGGAAGATGAGAAAAATAAGTGTCATCACTAGAATTAAATATAAGCACGTGTTAAATTAAAGTGTATGTATAGTACATTTTGAAATAAAGGCATTAAACAGAGACGCACTTTTGAATTATGATCGTTTACTAAATGATGGTTTTGTACGTATATGAATATAAAAACCTTTTTTTTAAATGTAGGTTACGTCCCTGTTTTTAGATTGTGAACAGTTTTTGATAACTTGGTCGTACAGTTTTATTAATTTTTTTTTTAAGTTGAATGCTTTCGATACACTCTTTTTTAAAATTTTCCTTTTTTTTAGACCTGTGAGTCAGGACTGTTCAATGTTATTGTCTTTATAAAATCTTGTCTCCTAAAACTAATCATTCCATAAAGTGGTCTTCCATAGGATTGATTACAAATAATAAACTTAGATAAATTAGAGTGAGCTAGAACCAGTATAAACTACAGGGTGGCGCAAAACAAACTTAATAAATTTATTTATATTTTTTATTTTTATTTCAGAATTTTGTGAAGAAAACCTGGGGAATTGGAAATGGAACAGTACATAGCAGAACAGCGATCAAAAATTACGAAAAGTTATGAAAAATATAAAAAATCTAAGACGTTTCTACATGTTATTCAGGGTGGTGCAAAAATACCGATATGGTTTGAATGTTTAATAATTTTTTAAATGTATTTATATTTTTTATTTTTATTTCAGAGTTTTGTAAAGAAAACTTGGGGAATTGGAAATGAAACAGTACACTACACAGCAGAACAGCGATCAAAAATTACGAAAAGTTATGGAAAATGAACTGGAAAGAGCAAGAATGTGCGAAGCCGGAAAGGGTCACCACTTGCGGAATATAATTTTTCTACTTAAGCTAAAAATATTCCCCATTAGTATACTGTATAACAAAAAAATAATAATAATAATTAACCAATACATCTTTAAATATGAATGAAAGTCACTAAAATTCCTTTGAAACGCGCACTAGAATCGAATCCTCCATTTCGCGATCGATTTCTTTGCGACATGGACAAAATTCAAGCTCAAACTCCTTTAGTTTATAATCCCAGCCCAGTCTACCTACTTAACCAATCTACCACGAAGATCACTTTTTCAACTTTTTATTTAAAATTTAAATTAAAAAAAAGAATCCCTTGTTTAAATGATTTTAAAACCTATATAAATAATCACAATAAATTCAATTAAGGTAAATATTTATTTTTAGACTAAATTTAAAGTAATTAGTCAAATCTTTTTAAGTTTTTAAATTGTTTATATTTTTAAATATGAGAATCTTTGATATAAGATAAAACCTAACCTAAAAAACCTATTGACTATTGCATAAATAATAACCAATATTTATTGTTTATTCTCAACTATATTTTCTACAATTTTTTTCCAATTTTATTCTTTTCTCTTCTCTCAATTTTCCAATTTTCTTTAGTCGTATTATATATATTATGTATTCCCCAACCCCAACCCCAATTCCAACCCTAACGACTCCGACGACATTATTCTATTTTTATTTATGTATATATTTCTATTATAATTTCTTTTTGCTTATTAACTTTTCTCTTGTGGTAGAATTTTACTTCAACTTACCTACCTATTTATATATTTTTCCTTTTCATAATTTAACACCTGGAAAATTAACGGAACAAAAGAAAAACAAAATAAAAAAAAAAAAAAAGGAAACAAAGAGAAAATGAAACCACAGCAAAAATAAAACACAAAGCGATGCGACGATACTTTTGAATTTTGACATATTATATTTAATGCCAAATAAAATTAGGTCAACCTACAATATTTTTGATTGTTTTTTTTTTCTTCTTTTTTATTTTTACCTTTATATTTTCCATCCTCTTTATATAATATTCTTAAATTGAACAAAGTCTAAAAAAAAAGAAAAAAAAAACTTAAACGAATCGCCAAAAGCAAATCGCCTCTGACACTTCAATTCTCTTATAATAAATGTCAAAATATAGAACAATATAGTCAATTGTACAGAAAAGGTGGGAGAAATATAATATTGAATGAATAAAGAGATGAAAAAAACTAAGAGTTTTTAAAAAAGCTAATTTCGAAAATTACACAATGTTTCATACTAAGTTTTGGGTGAAAAATATATATAAAAAAAAATTAATTGATAATATTAAAATTTATTTATTTCAATAATTCATTATAATATATGAATAATAATTAAATACATCTTTAGAATATAAGTGCAATCAAATCTGGGATAACTTAGCTGTTAAAATGTCAAAAGATAATGTTAGGGCTTCAATGTTAATGTTTAATCTTGGAAATATATAAAAGATGCCTAAGTTACTGGTTTTAAAAATAGAAAATATTTAATTGTTAAGTTTTCAGAGCCCTTGAATGTAAGAGACTGCTACCAATTGTTATCCTACGTCTTAAAGAATAGCAAAACGTGATGATTTTGACAACTTACATCACGTCAAATTGACAACATGGCGTCAAAATCACTTTTGAGTCTTCAAGAATCGCCAATCATCACTTTTGTGATACCCATTGTATGCTACGCCTTCAAGAATCGGGGTGTACATACATAAGCAAAAACTTAAAAAAAACATATTCTTCTATTAGAAAGTCCTTCAAAACTAAGAAAAATCTTTGACACGTTAGAATATAATTTGAGCTTAGATTTTTGTATATTACTTCAAAAAAATTTGGTATTCTAGTAAATGGTGTTCAAAAATATCAAAATTTTTATTTTCGATCTCTTACAGCTCTCCTAAACAATGGACGTCACAAAAAATAAAAAAATTTTAAATGACCCAAATTCCTAACTGAAGTCTATTACAAGATATGAGTAGTAAAACATTTAGCCTAAATTAAGTTTCGCATAACGGTAAATTGAAGTATCGTATGGCAACCCTATATATTTATTTTTTATTTATTTACATATATTTACAAAGTTTATAAAAGGAACTGCTTTTGATTGTTTCCTTATAAAATTCTTTTTATAGCAATTTAAATATAGGATTTTCTGGAATCCCCAGAAATATGTAGCTTCATGAAATTATTTTTTTTTTAACGGTACCTATCCAGTAAAATTCCATTTTTTTATTTAAAACGGTGTAGATGTTTTATCAAAAAAATTGTCAGGAAGGGCAGACAAAGTGAAACTATATAGACATATTTTTTCAAAATGTGCTAAGATATTTACTTCCATTTTTATTTTTAATTCTATTTTTGTGGGAGTAAAATTTAATTTTTGGAAAAATGAATTTTAATCGTTTTCAGCAATTAAATTTGATTTTAAAAATTAAACTTGTATTCATAATACCCATAACAAAAATTACTAGAAATTAAAATAAATTGTTAGAGAAAGCTACAGAGCTAAAATTAAAAAGTTACAAAGTTGAAAAATGTTTGTAGCTCCTATGTCACCCATAAAGAACCAGAAGAAAATGAAGGATCAAGAAGAGATATAATATTTAAAAATGATTTTTATAATCATTGAGCTTAAACAATTTAAAAATATATCTGCATTTACATAATGTAAAGGTTTATTTAAAATATGAATTAAAATACATACAAGTATTTGTATCGCGTATTGTATATTTTACATATTGTATAGAAATTTTTATAACTCGATTTTCTAAAATAGTTTCCTTTTGAGTTTTGTTCACATTTGTCAATTAATCTTTAATGTACAAAATGAGTTTTAACGAAGATGTTCTAATATAATAAAATGTTCTTTAATAATTTTATATAAAATAAAAGAAAATTACGACTTTGGGGGTTTAAAGAATTTTTGTACAAACCAAAGAGTTATAAAAAGACCCTTAATATATTTGCAAAGAAGAAGTTAAAATTCGGAAATGGAAGTACAGAGTGTAATTATACACAAATTGGAAAACTCTTATTTGGACAACTTCTGAAGTTTTCTTTTTTATTTTTTTTTTATTATTTTCTTTTAATAATAGGCTTAAAAAAGTGAATAGCACTTTGGTACCTCTGTAATTTTTATTATTTTTATTATTACCGTTATTACATAATAACAAATCATACTTAAACAACTGAAAAACTTAAACAATAACTTCGAACTTCTCGGGAAGTGCTTCATATTAATTCCTCACAAACTTCGAACTTAGAAACTCGAGCTTATGGTAAAATTTCAATCCGAATTTAAAAAATACCTTCTTAACTTTTTAAATATTAGTGATTCTAGAACAACTGAACATTAGAAACAATATACCAAACTTTTAAATATTTTTAAAGAGAAATGAAAATTCTCAGACTATTATTTAATTTTAAAAATAATGGTCTTTAATTTTTTAAAAAAGTTTTTGTAGTAAATAATGTTTAATAAAAGCATTTTAAGATTTCTTTTCTAAATGTTGCAACATTAGTTAAAATTTATTTTATGTAGAAAATGTTCTCAGATAATTTATAAAACAATTGCATCTTACTTACGTTAACTTGGTTTGTATCATACTTGAATAACTTATCCATTTATGTATATATAGACTTTTTGAAATGAATTTATTCTACTCTTATCGTAAAAAATGTTTAACGGTTGAACACCCTTATATACTGTTAAAGTTGTAAATATTAAAAAACGGAGAAAAATTTTTTTTTAAATCAAAAAAAAAAAAAAAAAAAAACAAATTATAAACGACTATCATGAATTCGCATATATCCTGAATGGGCGTTATACCTTTTAAATTTATTTATTTCACGTAGCCTGAAAAAATAAAATTTATGAAAAAAAAACTCGTCCTAAAAACTTTACTAACTTTAATATATTTTATGATCTCAAGTACAAACATGTGTATGTGTTTATTTTTTTTTAAATTCGTCCAGCATATAAAACATACGTATATATAGAATGCAACTTAAATAAATCTTTAAAAGAAAAGTAACAAGGGTTTTTACTTTCTTTCCATAAATATTATTTAAAAATTGACCAGAATATACATTTACAGTACAATTTTCAGCCTTAAAAGAAAGTTAGAAAAATAAAGAAATAAAGTTTAGATTAATTAAAAATTTAAGTTAAATTGTATCCTACTATTGTATCCTCCAAATCAGTGCTTCTCAAACTTTTTTATATTGTGGCTCCCTAAAGCTGAAAAAAAAAATTCAATCTTCCCTAAAAAATAACAGTAATAAAACACCATTTATCATTACTTTTTCAAGCAATATTTTTAATATCTATATATTACTTCAAAAATAAAATTCTTTCAAATCAAGTTTTTAAAACCACATAACTTTCAAAATTATTACAATAATAATACATATTATATAAAATAAAAAAAAATTATAATTTCCCACCAAAATAATTACTTAATGAGAGGGATGTGATTCCATATTTTTACATAAATAATCAATAACCGGTGAAATTTCAGAAATACTAATTCGAAGGTTTTGCTCCAAAGCGTTCGATGAAAGGCACGATCTATGTTTATTTTTAATTATTAGCAATGAAGAAAAAGCAGTTTCGCAAAAATACGTTGTAGCAAAAGGCATTAAATTTAGCAATGCTTCTTTTGCGATGGACGGATGTTCCCGCTGTCGCCTTATCCAAAATTCTGTAAGACTTTTTTCATTAAACTCTAATTCAACAGAATTATCTGATCTGATATATTAAAAGTATATTTATGTGTTGCTATGTATCTAAGCCTACTAAGAAATAAAATTTAAAAAAATAACGGTTTTGAAAAGTGTAAATGTAGAAATAATTTTTCATATAAATTTATTTATATTTTTAAATACGAATTTAAAATTTTTTAAAGAGTATATTACTTAAATATTTCGCGGCTCCCTTGTCAGAGCTCCACGGCCCCCAAGGGAGCCGCGGCTCACAGTTTGAGAAATACTGCTCCAAATCACCTCCAAATTGGTTCCTTCACATAAAAATTATTTTCTTTTGTATGGAAATCTTTAAACTCAATTTTAAGGCATTAGAAATGTTTTTTTAGGATTTTTAACGTTTTTTCGAAAAAAGGTTATTTCGTATGAAATTTTCTAAAAATTCAATTTTGAAGCATTTATAGAAATTTTTCAAAAACTTTTACATAATTTAAAATTTTTTATTTAAGTATTAAGAGAAGTTATTTTGGGTGTTAAACGTTACTTCGTAACTTTATCCAAAAATTGTATTTATAGATTTTTGTATAAAAAGCTTTTAAAATAATTTTTAAGGCATAAGGCATTTTTAAAGGTTTTCACCAAAATATCGGGGTTTTTTATACGTTTTTTGTTGTGAGTGATATCGGCAAATCATAGTTTCGAATATATATTTTTTGCTTTAATGTCATAAAAATGTTGTAAAGTAAATAATATTAAATTAAAATAATAAATTATTAAATTAGATTTTTTTAAAAATAAACATTTATTTCATAAAATATTTCTCTGAATATATATAACAAAAATATATAAAATAATTTTTTATTTTTGGAATATAAAATTTTATATCCAAATATCTGGATAAAAAAAAATACTTGAAAAAGTTTTAAATATTTCAAACTTTTATACTCTAAATATTTTATAGAGATTCTTAAATTAATAATATGATATCGTTCACAAATTTTTTGTAATAATTCGTTTTTTACTTAAAGCGGAAGTAGTTAATTTCATTCCCATTTCCTTAACCAGTGCTTCAACACAATCAATTTCATTTACTGATAGACCATCTGGAAGTTGAATTTCTTTCAAACTTTCATCACTCTTAAAACACTCTAAAGTTTCTCTCATATCTTCTTTAAATGGATCATTTTCAGTTTTTTTATTTTCTTTATTATCATTTATATTAAGCAATCCAAATGCTCTGGCACATATCTCTTGATTTTGTTTAATATACTGGGATTTACGAGTATTAAGTTTTTCTAACTCGGCATTAATATCATCATTAGAAGGCTGTAATCTTTTTGCTTCTAATAGTTTCTTTTGAGATTTTTCATACTCTCCTAAATCAGAATAGGCTTTACCTTCACGATACAATGCTTTTGCATTTGATCTATATAATGTTGGTGAAATTGTACGCATTTCGTTACACATTGAGCATACCCTAGCAGGCTGTTCTAAAATTGAATATATTGTAGCCAAATTTGTGTACAATTTAACTAAAAATTCATTATATTCTGTTTGTTGTTGTTCATTACTTAAGCGGCAAGCAATTAAACTATTAACTGCACTATGGAATGCTTTAAGGGCACCTTGATAATTTTTTAACTTGAAAAAATCAATACCCTTTTTATGGATTTCTTTGATTTTTGGAAAAGCAATATGAAATTTATTTCTATCTTCATCAGAAATCTGTTTCATTGCATTCAAATCACCAACATCTTCACATTTTAATACTTTTATTACAAATAAATAATCTGTTTTTGGTGGTATTCTTGGTGGGCAACCCAGTTCACCGTATAGTAATTTATATGATATTATAAATTGGGATTCTTCTTCAAGTTGCATTGTTCTAACAGCCTGTTCAATACCTTCTAATATTTGCATATTTCCAGTATAAAACACATGTGGTCTTCCTAAAATTTAATAATTAATATATATATTATGCTCTTAACTTTAACGAACAAAAAAACTTATTCTCTCCTTACATACCACGCAAATAAGTTGAATCAAATGTTTTATTTGAATTTTCAGCATATGAAGTATATTGTATTGAAACTCTTGTATTATCTGATACTATTTTTGAATCTTTGATACCCTTATGCACAACTCTTTTATAAATCAGGTCATTTATTTTTGTCATATTGGGTCTTAACTTGCTAAATGGTTCTTGCCATGGTGATACCAATAACTGTGGATCAATTTCTGGAGTATCTTCATCTGAACTGTCAAATCCAAAATCATCGAAAATATCATTTTGAACGTTAGCGAAATTGTTTGGAGTCGATTTTATTTCAAATTCTTTTCCAGATGATAACAAATCACTAAAATATAAGAAATAAACTATTGGAATTTGTACCATTTCAAAATGCGAAAGTTACTTACGCTATTGATAGCGGTTCTACAAGAATATCACCTTCAAAATCTTTCATTTCACTCGGCATTTTTGTTAAAATTTAATTTTACAAAATAAATATTATTATAAAAAATTTGATATCATTAATTTTTTAAAAAGTTTTTAAAAGTTATCTTGCAATTGCATTAAACGAGATTTTGAAACCTTGCTTGTCTAACGTCAAATTTAGTCAGATAAAGATATTTAAGATATTAATAAATGCTGCCATTTCATTTAAATTTATGTCACATGTCCTATTATCAAATCAAAAATTTTAAACTTTTTCCAAATAAATTACAATTGATAAAAAATCGGTAGGGAAAATGAAATTCAAAAATTGTTTTTAAATGTTAAAATTACATAAATCTATCATATCTCTAATCTATTAATACTTAAAAGGAATAATTTTAAACTTTTAACACAATCCATATTTTTTGCGTAGTTCTAATATTTGCCGCACAATTGATTTTTGGCAGCATTGAAAAAGGAAGAGATACAAATTTTAACTGTCAACAGACAAATGTCAAAATAAAAAATTATGAAATACACTCAATCAAAATTAAATTTTATTTTTTCAAAGTATACGAGTTTTTTTTGTGAATTATCTATAATAAATAAAATATATAAAATATAATTTTAATGGAGCATTTAAAACTAATTAATACAAATTCAATAAAATAGATTTTGTTGATTAAAAAGGTAAATATTATTTAAATATTGTAATTAAATTGTAATTTTAGGTAAAAAAAAAATGAAAGAAGAAAAAAAAATTGGCGCGATTAAAAATAGCGGGCTTATTGCAAGAAAGAAAAGAATAGACATATATTTTTTTACTCTTTCACTTCATTTACACGAAAAATAAGTAATTTTTCTCAAAAAATTGAGTTTAATTTTTTTATTATAAAATAAAAAAAAAAAAACAAGTAGAAGAAAAAAGAAAAATTGAGAAAATTAATGTTCGGAGCTCGTTAATATGGAAAAATGTCAGACGACGACATCATTTGAGTATTTTTATTAGTTGAAGAAAGAAAATATCGGGTGAATTTCATTTTTAATTTTTTTTTTTTTTTTTAATAGATACATACAAAATTTTTTTTAAAATTAAATTAAAAAAAAAAGTGTATAATTAATTTGTTAAATAAAAAAATGTGAAAAATTAAATTTAAAAAATCAATAAAACAATGAATTTGTTGAAAAATATTCGGTGAAAAAAAATGAAATACCGGACCGGCATAAAAAAAAAAAAAAAGCTTCCATTCGCTGATTCGAAATTCGAATAGATTGCGGAATATACAAATACAATGGGAGAATAATATAAGTGAATAAACCTTTGGCATTGAAAAAATATGAGTTTAATTGATTTCAAGTCTAAAACAAGAATAAAAAAAACTTGGTAGGTAATTTTACAAAACCTTTAAGTTAAAAAAAAAAAAAACTGAATTTAAAATATAAAAAAATGTAGGCATCTGTTGCATTTTTTTCTTTTAATTTATAAATAGGTATAAGTATAAAAGATTTTTTAATTTCGTGATGGTCAAAAAAGTTGTATATTAATTTTTTTTTTTTTCTCGTTTTTCTTTTCTTTTTTTTTTACGAAATTTGTGTGATGGTGTCAATGGCTTCTCCAAAGTGAAAAAATATAAGAAAGAAATAAAAATCTGCGTTGATTTTTAAAATGCGCGAAGCACTGCGCCGCCCCGTTTATTATATGAGATTTTTTTTTTGTTGGGTTTTCTATTCCTCTTCTGTTATATGATTTGCGGCTGTTGCTTTTAACTTATTTTTACCTTTTTTCTGTTTTTTTTTTTGTATTAATTTTTTTCTTCAATTCCATCATTTACTAGCACCACTGCTGTCGACCATGCCAACGCAAAGTATAGTATGAAAAATACATATGTTTAAGTGTATATAAGATAATGTATGCATGTATGTAAAGTTTGTATACATAAAATAATATTTAAATACAAATTTCTGGTCGGATGATAATGGACGACAAATGATGGAATTAAAAAAAAAAAAGAAAAAAAAAACATTTCGAAAAAGAGTAAAAAAAAAAAAAAATGTTTTCTTAAATTAATTATTTAATTATTTTTCGAATAAAATTATATACACATATCTGTATTTTGTTTAAAAATGTTTAAAAAAAATGTTAACATCGCTCGCAATCAAAAAATTAGAGTAGGTACCGTACTACATATGTATAAGAAGAAGACGAATTGGATTGGTATGGTTTAAAACAAAAAAAAAAAATAAAAGTTAAAGGATAATAAAATGCGAAAATGCGTGTAGGAATATAATAAAAAAGCATGCAATTTTTTTTCTGCTCACAATTTTAGAATATCCGTTTATGGTATCCCAAATAAAGTTTCCCATTAAATTAAAATACCTACAATATGCATATGCATAGTTAAATTGAAACAGTTTCATTTTATCGGCAAAGAGTTACATATCTATGTTATAATGTAAAATGTAATTGAGCAATTGACTAGAGTATTATTGATTTTTGAAAAGGTTAAAATTGAAGTAATCTGGAAATTTTAAATGTTAAATATTATCTATGCTGTAATATTGGACATTATTAATAAATAATAATTATAAATAAATATTTAAAGTTGAATCATCATTTTAATATTGATTTTTATGTATCTTTTAAAATTATATAATAAATTAATATATTTTAAATTTATTAGTTAAAGAAAATTGATAGATTGTTTGGTTAAGAATCGATTTTCATATAACTGTAGCTACATGCACATGCAATTTAAAAATAATTTTCCAATCTCCAATAGATTTGTTTCTCACTTTTTAAATATTCTATTTTGTTAATTAATTCTTTAAATATCTGTATTTGTTTTTAGAAAAAATAACTGAAGATTTATAAAGAACCAATAAAACGGATTTGGTTCATTTTATTAATTTGAACGTCATTCTTTTTTAAGCCGGTACACTAACACCAATATAACATTAACGATCGATCATTCCTTATTACAAATTTTTTTTTTCTTTTTCTTTGATATTAGCATAAATTTTTATTTTTATATAAAATATTTCGCTATTATAAAGTACATATATACATATATCTTCTATATTAGTTTATAATACTATGTAGTGTACCTATATCATTTTTTTTATTCTTCATCTCCATTTTATCCAAGTCTTGATTTAAGAAAAACATATACATAATCATACATTAAATATATGTATATATGCACATATATGTTTTTTTTTTATTTCTACATCTATAGAGTGTAGTACCAAAGTAGTATCCATCGTGAGCCCCCAACATAAACGACAAAAGCAATAAGAGAAAATATATGATAAGAAAAAAAAAAATAAAAAGAAACTCAATGTCGTTCGTTCTGTACATTGTAGTATCCATAAGTTTATTATTAAGAACAGGATCCGTTTAAATATTTTATCTTACATAAATTTATGTAATTTTTTATGGTATTGTGGTATTAGGTTTATTTTCATACCTGCAAGTATATATTTTGTGACTTAAAATAGATGAAAATCTATACTAAATTTAATGAACCTTTGTAATTCATACCAATAATTTGTAAGTTTAGTTTTCGATTAAATAAAAAAAAAATTTGAAATTGATAATACGAGCTGAGGAAATTTATTAAAATTATCTTTTCTTCAAAAATATGAAAGTTTTTTTTTTAGCAATATTGATAAGTACATCCTTAAGTGTCTGATTAGTGTGTCAAGTCAAAACGAGTATGCGTCGTTTTCTAAATTTCAGTAAATTGTTTGGATTAAAAATTTCAGTAAAATGGTTCCCATTTGATTGATATATTTTTAAATTTAAGTGGAAAGTATGTATAACATAGAGAAAGCAGAGGTTGAATTACAACTGGGAGAGATCAGGGAAAATTGATAGTCAAAATATTGGAAAGCATTCTGCATAAATCAAGAACAACCCTAAATTGTTGGAACGCAATGAACAAACTACAAGATACCCAACCCTAATGTATTCAAGGTTTTGCGCCAACGAAATGGCTAAGAGAGTTATTAGAAAACTCAGAGTGAATATAGGACTCTCACACTCGAAAGTAAAGTAAACTACAGAAGCATGAGCTAAAGTTCATACGAAAGGGCAATGTTTACACTCCGCAAGAATACTTCAACACAAAAGTTTTCACTAGATTTCATGCAGTCAGAATAGGTAGGGTTACTACCCGATATTGGAGTGGCTGTGTGTGTAAGGACTTAACGATTTCCCATGTATAAAACTAAAAAAACTATAATCTTAATAAAAAGAAATAAAAAAAACCATAATTTATTACTTTTCTTTACTAGTATTTGAAGCTTAGGAAACTTAAATAACAAATCCTATTATATAACTTGTCAGAAAATTCAAATTTTAAATGACTGATTAGTTTATTCTCAGAATTACAATTGAAATTGTTATAAAATTTCTACTAAATCAAAGTAAATATAATAATTAGTACTAAATTTAAAATATTTAACACATAAATCGTATTCCTATTTAGTACTAAATTTTCTTAAGTTTTTTTGATTGTACTTCATATTTTCATCTCTATATTTGATTTTAATTATACCAAAAAAAGGAAAAACAAAAAATGAAATAAATATGTATACATATATATATATTTTTATAAAAAAAAACAAAAAATGAAGTTGTATATATCCCGTTTTTCTATATGAAAAAGAAATTTCCTTCTACTACACAGCTTATAAAAATGAAAATATATGTATATAATATATATGTACTACAGATATAAAAAAAAATAGTATAGATATAAATAAATTTATATATATATAAAAAATAAAGTTTTTTTTTGTAGTGTTGTAAATGGTAGCCTTGCTTTTTGCCTTGCCTTACCATCACTTTATTCAACAACAATAGCAGCAGTCGCAGTTGAAAAATGTTCGAATTGGTAATTTTTTCTTGAATATCTTGGAAAAGGTTCTCAATGATTTTTTTAATTAATTTTTCTTTTTTTTTTTTTAAGTTTGTAATTGCATTTACATTTATATACATATTACATTTATGTATTTAATTTTTTTCTCAACTGAATGTCATCCAGTTATCAGTTAATTTCCTTTTTTTTTTTTTTAATTTTTCAAAGTTTAATTCGCATTTAAAATTTAATTTAAAAAAAAATCGTTTTCATCATTTGGATAAAGTTTATTTGTAGTAAAATAATGGCGTGCAATTTTTAAATTTTATAAAAATATAATATACATAAATCATTTTCATAAATTAAGAAAAAAGACCCAAATGTCTGTTAAAAAAGTTGAAAAATCACGAAAAACATTAAAATTCAATAAACTTGAATTTTATTTAAAAAAGAAAATGATGAAATTTGAAGCAAAAATTTAAAAGTGTTGATAATAATTAAAAATTTCACAAATAGTTTTATTTTTGTAATCAGTGAAAGACAAATTCAAACTAAGGAAATATTCAATTAAATCAGTAGTGAATTTTGATTAAATTTTCATATATTATTTGTTAACATTGATATTTATACCTATTTTAATTATAATTGTATTCAGGATAATTTTATTTAATTTGTATAATATAAATTAATTAATTAAAAATTTATAATTTAAATAATTTTTTAATTTTAACAATTTTGTAGAAAAGAATATTTCTATAGATATTCCTTTTTTGTTAGTAAAATTTTGGGAAAAATATTGATTTTTTTTCTGTTAATTTTATATCGTATATATTTTAATTTTCTTGTGTGTTACGAAATCTTTATTCTTCTCCTATAAAAAATATGTCCACTAGTTGATATATAATAAATATAATAGTGGTATAAAAATATACATACTTATGTATTTAAATGACAAAAGTATATAATATAAAATATGTAAAATGTATAATATTTATAAAAGAATAGAAAATGAAAAAGAGTGAAATAATATTTTGGGGAGCGGTTATTTGTTTTAAAAAAAAAAAATCTTAATTTTCTTTTTAATAAAAATACCTACCTTATAAAAAACTAAAATAAACTTTTAAACTAAAACAAAACACTAAAAGCTAAAATAATTATTAAAAAAATGGTAATAAAAAATTTTTATTATTTTATTCCTGTAATAATTTTTATATACATACTGGAATCCTTAATAATAATGTAATAACATTCTAATCACGTAGATGGTGTGTGTACACACATTAAACTTCAAAATAGATAATATATGGAATATATAATATGTATGTACAAGTGAATTTAATTTTGTATAATTGAATTGAAAATCGAAATTTTTGTTTTTTGGAAAAAACAATAGAAATGAAGAATAAAAAAATCAATTAAAATCTTTTATCAAAAACATATCAGAAAACTTTAATATCTTTAAAAAAAAAGGAAATGGAATTATTTAAAAACTGCATTATGTGACCTAAAGATACTTAAAAATATTTATATTTTTAATTGCATTTTTTTTATTTGCCAATATTTTGTGCCTGTTATGAATTTACGAATAAATAAATAAAAAAAATATAAATATGTTAATATTAAAATATTAAAAAATAAATCTAAAATAATTTTGAATAGAATAAGATGTTCAAAATTTTGAATAATTGTACAAATTTTTTCAAATAGAAAATGTATTTTATATACAAAGTTAACAAATTTTATGAAAAATTATTATTATAATTTTTGATAACTTCATTTAAAGTATGCCTATAAAAAAATGGCTTAAAATCCCGCCAAAAAAAAAAATTACTTCATTTTTAATAGTTGATGAAAAATCCAAATTATAAAATTTTTTTAATTATAATCAAAAATACCATTTATGTATCTAAAAGTTAATTTATTTTAATTTAAAAAAAAAGTCATATAATTTTTTAATATTAATACAAACTAAGTATATGCAATATATATTTATTTTATATACATATGTATTAAAGTAAAATTTTATCATTTTTCTTTATCAACTTACATTATAATATAATATGTATATAAGTACCTATGTACTTAATATTAAGTATAATAAACCATATAAGGATTAGTCTCTTAAGATATTTATAATTATAAAATATATTTATATTAAGAAAACAAAAACATCTTGTTGTTGTTCTTTTCTTTTTCAACTAATCCTTGCTGTTTTATATCTTAAAAATAAACTTTCTTTTAATTACAACATCAAACCATTAAAAATATTTTACATATACTATATAAAATATATACTTAGATATAAATTAGTAGATAAAAACGAAAAAAAATTACGAAAATAATAATAAAGATTGTTCATTTTAATTTTTTAAGCCTGTTGCTTACTACTTTTTCATAATAATACATAATTATTATTATTATCCTTTTAACCGAGAATAAAGATAAAGAAACTTAATGTATATGTACCCTTTAAAAGACACCTAATACTCACTATACCCTCACATCTATATATACTCCTATCCACCTCTTTCTATAAATTAATATGCTGTATTGTGTGTGCTATCTTTGTATCTACCTTTTTTCTTACAAGTTATAACTCTAACCCTGAATATACTATGTTTGTTAATACTTTTTTTTATTAAATAAATAAAAATTTTTTTGAATATTTTTTTTATAATTTTTTTTTTTCTTTTTATTTCAGAGAACATTGCTTGCACACCCTAAATGTCCTTATTGGAATATATATATGTATATATGTAGAGAAACAAAAAACTTTCAAAAAAATATATATATATATAAAATAAATATAGCCGAGAATATAACACTAAAAGTGTACTACTCTTCTGTTGCTACTACTAGTACTACTAACTAATACTATTACAAAAAAAACAACTACGATTACTACCATTATTTTGTTTTTTTTTACCTTTTAACCACTGTTTTTTTGATTTAAATTTTGTTGTTTGGATAAAAAAAAAAAAAAAAACCGAAACTGATGAAAATCATAATGTGTTGAAACAAATTTTTATGAAGACTTAAATAAAATCATATAGCCTGTGGTAAAATCCTTTCAAAAAAAAAAAGTAATACATAATATATAAGGAACAAAATCATTATATATTTATAAAAAATATATATAGATACTAAAAGAAAAACAAAAAAATCGCTATCAAAACTTTGTGCTGTGAATTAATAATTTGTGAAAAAAGGAGGAAAAACAAAAAAAGAGAAAAAAGGAAGAAGAACGAAAACTTTAACGACTGTCACATTTTCTTTTTTGGCTTTTAAAAACTTTGTAAATTTAAACAAAAAATTAATAAATATATATGAATATATATAGAAACTTCCAAAAATAATTCGTCATACGCTATAATATTGAATTAAAATTCGTTGTCGTCAAGTTAAAAACATAGACACGATTTTTTTAAATTTTATTCTTCTTTTTTTAACACTAACACATTGATAATCAAAAAGAAGCACTTGTGCAAAAGAGTTGTTAAACAAACAACAATATAATATAAATAAATACATATTACGTTACATAGATATATAAATTATACAACAAATTCATCAGCAACAAAGTAAAGGAATATATAAAAAAATAAAAGGCCAAACATTTTTTTTAAAAAACTTGTCGCTTGCGATTTTCGTCATTGTTCTTCCATCCAAAAAAAAAAAACAATTTTCCTTCTATACTCTATAGAATCTCATTCTATATATTTAATATATATACGCACAAATACAAGCACAAAATATAAAAGGATAAAACTTATCCAAAAACTACATTCTATTAAATACATACATACTTAGTTTAATTTTTATCGTTATTCCAAAAAAAAAAAGAAAGAAAAACTTTTGTGGTCTTACAAAAATTGTATATACAATATATATATATAAAAAAAATTGAACTTCATAGCTTCCAAACTACATGTGAGAGTTAAACTTTGCCATAAAAAGAAATCCTATATATACATAAATAAAGTATACGTTTATTTTATTATTTTTAACTTAACTTAAGAGAATTTAAATCAAAAAACAAGCAACAAAGCCGCTACAATACAACATCAGCATCATTTAACTACAACTTTTAAACAAGAAAAACCAAAAAAAAACACTAATTTACTTGAATATATGTATATACAGACATTCATAACATAAAGAAAAACTAAAAATACAAAAAAACAAACGTAGAGGAAACAAGAAAGATAGAAAAGAAAAACAAAAAAAAAACAAGTAGCAACATGATGAACAACAGCAGTATAATGTCCTCAATACAAAATGGCAGCAACGGCAACAACAACATTAGTGTTGTAAATAGCAATAACCTTGCTAATAACAATATTACCGGCAACAGCAACAACAACAACAGCACAAATAATAACAATAGTAGCAACAATCGTGAATTTGTAGAGGGATGGACGCTTGCGCAAACACTTGGTGAAGGTGCCTACGGCGAGTAAGTATTTCTTTTTTTTTTTTTTTTATATAATATATACATATATTTGTATATATAAATATATATTATTATAAAATTGCCTTCCCTTTTAGTTTATTTTATATATTTCTTTAGTTTTTTAGTTTTTTATTTGATTTGTAGTGGAAAAAACTCAGAAACTCTTCTATTTTCTTTAGGGAAATTTATATAAGAAGAATTACTAAAACAATTTTTTTTTTGTTTTAGAATAAGAAAATTTTGTACCATACTTTAATGTACATAACATTGCATTTAAATATGAATATTATATGAAGTATATGTACATATCTAAGAAAAATTACAAAAAAAAAAAAACTTAAAAAAGTTCTATTTATTGCAAATTATGTTTAACATCTTACATATTTAATAAAATAAAAATTATGTTATACTATTCCTTGTCAAATTTCCCTTGTTTCAAAAAGTTTATATATATGTATAACAAATTAAAAATTGTAATGCTTTCTTGTTATACTAAATTTTTTTTTTTTATTATTATTATTTAATAAATTCATTGTTTTAAATTGCATAAGTTTGATGCATTATTTTTGCCTTTATCAAATAAAAACTATTCTTTCGTAAGTTCTATTAAGCTTTTTGAATATTGTTTTATAATTTTATATACTACCTATATATGGTTCCAAAGGTTTTTAAGTTACAAAATTTTTAAAAAAGTTATTAAAATCAACTTTTGTTAAAATATTTGAGATTTCTTCTATGTATCCTTCAAAATTTAAAAAAAAGCAAAGGTCAATGCATAAAATTGAATTGAAATTAAGATTTGCTTTATCTTATGCATTCCACCAATAGAATTGAAGTTTTAAATGGAAAACTTCTTCAAAACAAATCTAAAAAATTAACTTTAAAAATATTTTTTCTATTTAAATATTCTAAATTTTTTTATTTCATTTAAACTTCAAATAAATATTTGCAATTTATTTTATATAATATGATAATATTAAAGTTTCATTTTGTTTTATCATTTACAATATTGTGTGATCAATTTAATTTTCTTTATTCATTTTTCTTTCTTTATGTCAAATTTAGAACAGATTTATAATAAATAAATAAAAAAAAAATAATATCTACTTCCGTTTTAGTTTAAAATAAATAATGTTACATCATTTATCATTTCATTTCATTCCTTTATTCATTGTTTTAATAAGAAATGGTTTACAATGTTACAATATCAGTCTTTTTAATACTTGTGCAGTACTTATATACAATTCTTATAATTATCTAAACCAAAGTTATATCCACATAAGTGGATATAATATCTTTGTGCATGTAGTGTATTTAAATTTTCACCTGTAATTTCCTTAAATTTAATTACACGTTTTTGTTTTTTATTTTTTTTTTTATTTTTGTTAAATTTTAAAGTTATTATAAATAAACTTTATTATCATCTACCTCATCCAACCGCTTCACAATCTCATTCAAATCTCGTATTTAAATTAGTTATTTGTCTTCTTTTTTAAGGAACTTAAAAAGAAAAACACAAGCAAAATAAAAATTTAAATGCAATTTAATTCTAATAAGCTATATAAAACTTTTTTTAAAAAGTTTTGTTTTTTTTATTACTCTTCTGTTCTTTTTATGGTTTTAATCTTTGTTATTATTCTTAAGTTATTTAAGATGAAAAAAAAAGAACAGCGAAACAAAACTAAGTCAAATCATATCGTCCTTTCTTTTCGTGTGTTTTTTTTTTTTTTGTTTTTTATTTACTCAGATGTGCAATAAGTATTTTGTACTTAATATTTCTATATTTCATTTTCTTTGTTATTTGTTTTGTTTTATTTTATAACATTATGAATATTAAATAATCTATAAAAAGGTAAAAATTATTATATTCATTTACATATATAAAATATATATATATAAATATAAGTACTTGTAATTTTATTATATAACAAAAACAAAAAATTTATTATTGTCCTTGTTTTTAGTTAATTTGTGTAAAATTTCAAATTCGTTTCAACTATTTTACCCAAAATGTACGGGGGAATAATATTTTCAAACAAAAAAGAAAAACAATTGAAAACAAAAAAGAAAAACAAAGGAAAATAAATTATACACCTTTGGTAAATAAATTTTTCACAAGACAACCAAGGAATACAAGAAAAATATACGCAATAAAAATTAGTATTTTTCATAGAAAGAATTGAAGAATATACAAAACACTTTTCTCTCCTAATCTTTTTTTTTCAGTATTCGTTCAGGTTTCTTTCTTTGCATTTCCATCCTTATCCAGCATCGTCACATCATATTTCTATGCTATTTAAAAGTTTTAGTTTCTTTCTTAACCTGCTTTTTTTTTTATTAAATTTTATACACTACATATAAAAAATAAAAAACAATGTTTTGTAGAAAGAGAAGATGAAATATAGGGAGGAAATGAACATTTTTTTTGTTTCTGGGAGGAAATAGAAACTATGTATATTGTAATATTGTATATTTTTAATGTTTATTTTTTTTTTATTAAAATGGAATCTCTGTTGATGGATGGATTGATGGGAAAGCTTTTGAAATAAAAAAAAGAATAACATTACAACTAACCAAATTTAAAGTTTCTTAGAAATATATAGAAATTTAATCCTTTATTTGAATACCTATAAGTCTTTGTTATAAGATTTTGTAAATAAAAATTTAAAATCTTCTAGGTATCATGCTTTTTTTCTATCTTAATACATAAAATATGTATGTAGTTGTGTATAAATTCTATACATTTTATATTAGGATTGTGGTGTAATCCTTTGTTTTATTTTATAATTTTATATATTTTATGAATAGAATTCAAAGTATTATGTAGTGACTGTGTTGTACCCCACCAATATTTTCTTCTGTTCTACATTTTGAAAATGTAATAATTTTTTCATTGTACTTAAATATATTATTTTTTGTTTTCTGCATTTTATTTGTATTATTATTTATCTCGCGTGTTATTTGAATCATTTTTATATTTACATTTTAATTTTCTAATATTTTTTTTTTGATAAAATTGTATTAGTAACGGGAAAAATAGAAAATAAAGAAAAAAAAAACTAGATCGTTACAGGATATTAAAGGATAACAAAATAATATTATAGAAATTGTTATTTAACTTTTTTTTCACTTTCAAAGTTTTTCTGTTATAATATGACATAATGTGTATATATATTTATATATACGTTCATATATGCGTAATTGTTTGCATTCGAAATTAAATATAATATATTATATAGTGTGTACTTATGTCCAAAAAAAACTTTGAAAGTTATGAAAATAAACTTTGATAATGTACATGATTGTCTTTTTTTTCTTTCGTTTAAATCAGTTAATTTTTAAAGATAGTGTTGTCGTATTGGTTATATGGTTATATTTAAGTTTCAAAATTGCGATAGTGTTGGCTTTAATATCTTAATTTTGCAAAAACAGTGCTACGTTGGAAATTTACACTTCATATTAGTCAGCAGTAGAATGGATTTCAACTATGGTCATTAAAAAACAATATTTTACATACTACATATTTGAATTTAAAATAATAAAATATACAGGGTGATTTTTTTAGTGTTTTAAATATTTATAGTGTATATTTAGAGGAAAACCAGATTTTTATTTTATTCAGAAAAACAGATTTTTATCCCCCAAACAAACTCTATAAATATTTAAAACACTAGTTTGAGCAGGATTGTCCATTTCCAACAGTTTTCGATAATAATTAGAGTTCAAAAATTTTTGAAAATTCCAGATATGGTTCAAAGTTTTTTTTTAATTCCAATTTATTAAGCTTGTATTTCAAAAATTACATCACTAATTTAATAGTAGAGCACACTGTTGGAAAGCTTTGTTGTCTAAATTTCCCTTAAATCCAACCTATAAATATTCTAGACGCTGAAGTTTAAGTATAATATAATATAACCTAATCCTTAATATCCTTTATACTTTTCAATATGGTAACACTTTTTTTTGTATACATATATTACAAAAGGGGCATCATTTTTTTCCATCAAAATAAACAGGAATATATAAAAATGTATAGTTATATGGAAAACGTTTTTCACTCATCCTTTTTTTATTTTTTTGTTTTCTTTGTGGTTGACTAAGAGAAAATTTGAAAACTTTATGAATGCATATATGTTAAAATTCATATATACATTTACATATTCATTACATAAATTTCCATATTTTTATATTTATATGGATATAAAATACAGAGTATATGTTTGCTTTTATATTTTCTCTATATATAGGTTAGGATAATAAAAAAAAAAACCTTTAATTTCCTTATACACCACTATTTTATATTTAATATTTTTTATTTATAACATCTTTGTTTTGGAAAAAATTCCCCAAGAGGAGGAAATAAGTAAGAGATTTCATTATAAATCCATCAATTAAAATGAAAAAATGAAAATAAAAATAAATATAAAAATTTCAGAACAAAAGTAGTGTAGTAGTATGTAAATGATAGAATAAAAGAATAATATGTATATATATAAATATATTGAAGTGTAAGTATATATTATATGAATATTCAAAAAAAAGGTAGTAGAACTTTTCCATCCAAGTATATTTTATTTTATTGTTTTTTTTTTAACTGTTTTGTTTCGATTATTTTGATTTGAAAAAATAAAAAACGATAAGTTAATGTCCTGCATATTGTATATTTATATATATATATATAAATATATAAATATACATATTCAAGGATTAAGTTTAGAAAGTTTATTAAAATTAAAAAATAAAATACAAAATATAAAAAAAAAATTTTCTTTGGGTAAAGCTTAGTTATAAAATAATTTATTTTTGGATTAAATGAGAAGGAAAAAATTAAAATTGATTTATTTTTTTTTTGTTTTTATTCAAAGGATAGCAGCGAATCCCTAATTATAAGTTTTTTTTTAAAATATTAAATTAGAAATCAAAAAAAGAAGTTTTTGCTTTGATAAAAAAAAATTTATTTAAAAAGAAATAAAACCTTTTTTTGAATAAAATTTTAATCTCATAACCATTATCTATATTAATTTTCCTAATAATATTATAAAAGAAGCCCTTATTTGATATAATACATTTATGATAATAATTGGTTCTTCTATATAATTATAGTAAATTTGGCAGCCCTGAACTAATTGTTTCGCCGTGGAAAAATACATTTAATATATATTATAAATGTATATATACATACTAACCATATAATTTGTAATTTGTATAGAATTTTCCAAAAAAAAAAAAATATAATTTCCCAATGATTTTACCGGCAAAATAATTTTTTTTATCATAATTGGAAAATATTCAAAAAATAAAAAAAAAATCACAAAAACAAAAAAGGAAATCAGAAGAAGGACTCATATTGGTTTTTGTTTTTGTTTTTTCTTCTTTTGTTATGTTGTTTTTGTTTCACATTATTGTTTTTCTTTTTTTTTTTTAATATTATAAAAAAAAAAACACAATATAACAACAAAAACTTTGGTCATGCGCAATTTAATATTATTTTTTTTGTTTTTTTTTTTATTTTTATGCAAAAAAAAACAAAACAGTTTCATTTTCCTCAACTGTTGTATGTTTATACAGTTATTATTTAAATAATATTTAAAATATATATACATAATTATACAAACGTATGTATGAGAGTGAATGAGAAAAAAATATAATGTATATGAATTTTCTTTTCTTTGTTTTTTATTATTTTGATCCTGTTTGAAAATATGTTTGTGCATATATATATATATAAATATTATATATATATACATTCACAGAATAAAGTAGAATAATACAGAAAAATCTCATTTGTTCTCAAATTGTAAAATAGAATTTTCTTCAATGAAAAACTTTTGATATGCTTGTATTTCGCTTAGCATTCAAGTTTTGTAAAAAGGAAACATTCACCCCTATTCTAAATTCCCTCGTACGGCTATGTCGGAGATAATCTACGAAAGAACTAGACATAATCAAAATATTAAAGAAATGATGTGAAATATCTTATTATTTTTTATTTATAATTTAAAATACTTTTTTCTCAAAATAATATTTAAAAATTATAAGGTACCTATTACAAATTTGAAAAAAATAATAATCATTATTTTTACTTAGAAAAATGAATTCAAACGTCAAAGTTGCCATTGCAGATTTAATTATCTACGACGGAATAGAGAATCACTAAAACTATTTGTTCGTAGCGTAGGCAATTTTTCGTAGAAGTTCTACTAGGGAATTTAGAATAGTTGTAAAAGTTTTATCATCTTGAAACTTAATGTTGTTATATAAAATGTCAAATTGTTAACTGTGACCTCTTAAGTACAACGAGCGTAGCCATCAAAGCAGAATATAGAAAAACTACTTCGGAAGTTAACCATATAAACAAAAACAATACAAATGAACACATTTTGAAAGTAACCAGTAAAGTTTTCAATGACGCAAAAGTTGTTTAAGATTTGATTTTAACTTTGATAGCTAGGTTTTTTTTACACATTTTGCAACTTCGATAGCTTCGTCATAGCTGCCCTCATTGTTTTAGGAGACATGACATGTCAAATTAAATGGAAAAACATTTAATTTGTCATAAATTTGAGTTCATTGTTTTTTATATTAATTTATTTGTAATTTAATTTATCCTCCATTTTTTATCTTATTTCAAATTT
The DNA here is from genome assembly GCA_963082915.1 of Dolichopus griseipennis. Taxonomy (NCBI): domain Eukaryota; kingdom Metazoa; phylum Arthropoda; class Insecta; order Diptera; family Dolichopodidae; genus Dolichopus; species Dolichopus griseipennis. Next base: position 87,390,251 of record OY720444.1, read on the forward strand.
TAAATTTCACTCCTAATTTAAATAATTTTAAATTGCACAAAACGTTTTAATTTTTGGAGAATTATTTACAAGCTAGAAAAATATCCTATGATAGGAGGGGAAAAAGATGTGAAAACTTGAAAGAAATAATTATATTGTCAAAATAAGATCTATGTAAAAAAAATTCTTATGTGCACAATCTTTTTATAGTACGTATTAATTACTATATTTATGTCATCTAGTTGTCGCAAGTTAACAGTTTCACAATAATCTTAGTAATTTAAATATTTTTGACCATATTGTCTAGCATTAAACTGGATATATGGTTGTATAGTTAGGATTGTGATATTCACTTACGAAATAAAAGTTTCCAATAACTCTGTACTAATCCTAAAATTCTGTTTTGCGTAAAATAGGACCAAGAATACGACTAAGAAGTTTTTAATTTAAGTTACCTATAATTTATTGTCATATTACGTTTCAAAATTTTTTTTTAAAATATATGTCTGTTGTATCCCTTACATATTAGGTGCTCCAATTCAAAACGTTCAATGTCCATATTCTGACAAATTGACTTTATCATAGATTTTTGCCGGATTTAGAAATTCTATCTTTTTTTAGCATTTTGCAATTTAAAAACTTAAAGTTGGGTTTCTATACTAAAAATAATTTTACTTTTCTTTTTGGGATCTTGTTAATATTTAGAGGCATTACAAACTTTCTTGAATACTGACACAAAATTGTCTTTGCACAGTTTGGATCTGAGCTCCTATTATAAATTTATCATTCTAATTAATATTTAGATTAAAACAACTAAACGCTTTATTTCTAAATAATTCCATTAAATTTATCACTAAAAAAAATTAAAGAAACTTTTTTAAAACCACTGGATACATCTAAACTTTATTCTCTTATATATGTGTATAATATAGAATATACTCTCGATACTATTAAAGAGAAATGAAAGCAAGTCAATCATGGGGGTGGAATTGAATGAAATATGTATCCAAATTATAAGCTAAAAAAAAAAAGTTTTTCCTCATTTTCAGCTAAAATACAAAAACAAAAACAAAAGGATATTAACAACAACAAAAAAAAATCATATATACAAACATTTGCTATAGAATATAAAGTTATATTGTGTATATAAAAATGTAGAGTAGTTGGTGTAGAGATTCGAAGCAATAATCGTCGTCGATAAGTTTTTGTTTTTTTTTGAAACAAAAATAAAAAAAAAAAAATGGGAAAAAAAACTTTTTTAAATTATTACAATTTTCATTTTTTTAAAATAATTTTTTTTTTATTATGAAAAAATGATAAAAAAAAAAAAAAAAAAAAAAAAAAAGTAAAATGTGTAAAATGTAGCAGTTACAGCAACAGCGCCCGATTGCGTTTTTTTTATTTCTAATGTAAATTTACATTTTTCTTTGTTTCTTCTAGTGTTTTTGATTTATTTATCCTATTTTTTTTTTGTTTTTTTTTTTTTTTTATATTATCGCATAGTGTTTTGAAGGGTACTATTTTACTCTCTTTTTTTTTATTTTGTATTTTTAATTTCCTTATTTATATTATACATTTCTATATATTAAATTGTAAATTTAAAAATAAAAAATAAATTGAATAAAACAAAACTCATTTTTTTTATTCTATTTACTATTTTCCTTTTTTTTTTTTTTTTTTTTTCAATTTAAAAAATCTATTCATAAATAAAAAAAAAAAAAAAAAACCAATTTTCATTGCAAAATATTTTTTTATTATTTTTATTTTCTATGGTTATTTATTAAATTTTTTTATTAATTTATATGTAATTTAATTAATAAAATTTTTTCCAAAATAACTTTTTTAAAAAATAATTTGATTAATGTAATTTACAATTTTTTTTTATTTTTTTTTTGTATAATTTATAGAGTGAAATTATTAATAAACAGACAAACTGGTGAAGCAGTTGCTATGAAAATGGTAGATTTAAAAAAGCATCCGGATGCTGTGCTATCCGTACGTAAAGAAGTTTGTATACAAAAAATATTACAAGATCAACATGTATTACGATATTTTGGTAAAAGATCACAAGGCGATATTGAATATATATTTTTAGAATATGCTGCTGGTGGTGAATTATTTGATAGAATTGGTAAGTTATTAGTTTGTAAATATATATTTTTAAAAATAAAAAACTTAATTACATATTAAAAAAAAAATTACATCTATTTCAAGATTTTTACTATTTAAAGCACTGTTAAAGTGAAAGGATATTATGCAGCTTATTAAGCCAAAGTAGATATTCATATTAACCCAAGAAATTATTAAATTTCCCACTTAATAATAAAATGTGTTTTTTCTCAATTAAATTTATACTTAAACTCATTTTTTTTAAGTAGATAAATATGTAGTGTTACTAAATCACAAAAACTTTATTATATTTTTAGAGAAAACTAAAAGTATCGAATTATTTTTAGTTTTTGCACCTTAATCTGCATATACTCGGTCCTAGTTCTATTTTTCTAATCTCATAAATTAATCGAGAATTATTTAATCCTTCAACAAATAATTGATTACTTTTCAGAGTTAGATTTTTCTTTGTGAAAGAATCAAATAAGGTTAACTTTGAAAATATGATCAAAAATATTAAAAAAAATATTTTAAGATTATTTTGTGAGTACAATTTTCCTTCCTTTTCTGTGTTTCAAGTAAACCAAATTTAAAACTCCGAATTCCCGAATTTAGTTTCAATAATATATTAAGAAGTTTCTTTGTAAAAGTTAAGGCACTATTTTACAAGTCACACAAAATTAACTTTATCTAATCCATTCCTTTAAAAAAAAATATCAAAAGTATCAACAACACCAAAATCATTTAATGTTGATGAAAATTTTGTAAACAAATTTATGAATTAAAAACAGAACACCTTTAATATCCTTATTTAAATCTCAATTAAATAAATGTGTTTATACCAATTTAATCCCTTAAACTTGAAATTATAATATTAAGCCAATTTAACAAAACCATCATTTGAATAATTTGAATTAAAAATCTCAAAGAAATCAACCATATATAAACATTCATTTAAAAAAAAAAACAAACCAACAAAGAAAGAATATGAAGCATAAGTATTTTTTTTTTCATTCTTGCACACAAAGCCCGCTTCAAAACTTGAAAAGCATAAAACAAAATTCTATTTCTTTGTCCTAGAAAGTAAATTAAAAGTATATAATGTATAAATAAATTGTATCGTTAAGCTTTAAAAAAAAAAAAAAAAAAAAAATAAACCACAAAAAAAAAAAAAAAAACAAATCTTTAGTGAACCATGACATTTAATTTATCAACTTTTATATCCTGTTTTTAATTCAATGTAATCCATTTTTTTTTTTTTTTTTTTTGTCTACTTTAGTTAAGTATTTATTTAACTTCATTTGTATGTATATATATTTATGTTCTTATATATACATAACAATATGTATGTGAATATTATTTTATAATATATTTGTAAAAACTTTAACCATTTTTAACATACAAATCATAATATGCTATGTATATAGAAGATTTGTCTTTGTTGTTCTTTGTTTGATTCAAACTTTTCTGGTCCAACATATAAAAAAAAAATTAATTTTTGGAAATTGTAATCATCAATAACAGTACACTTATATATATATATATATTTCTATTATATATATGTATGTGTAATCATTAACATTATTATCAATATCATCCACCACCTTAATCATTTATTTATTTTACCGAATCCTTAACCATTTGTTTATTTATTTATTTTTCTTTTATGACTTATATATATATATATGTACAGTATATATATATATATATACCATCTTCTCTTCTCTTTCTTTCTATCTTACTTACTTTTTTTTTTAATATTTTTTTTTTTTATTTCCTTTTATTATTATTACAATTTTCAAATTTTCAACGTGTTTTTGTTATATATATATATATATATATAAATTGTATTATGTATATATATATTTAATTGAAATGAAGTAACGCGCGATTTTCTCGAAACAAATTTCCATATTATATAACAAAATTTTTAAATGATATTTTAAGGAAAAAGAAGAACCAACAAAAATAAAAAAAAAAACAAGGATGAGAAATAAATAGTTTAGTAGGAGGAAAAAGGAAGAAAAGGATTCTCTTTGTTACTCATTATTGGGAAAATCTCATACAAAACTTTTGTTTGGAAAAACATCACAAATTATAAAAAAAAAAAAAAAAAAAAAACCAAATAACAGTACTTCTCTTTGTTACCGTAAATCTCAAACAAAGAAACAATATAATGTTTTATATATATGATTTTTATTTGAATTTGTATTTTGGTTATTGGTTGTATCAAAATATATAAATATGATGCAACATATCATCTTTGTTTTGTTGATTCTTTTGTTACAATTTTCCATCTATATATATATATATATATTTTCCGTTTTTCGGCTTTGCCTTTATTTTGATTTTATATATATATAAATATGCAATTTATTTACTTTATAATTTTATATAACACCAGTAATAACCCATTGTACATAATCTTATCATTTTCATCAACCAAACCAAATTTTAATATCAAATTTAGAATCGAAACAAAACTTGACTAAACAACTAGTAAATACAAAAATAAAAAAAAAGGAAGTGATTTTAAGTATTAAATAAACCATCTAAGAAGATACAAGTTAAAAAAATTTGTGTGGTATTATCCTTAAATTTATTTAAAATCAATTTGTATGTAAAGATATAAAAAAGGACGTGCCGTGCGTACAATATGTATTCAATTAAACTTATAATTTAAAATAAATAAAATATTTTTGGAAATAAATTTTTGGCGGGAAATTAAGATTTTTGTTAAAATTGGTTTTGTTAGGATGAATGGTTCAATGAAGACACTAATATTGTTTGATTTTAATTTATGATATTAGATATAGTTAAATAATTACTGAAAATTAAATTTTTGCTAGTTTATAATATAATTTAAATTTTATAACACCATATTTCAAAAACACATATAATATATGTATTTATTTTAATATAATTTATTTTATTTTGAATTTTAAATATGCATTAATAATTTAATTTGTAATAAAAATTTCTTCTAAAATTTTGGAGTTATCAAATTTCTTCTAAAACATTTTTTGTTTGTTGCTAAAAAAATGGTTTAATATTACATTTATTATTTTTAACATACAAATTTTGTTTGCACTTTAAATTAGGTTAGGACCACACACACCTTTTTTGTTTATTTTTTGCTAAGGTCAGGAAGATCTTCTTATTCATATTTTATTTTTATAAAATATTTATTTTAAATTATAAAATATATTGTAATAATTATGTCATTAATTGAATACTAAATGGTATACTTTAAAAATGCTAATGTGTAAAATTTTATTATACACTAACAAAAAAAAAAAAAATTGAAAATTAAAATTTTGCTTAGAAACGGAATTTGCATGTGTGTATATATATTTATTATAATTTTAATATAATAATTAAAATTTATAGAATAAAATATAATTATTATAGATTTAAAAAAAAAAAAAATTAAATAAAATTTCAGTTTTTCAACAATTGATTTTATTGTATTGCAATCATAATTTTGGGAAATAAAATAAGACACTAATAAGCTTAAAATAAATTCCTAAAAATTTTTAATATTTTTTGAATTAAAAAAAAAATTGAATTTAATTGAAAATAAAAATAATTTTAATAATTTTAATTGGCGTAAAATTAGAAATTAGTCAATTAGAAAAAATTTAATACCAAAATTCAATAACATTTGTTTCATAATAAATTATTTTATTTAAAAATCAAAATCAGCATGGTGGACCCCGCTGGGGGCCAAATTGAAAATTTAACGCAGACATTCTAAACATTCTTTTAATTCACAAACTTACGTTTTTTTAAAAAAATTGCTGAATTTTTTTATAAAATATTTGCAGAAATGATCTGTGAGTTGTAAGTAGTATCTTGCATCAAAGAAGGATATTATAAAATAATGTACATTGTTCAATACAGCGATAGCTTAATTCAATTGTAGATATCATAATTATTTAAATAGTTAATTTAAAATTTAGAATGATATTTAGATATTTAAATATGCATTGATAATTTTGTTTGAACTCGTATATTTTATTTAAAAAATTATAGATATTAATTTCTAATAAAACGGTTGAAGATTTGGTAGGATTTAATTACTATTGCAACCTAATTCTACCAAATCTTCAACAGTTTTATTAGAAATTATTTAATTCTATAGTGTTTCATTTCTTACCATCATCATTTTCTTTATCCTCATTCATTTCACTATAACTCATTAATTAATACATATTCTGCATCTTCTAATTAAATTGCATTTGATTTCTATTAAAAATTCATTTCAAATCATGAAATTTACACAAAAAGAAAATTTTTTAAATATATTTAGGTCAAAAATGTTTTTATCGTTTTTTATTTAATTATGTTTAGAAAATTCTTAGTTTTTTTAATAACCAACCACTTTATGATAATAATATCTTCATTATGGTTTTTTTTTCTCACTTCCTCACAATTTTCTACCAACCAGAAAAAAAAAACCTTAAATGATCATCTTGCGGTTAATAAAAATGAATATATTATGTATATTATAATATCATAGTATATATTGTATAAAAATGAATATATATGTATATTATTTATAAAAACATTTTTATAAAAGTATATAATAAATCCTTATACATATTAAGAAAGTTCACTGACATATTTTTTTTTTTTTTTTATTCTTTTATTTAAAATCTTTGGCGCTTTCTATATGTACAATTTCCCTTTATATTTTATATTTTTGATTTTTTGTATTTGTTCCAATTTTGTTTTCTAAAATTTTACCTTTAACTTCTTTCTCTTTCTAAATTATTACAAAATCGATATTATTAAAATGTATAAATATGTAAGAAAAAATGCGAAAATAAAAAAATAAAAATTCAAAATACGAATAGAATATAAATAAAATTATTCACTAAGCTCGTAACTTCTTCCTTTCTACTTCTTGGTTATCATATTGAATTTTTTTTTTTTTTTATAATACAAAAGAGAAAAATAAAGGATCTATATTTACAATTTTTTAAGAGTTGTTCATTTTTCCCCAATCACCCATATTAAATTGTTGTATATAATATTAAATTCAAAATTATTTACCGCAATAAGCACGACACACAAAAAATACTTCAACTTAATAAAAAAAATATATAAAAAAAAACGACATCAAACATAAAAAAATAAAATATTTTGAATTTTTGTACAACAGCATAGAGTAAATAAATACCATATTATATTCTAAATGAGTAGGACATTTTTTGCTTGTCTATTTCTAATGTGACATCAGAAAAAAAAATTTGAATTGAAAGAACCACACCTAATCTTCTGTTATTTTTTCAATTTTAAAAATGAATTAAAGTTATAATAAAAAAACACAGCAAAAATTAGGTCGATATTTTAAACATATTTTTCTTCACCATCCAACAATATTTTAGAAATGTTTCAATCTTATTCTTAAATAATAAATAGGAGGTTCTCCTTTCCTTTTTGTAGTTAATAAAAAAAAATTTTTTTATTAATAAAGGTGTTGCTTTCTATAATATTAAAATGTTTCCTACTTTCCTTTAATGTTTATTTTCAAATGTTATTAAATATCCAATACATTTTGTTATTTTATAAATATAATGATGAACCAGTTTAATTGACGTAGAAAAAATATGATAAATTCAGCGAAAATTTGATCCGTATATCTGAAGATACATTTTGTCAAAATACTGGTTGGAATTAATAATTTAAAATAAAAATTCATTAAGTTAAAAGTTTTATCATAAGTATTACTGTAGAAATATAATGTCAATTTAGGACCATTACAACGCCAACATTCAGCATCTGCAATTTCTTTTTTCTAAAATTCTATGTTATATAATAAAAGTTTTAAGAGCCTTAAATTTGAGGCATTTCTTATAAATGTTTTTTTTTTTTTTCAAGTATGTAGAATTTTTTCGCGATATTTTATTATTTACAACAATGACGTAATATATGTGTTATAATGCTTTACACATTCTGTTTTTTGCAGGAATATATGTATGTATATGCTCGTATTCACAATATTGACAAGAAAAACTAAAAAAATTTGGCCATATTTAAGATATATATATACCTTTATTTAAATATGTATGTATATATTTTTCAAAGAACTATTTACAATTTAAATCAACAAGTATATAGATAACAAAAAAAAAAAAAGGTTAAACATGTATAAGACTCATTATATACTTAAAAAAAAAATCCTTTTACACTAGGTACAAACAATTTTATGACGTAAATATTTGGTTTTCTCGTCCTTTAAAAGTAACACAATTTAGGATATTCTTTATTTAGACTAATTTGAAAGATATATATATAATTTGTTTTTAAAATTTCGAATTTGCTTTTTTAATATTCAATGTTGGTTATATATGACTTTTAATCCACCCCATCCCTGCCTATGATGTTCAATTGAAATTCACATATCCAGGTTTATTCAAAATTAGTCAAAAAACGAACCAAAATCTCTTATCTCGAGATAGTTAAAGCAAATCGCTAAGATCATTATTAATAGTATCTACATAAATATTGATTTTTTTTATTGGTAAACAATTCTATTGTATATATGCGTAATTCATGTAAATGTATTGCTATTTTAAAAGTATTCGAAGTTTCAACAGTACTTTTTTCAAATAAAAAATAGACAAAAAAAACAAACCAAATTAACAAAACCATGTGATAAACAAATATGTAGTTAAAAAATATAACATATTACATATTATATAGATTACATAATTTAAAAAAAAAAAAATAACATTAATTTCTATTTTTTTTTTTTTTTTTTCAGAACCTGATATTGGTATGCCGCAACATGAAGCTCAACGTTATTTAAATCAATTGTTATCAGGTGTTAAATATTTACATTCCCGTGGCGTTGCACATCGAGATTTAAAACCAGAAAATTTACTATTAGACGAACATGATAATATTAAAATATCAGATTTCGGAATGGCAACAATGTTTAGGTATTAGGTACAAGCTTAATTTATTTAAAATAAATATTAAAATAATTTAATTTTCTAAAATAATTACTATTTAAATTTAAAATTAATTTAAAAAAAAAATAATAATTTAATCTTGTTTCCTTTTTATCTATCACAAAATAACAAAAAAAAAAAAAAAATATATATAGAATGAAAGGTAAAGAAAGATTATTGGACAAAAGATGTGGAACATTACCCTATGTAGCTCCAGAAGTATTATGTAAACCATATCATGCACAACCGGCAGATATATGGTCATGTGGTGTTATACTTGTAACAATGTTGGCTGGTGGTAAGTTATTAAAAACAAATGTATATATATTATATACATATTTTGCTATAAATTGTATAATACATATATATTTTTATTTAAATATATATATTTTATATATAAAAAAAAATATGTAATTATAATCCTTTCATACTGTATAAAAAAAACTATTTTGTAAATCTATTTTGTAAAGTATTTTTATTATAGTTAAAAAAAAAGTATATATATGTATGTTGAATGTATATATATATATATATATATATCATCGTAAATATCTAATCTTCATATGTTTTCTTTTACTAAGAAGACAACTATAAACTAAGAAAGCTTTTATTAAATGTAATGTGGAAATGTTTTGTTATCAAATATTTAATTTATGGAAAATGAATTTGGCAATTTTTATTTTGTATATTTCGAAAATTTAAATTTAAATTAACCAAATATTGGTAAAAAACAATTTTTTTTGAAAAATTATTGATAATATATAATAAGTATAATATGTAATATTTTATTATTAAATAATGTCATACAATAAGTTTCTTGATAATCGATTTTACAATTTCGTTAAATTAAAAATGAGACAAACATATTATATATTACTAGTATCGCCCTGTGCTCGAAATTCGAGCTATTTTTGCTTTTAAGTTAACATATAAAATTCGTTTTGTGTAAATTATATTAGACTATACATAATAAAAATTATGCCAACAGTCTTGTCAACAGTTCTTGCGCTTGAAATTTGCTTAAAAAAAATTTATAATTTTTCTTAATTATTAAAACGTTGTTAAGTACCGATTTTTGAGTTTTATTTCTATAGCTTAAGCCGCTTTAAAGAGAGGATAAATTGGTACAGTTAAATTAAATTAAAATTCTAAATACATATAAATATTATTCTAATAAATACATATTTCTAAACATATACATATATTTATTGAAGTCAAGAACCCAAAATTCGAGTTATTGCTGTCCTTCATATAGCAAACTGTTCTTTTTTCTAAACATTTTAGTACGATATGAACTATGTTGTACGTATTCTGTATCCTAATTAAAAAACTCTATGAATACATAATATGTACAACAAAATATAACATATCATAATTCATAAGTTTAGTAATTAGTATTATATTATATTGAAGCTGCCAGAAGTACAAATAATAGGCAAGTTGACCGAAGTCGTTTTTTAAATTTCAATCTTAAGATTTATAGCAAAAAAAAAAAGTTTTTCAATAAATCAAAGAATAAATTTTTCCTACCCTTTTTTCATTTTTAAATTTAATAGCTACATAGGTAAATTTTTACTACAAATGTATGCCTATTTAAAGTTCTAAAAACATGCGAAAAATGATTCTGAATTGCTTAGTTTACTTTATACCTTTTTGTCTAGTTTATTTATTTTATATTTCCTAAGTTTTTTATTGACAAAAATATATTTCTATACATGGTCATGAGCCATGACTCATAAGTTTCTTAAAACAAATAAATATTATTGCTTTTATTCCTTTAAGAGGAGTAAACTCTTTTCTACTCTCAACTATTGCCAGCTACTTGAGCCCTTGTAAAAGAGTATATGACAGAGTAGATAAATAATTTCCGGTAGATGGCTTTAATTAAAATTCTCTTGAATAGGTTATGTTAAATCATATTTTTTATTTGATAACCAATAAGCACTTACCCCCTTCCATTTTAAAAAATATTCTTTATATTTATATCAGCAATAAACCTCAATTTTTTCACTTTATTAATATTTAAATACTATTAAATATAATTAACTTCTCAAATGACAGGTAGTTTTAAAATGTCAAATATATATATGATGATAATCTGACAATTATGTACTCCTGAAAGAAAAATTAGCGTTCCATTTACAAACTACGCCTATATAATCTTCATGTACACTTTTTGATATATAAAATTCATTCGTTTTGTCAAAGTAAATCTAAAAATAGTTTTTTTAATTATAAAAAAACATTATTCGGTGTTGAAAGTGTGAAATAAACTTTTCAATTATTAGAATGAAATCAAAACATACGACGTACAATTTTTATACGGCAGTACGTCAATACGTCTGTCTACATATCCATTATCGGTAAATCGATACGCGCACAATATTTAATTTATCAAAAATATTTATTTGAATGTTTTAATTTAGTACCTACAAAAAATATTTTTAATTTCATATTATAGGTATTTTGAATATAAGATGTTTTTTAATAAAAATTATTGTAAAAAAATATTATTTTCTAAAACATAATATTAGAAATATAAGAAAAACCAATAATAATATTTTTATACATTTTGTCAATATTTGTAAATTTTAAAAATCCGAGATACGGTACATTGCGTTACGCGTATTTTCGCTGCTCTAATGTAAATTTATGAACCTATTTATTTCTCAATTTTTTGACAGAAATTATACGCTGCGCGCTTTTATAGTTAGGACCTAAGGAACAAATAACTTTTTTTGAGAAAGATAATTTTTTTAGTTTTGCAAACATATTGTACTGTAGGTATTTTTAATTTATTTGAATATTTGTATGTTTTAAACTAAATAATTTAAAAAAAAATGTTATTTTAAAATATTTTATTTTTAAAATTTAATCGCAGCAGCATAAGAAAAAACAATTACAATATGTATTTTTATACACTTTGTCAATTTTTAAATTTTAAAATTTAAAATTTAAAACGTCGGGTATGCTTTCATGTAAATTTTTTTACATTACTAATTATTTCAAAATTTTTTGACAGAAACTGAATGCCGTACATGCTGATTTTTTCTGATCCATAAGAAACAAATAATTTTTCTTAATAAATATTTTTTTTTTTTTTAAGTTTCTGCATATTTCAGAATTCGGTTTTTAATTTTACAAAAAACTTAACAAAAAGCAACCACAATTTACGATTTACAAAAAATAAAAAAAATTTTTTTTAGTACCTACTGTATTATAATAAATTGCAAACAAAAACAAAATACAGTACTTTTCGGTTATAACGACCATTATGGGACTGAAAATATTCGTCGTAATAAACAAATGTCGTTTTAAAAGAATGCTGTGAATTTTGAAAAATTAGTATATGACTTGAACATTGTAGAATGTGCTGATTCTAGAATGGACACTTCGAACTCATTTGCTAACATTTTATTTGATGTCAGCCTCAAGCCTATGTATAGTGCTTTTTCTTCTATTGAAATTTTTTTGTATTTTTGATGCGTTATTATGATTGTTTTTATATTCAAAACTAAATAAAAAACACTTAATTAATCGCCAAGCAACATTATTAGATATAATAAGTTTAAATAAAAGAAATATCAATGTAATAAAAAACTTACATTTTTAGGTAAAATTTAATCTTTATAAAAAAGTGTAAAGTTTATTATAATTAAAATTGAACCGAGTTCGTTACAAATGAAAACTACTGTATAAACTAAATTTATTGCTTTCATTTCGAACAGCTCTCATGTAAATTCATGTACCTATTTATTTGTAAATTTTTTGACAGAAATTATACGTCAACTTTTATTTCAGTTGAAGATTATTTTTTAGTTTTTTTTTGCGAACATATTATAGGTATTTTCAATTATTTGGAATGTATGTTTTTTTAAAAAAAAATATTATTTTAAAATATTTTATTTTGAAAACTTAATCGTAGCAACATCAGAAAAAACAATTACAATATTTTTATACGCTTTGTCAAATTTTAAAATTTTAAATTCCGAAGTACAGTACATAACATAGCTACTTATTTCAAAATTTTTTGACAGAAACTGCACGCCGTATGCATTTATTCTGGTTGATTCCTAAAGAACACATAATTTTTCCTAAGAAATGTAATTTTTTTGTTTCTGCATATAGCAAAAAAAAAAATACAGTAAAGCTCGCTTATAACGACCATGAAGAGACAGAAAATACTCGTCGTGATAAACAAATGTCGTTTTAAAAGAATGCTGTGAATTTTGAAAAATTAGTATAAGAATTGAACATTGTAGATTGTGCTAATTCTAGAATGGGCACTTTGAACTTATTTGCTAGATTTTTATTTGATGTGTCAGCCTCACCTCTATGTTTATAGATGTATATTTGCTTTTTCTTGTAATGAAATTTTTTTTGTATTTTTGATACGTTATTATGATTTTTTTTTAAATTCAAAAATATATATAAAAATACTAAAATAATCACCAAGCAACATTATTAGATATAATAAGTTTAAATAAAAAAAATATAAATGTAATAAACAACTTACATTTTTAGGTAAAATTTAATTCATTGGCAAAAAGTGTTACGTTTATTATAATTAAAATTGAACCGAGTTCGTTATAAATGAAAACTACTGTATAAACCAAATGTATTGCTTTCATTTGGAAGAAACTCATTTTTTTCGTTCACTTTTTAAGATAAAGAAAAAACAAAAACAAAAAAAAAATTTTAAAAAAATTTAAATCTCCTTGTTCATTGAAAATTGAACTAAATAAAAAAAAAGAAAGACATAAGTCGGCGCATATAATCTTTTGATTTAGATTTAGCTGCGTTAAAACCGAAAATGAATTACATTTACACAGAAAGTCGGCGCATAATATTAGAGTCATGAGCCTCAACTTTTAAAAGCGTGACCGTTAAATTCAAATTTACGTTAAATTAAAGACGGATTTTCACCTGAAAAAACGAAATATTCTTAAAAAAAAATATGATTGTCCTATGAAAACAAAAAAAACCTTTATTTTGGTTGTTGTTTCATTAAAATTGGTCAAATAGTTTGTTCTAAAAAAGGATGTTTATATTTGTATGGGAAAAAATAAGCCGATTAAATATTATGAAAATTCAAATTTACGTTAAATTAAAGACGGATTTTCACCTGAAAAAACGAAATATTCTTAAAAAAAAATATGATTGTCCTATGAAAACAAAAAAAACCTTTATTTTGGTTGTTGTTTCATTAAAATTGGTCAAATAGTTTGTTCTAAAAAAGGATGTTTATATTTGTATGGGAAAAAATAAGCCGATTAAATATTATGATTTACCGCTTGCATTTGTTATAAGTTTGTATAAACTGGAAGAAATTAATTACACCTTCCCAAATTACAATATTATCTATAAATTACAAGTTCATAATTTTATAAAGAATTCTTTATTTTATATAAATATATAATTTTCAAACTTCTAAGTGCCGGCCTCAGTTGAATCAATAAATTATCACTAATCAATTACTTATTTTTTTTAAAGGGTTTTTTTTTACTAATTCAATTTTGATATAAAATTATAAATAAAAATAATTTTGATATATGTGATAACTAGTTGGTTTAGCGCTCTACACTCCTTAGCAATTTTATGTTGTTTTAAACAAATATCTATTAAAAAAAAAATTAATTTATTATCAGTTGCAAAGGTTTCTTAATAATTTGGGAAACTAAAAATAAAACATTTATTAAACTATTCGCTTAACAATGTTTATCAAAATATGGTTTTTGAACATTAGAGATCAATTATTGTTTTGCACTTTAACAGACCTAAGGAATTCTAAATTAAAAAACACTTTTTTGACCAAATATACTAAAATTAATATTTCGTTTCTATCAAAATAGAAGCAAATAATACAAAAAAAAAAAAAAATCTTATGTATATACATCAAATATTATTGTTTCATTGATTCAGGACATATGCCCTAAAGGACGAATATGTAATTTTCTAAAAAAGAAAATAAAAATAAAATTTAATCTATTTTATTTTACATATATTTTTTCATAAATACATAATTGCATGCTTTACTTCTGTCCCCTATTCATTATTGTGTTGTTTCTATTATCATTTCTTTTTTTCTGGATCTCTGCATTGGAAAGTTTTTTTTAATGTAAATATTAAAAATCAATTGTTATGTGTCATATGGTTTTTATTTTATAAAAAATTAAAAAAAAAAATCCTAAATAGAAAAAAAAAATATTAAATAAATCATTTTTGTTATATATATATATTTATATATATTAATATATTATATTACCTTGTACATAAAAATACATTTGTTTTTGTTTTGTTCAAAAGTTTTTTTCATCACATTTTTGCAGGTTCTTTGGTATTCTAGCTGTAGATTTTATATTTGAATGCATCTAAAGCTTTAATACCAAAGCTCCCGCTTAAATTGCTTGCTGCACATATATTTTATATATAAATTTTTTTTTCTTTTTTTAAGTTTAATTTAAATTTAATTTTTCTTAATTTTTTTTTTTTTGTAAAAATGTTTTTAATTTTAAAATTTTTTTATTCATGTAATATTTCATGACTTCAGCTATTATTAAAAATTTAAAACTATATTTTAACAATAATTTATAATATTAATTTAAATTCAATGTAATAACTAAAATATTATATTTTGATTATTTTCAGAATTACCATGGGATCAACCGTCAATAAATTGTCAGGAATTTTTAAATTGGAAAGAAAATGATCGTTGGTCAACGGCAACACCTTGGAGTAAATTAGATACATTAGCAATATCATTGCTTAGAAAAGTTTTAACAATAAGTCCATCAAGTCGTTTAAAATTGGATGTTATATTAGAACATAAATGGTGTCAAATACAATTTTGTGATTCAGGTATTAAAATGTTTTCTAGCTTATTGAGAAAAATGAAAATTAATACGCTTTTATTTTTGTTTTTTTTTTTTATTATTAATTAAATAAATATTTAAAAACAAGTATATTCCCAATTTTTGGTCAGGTACTAAGTGACTCTCAGTAAATTTACAATTAATAATCTGCGAGTAACTTGGTACCTAACTAAAAGTTTCGAGGAAAAAATTGATTTAATTTTTTAATTAGCTTTAAAATATTTTTCAGATAATTTTTTTGTTGTTGTTTTAACAGAAGAATTAATAATTGTAACAATATTTAATATTTTAGTTGGGACCTTAATGACTATTGTCATTGCTTTGGCGCTTTAGCTGTATGATAGAATTTATAATTCATAAAGCTAGATTACCAAAGCATTGACGATATGTTAAAAATCAACATTGCATTATAACAATTTGAAATAAAAATGAATTAGTTTTTAAAATAATACAATTTTTAAATTTTTGTTTTTTTAAATATTATTTTGTTTTAAATTGAAAGAGAATAAAACGCAATAAATATGTTTTTCTTGTTTTTTGTTTGTCAAATAAGTTTTGCTTCTGTATTTCCATTGAAAATGGCTTAACTAAAGTGCTTGCAACATTATATGTGATTTTTTTTTAAATTATTTTAACATTCAGTTTATACTTTATTTTAATAATTTTTTACTTTACTTTATAACAATTTTTATTTTTATTGTTTTTGTTATTTTTTTTTTTAAATTTTTATTTTTTAGCTATTTGGACTTTGGTGATTTTTGCTGTATGGTGTTTTAAACAGTTTCCATAGAGCTTTATTACCAAAAACCAAATGGTTATATTTTATTTTTTTTTTATGGTTTTTCTTTTTGATTTCGTTTAATTTCTAATAAATTTTTTTATTATATTTTAAAATTTACAAAGTGTTTATACGAAATAAAATAATTTTTTTCTAGCTAATATAATTTCAAATAAATTATTTAAAATATATAATAAATAAAAATTACTCACATTTTTTTTTTTAATTTATTTATTTCAGAACTTAAATCGCATGATACAACAGATTGTAGAATATCACCGAAAGCAAAACGGCAACGTTCTTCATTAGACATATTGAATCCATTCGATGATTCAATTACTAGAAATTATTGTTCTCAACCGATGCCAATTCTTAAATGTGATAATAATGAGTTCTTTCAAAATGGTGGTATACATAAAAATGGCGGACGTATTGTTAATAATGGAAATCGTGATGAAAATAATCCAAATTATACAGGATTCTGTTTTTCACAGCCGGCTTTATTGGATGATTTGATATTATGTACACAAATGAATTCAACACAAACAGCTAGTCAAAATGTATTCCAAAGATTGGTTAGACGTATGACACGTTTCTTTGTTAAAACAAAATGGGATGAATCTGTACAGCATTTGACTGCAGCATTGGATAAATTGGGTTATATATGGAAAATGAATGATGATTCAATTATAACGATATCTACAATTGATCGAAGAAAATTACGATTAGTTTTTAAGGCACATATTATTGAAATGGATAATAAAATTTTATTAGATTTTAGGCTATCAAAAGGTTGTGGTTTAGAATTTAAACGCAGATTTATAAAAATTAAACAGACTTTAGATGAATATGTCCTTAGAGGTCCAATAAGTTGGCCAATTGCTATTGCTACTAATTCTGTGCCTTAAAATTTTAAATTGAAAATTAAAATTATAAAATTTTTAGATTTTTTTCTTTTACAATTTTAAATATATCTACGTATAAACTATGTAGATATTATTTCTAATTAATTAAGTTTAATAAATTTAATAAATATTTTTTTAAACATTTTATATTTCCTTCGTTCAATTCGTTGATTAAATAAGTTTTATAAAACTTTTTATGTTAGAACAACTAATTTTTATTGTATAATAAAAGAATAATTTTTTTTTTATACATATAAAATAAAAAATTGTTTTATTTTTTTTTTCCTTTCTATACTCTTAATTTTTTCCCCATGTTTATATTAAAGAATTTTCAGGAATATTAATAATATAAATAAAAAAAAAAAGAGGTATTATTTTATTTACTTGTTAAGAGAAATAATGTGTAAGTTTAAATAATAGTATATGTATTGATAATTATTCCATTCTGACTAAATGCTTTTGTTAAAATACGTTCACTTTAAACGTATTTATACATTGTTAATGATATAGTATATGATTGTTTGAAAGAAATTCATTTATTTATTATTCTAATTAGCACATACTTAAGACATTACAAAATTAAATATAGGTATTACATTAGGAGTTTAAATTTTAGTTTATAACACATTTTTAAAGGAGTGATGGATTTTTGATTGAGAGAAAGAAACGATATTAAAAATTGATTTTAAAATTTAATAGAAAAACGACAATTTAAATGATATTACGAAACTTTTTTATATAATGCCTTTTATATTTTTCATTATTTACTCAAAAATAAAAGAAAAAACGATATGGTCGAGTAAATTTTTAACTCAATTTGACACATCAAAATTAACGCTTTAATGAACAGTTTGGATATAATATAAAATTCAATTTATGAGCATGTAATTATTAAAAATTTTTATTTCATATTTTTAATATCACATATACAACAAATTTTATCTTATGGCTGATCGGAACAAATTTAAAATTATTTTCTATTTTCAAATAAATTTTTTTCAAGTTAAACAATTTTGTACTTCAACAGTTATAATTGAACAGTGTTTCATTGCTTTAGGTTTGAAGAAGAATAAAACAATGAATTTTAATTATAATTAAATCATTTAAATAAAATTTTAAAGTATGTATGTCCAGAATAATTATGAAATTGTTTTATGCTGACATATTTCTATTTTATACTGAATATATTCCAAAATTTTGTTAAACTACATTAAAATTTATTATATTTTACAAAAACACAATTGTGTAGGTACTATTAAAATTTCCAAACCATATAGTGTTTAATTACAGAAACAATAAAAAAAAAAATAAAAACAAGTGTATTTGATCACGTTTTAAAAGATTTATAATACTTGCTTAGTTGCAAAACAAGGATGTTACTTTTAAATTAGTGAATGCATTATTTTTTTATTCAAGTTTACGATCATATTGCATATTTAATATAATATAATATTTTGGACAATAAGGTAAGTGAGAAATTGAATTAATAGGTACTTATGTGTCTACAAAAATATTTACTTTTTATAAACATGGATTATATTATGCTTTTCCCAGCTGAAATGCGCATTTTTTAAAGCACTTGTTAGACATTCTTTAAAAATATCTAGATTTTAATATAATTCACTAAATATCATATTTAATGGCTGTGATTTAATAAATATTTAAAGTTTTGTTCTATTAGAAATTAACATTTTTTTAAATTTTTACTTTTTACATTAAATTTTTTTTTTAGATAAATAATCGACCAGACTGATAATTAATTACCACATAACCCGTTTTCTTTTCTTATCTTGAAAACTCAAACTGTTATTACTAGTTTATTGTATATGTATCTGAATTGTAATTTTAATGAAAATATGTAATAGGTATAAAAGCTTGAAATGTTTTAAAAAATTTTATGATCTTTAAAAATTATTCAAAAATATTTTTGGAAAGGTATAAACAAAAACATTTAAAAAACTTTTTTCTGTTCCAGAAATGTTTTATTTTATATTTGTGTGATATTAACTAAAAAAATTACTTTATTTCTAAAGTAAGATGAATGATAAATATATATGCATTCTATACACATAACAAAAATTTTAATTAATGAAATGATTAAAAATCATTAATATTTTTTTTTAAATATACAGGAGATTTAAAATCAAAGAATTTTTATTTTATTAAAATAATTTAATATTCATGTTTTTTTTTTTTATACATATTTTTAAAACATTTTTATATTGAATTAAACCAGCTATTTGATTAAAAGCAGCTTTACATTTACATATGTCACAATTGTATTTGCGTTCTCTAAAATGTATTTTCATATGTTCCTCAATGCTTTCAGATTTAATAAATCTTTGTGAGCAGATTGAACAAATATATAGCCGTTCATCAGTATGCATATATGAATGAGTTTTTAAATTTAATTTAGAATAAAATGTTTTTTCACAAAATTGACATTTATGACTATATTCAGTTTTATCTATATGCCATGCATGCCTAGTGCATACTTAGTGCAAAACCTTTACCACAATCTTCACACTGAAAAGGTAAATCATTTCTTTGTAGAATTTTACGTTTTTGAAGTGTTTCAGATTTTTTGTCACAATCCTTAACCGTACTAGGAGACTAAAAATATTGATGTTTATTAAATTATTTTTAAAAGAATAAAAAAACACAAAAATTCCTTTCTATCATTAGAATGATCCTTTGAAAGATGAGATTTTAAATTTCGATTTCTTTTATATTTTTTTCCACAAAATTAACACATGTGTGGTTTTTCTTTGTTCAAACGATAATGTTCGTTTAAGTCTACATTGTATCCATGAAAATAATAATAAGTCTACATTGTATCCATGGAAATATACATTTTGGTTCAAATTTTTTTTTTAGATTTCGTTATAATACAATTATCTGATAATTCTTGTAGTTCTCTTGAAGTTTTGGCTTTAATATTTGTTTTTGATTCATTTGAAATATTTTCTTCGATAAGTGGTTTTTTATCATCAGTGTCAGGTAACATATCATTTTTTAGATTTTTTACTATCTCTTTATTTGCAAGGAAAGAATTATTATTTAAATGAATATCTTCGACACTATAATCAGTTTCAACAGAATTAGGTATAAGATTTTTAATTAATTTTTTATGGAAGAAATGAATTTCTAAAACGTGAGATGAAAAGGCTTCGATTGTATTATGCTCTTTATGGCATATACAACAAACAAACTTAAATTCTTTATTATTTTAAATTTTTATTTCCCCACATTTATCATAAAATTCTTGGAGGCTTTGTTGACACACCAATTCTTTTTCAACACCGTTTTCAAAATTTTTTTCTCTATCATGATGTTTATTTGCTTCATCATTACTAAAAAAAACAAAATTAATAATTTTAAAAACTGTAAATTAAAAAAATTAAATTAAATTATACTTCATGATGCTTTTTTTTAAATTATTGTTTTATGATGTTATTTTTTAAATTATTCCATATTCTTTGACAACTAAAATAAAAATATTTTTTTTTTTCATTTTGTATAAATTAATTAAATTGCATACAACCTGACGTGCCAACTTTGTATTGGTTTTCTTTCCACGACCTTGATATAATAGAATTGGGCACCTGTCCCTCATCTTATTCCTTATATTAAACAAGGTCTCTTTTTTATTTCATCAATTAATTTTAAGTCAAATTCTATTTGAAGAGAATTAAAATAATAAAGTACATTATTTTTATCTTTGGGATCAGCAACTGTTACCATACTTAATAATTTTATTTTATTCATTAAAAAACGTCATCTTGACATTACGCGGATTCCACTTTTATTTAATCCCAATCAAACATGAAAGCTATCGGTTTGATTGCTAATGGTTAAATAATGGTGAAATAAAAAAATTGTTGCACAGTAGGAAATAAAAAAAAAACAATACTTTTCTAATAAGACTTATAAATTATAATATAATCATACGTTTATTTTATATTTCAATTTTATAAAAATTATAAACATATTTGATTCATAAATATTCATAATAAATTAATACTTTAACTTAAAAAAAAAGAATTTTGTACATTTTTAAATATAATTAATTATCACTAATACTTGTTTCAGTTTTGTTATTAGGTCGCTTTTGTTATGCCTTCATGCAGTCTTTTTTTGTGTCGTACAAGTCCAGCAATTTGATTAAAAGCTGCACCACATACTTGACAAACATAATTACGTTCACCATAATGTATTTTCATATGTTCTTTGACGCTCCATGGTTTTGTAAATTTTGAAGTACAAACAGAACAACCATAAGGTCTTTCGCCCGTATGTGTGTACACATGATATTTTAAATTTTGTTGAGTACAAAAAGATTTTGTGCAATGTGGACATTTAAAAGGTCTATCATTTTTATCCATATGCCATATACTTCGATGCATTTTTAAATCATAACTTCTTGGAAAACGTTTACCACATTCTTCACACTGAAATGGTAAATCACCACTATGAATAATTTCATGTGCAGCTCTTGTTCTTGTTGTTTTAAATTTTTTATCGCATCCTTCATGTCTACATGTAAACTAAAAATAAATAATATTATTTTATATTAATTTTATTATATATTATTATGGTAATTACAGGTTTATCTTCTGTATGTCTAAATATATAATGTTCTTTTAAGTTATCATACTGTCTAAACTTTTTTTCGCATATTGTACATTGATATGGACGTTCTCCAGTATGTATTCTTTTATGTTTCCGTAAATCATGTCTGTATAAAAATCTTCTATCACATTCATCGCATGGATACACTCCACTTTCTTTTTTTTGGCCTGAATTATTTACAATATTTGTTTTGCGATGAGATGATTCTTCATGCTTTTTTAAATTTTCTTCTTTATCGAAAGAAAAAGAACATGAACTACATGGATATTTGCCAACCTTTTCTAATTTTTCTTGATTCTCATTTACTTCAGTTTCGTTTG
Organism: Dolichopus griseipennis; assembly: GCA_963082915.1. Taxonomy (NCBI): domain Eukaryota; kingdom Metazoa; phylum Arthropoda; class Insecta; order Diptera; family Dolichopodidae; genus Dolichopus; species Dolichopus griseipennis. The sequence continues at coordinate 87,412,808 of OY720444.1, forward strand.
TTAAGATTGCTAATTGTTCTTCTTCAAATGAAATTTCTTTTTTTTCACTCTTAGGTGATTTTAAAGAATTATTAACTTTCCCAATATCGTTTAATACACTTGTTTTTGTAGGTTTTTCAAATTCTTCTTCACTCGAACTTTGATTATGAACATCAAAAAAATTATTTTCATTAGTATCATTTTCAATTTTAGCTATAGAATGAATTTCGAAAATTGAAACATTTCCATTGCGTCCCATATGGTTTTCTAGTATGTGATTAGTAAAAATATCAACATTTTCCAGTCTTTCATCACAAATACAACATTTATAGAAGAATTTTTCTGTTTTTGAAATTAAAATTTCACCACACTTTTGAGGAATTTCTGTACTAAAATCTGATTTTTCCTCTTCATCACAAAAACTTTCTAAAATATCACTAAACTCATTAGAATCTATATTTTCAGATTTTAAGGAAGTATCAGCCGCTAATGGTGGTAAATTTCGAAGTTCCGAAGGAATTTCTGGTTTGAATGGCTTATACGTATGTGGCGGTCTTAAATGTGGTGGCGTGCTAAAATAACATTGTTAATTAAAGATTTTTTATATGTCAGTTGTGAGCTTTTAATATAAATTACATTCCAGATTCGTATTCCAATAGAAATTTTAGACTGTTATAGTGAACCCAATTAATCGTCTTATTATCTTTCATTTCCTTTTTATTAAACTTTCGAAATGTATTACGAAGATAATTTAATCTTTTTTTGCACATTTCAACTAAAAATTCAATTATTAACCAAAAACACAAAAAAAATCTTTATATTATTGAAAAATTTATACCTGATTCATTCATAATTTTGGAAATTTCATCCCAAGTATCTGCTCGCTCTTTCTTATTTCTAAATGAAACATCATTTGGATCATATAAATGTTTTCGTTTGACTATTTCTGTTATCAATTTGGCATCAAATTCTTTTTGAATTTCATTGTGTTCAGATGGCAGAGTGTCATCGCTAAAATTTGATATTATTTTTTTCACAAAATTATTATTAATTTCAAACAATAAACTACACTTTTATATGCCCATCTAGAAATTTTAAATTTTCATAGTGAACCCATTTTATTTCACATTCATCTTCATTTAAATTGCTGTTCATCTTTTTATAACATTTTCTATAGGTATTCCTTATTCTTTCCCATTTTCTTTTCAATTCATCCACTGAAACAAATGACAAATTAAGAATAACAACACCGTAAAAGATAAGTAGCATAAATATTTACCAGATTTATTTAAATGTTTTGCTATTTCCTGCCAGGCATCTATACGAAGTTGAAATTCAAAAAAATACTCATGAGTTTTGTCATAAAGAAAAGGTCTTCGTGCTATTTCTGCAATTAATGTTGCTTCAAACTCATTTTCAGAATTTCTTTTTAGATTGGGTTTTTTCTTAATTTTGTCCTTATCTAAATTCTTCTTAATTATTCGTTTTTTCTTAATGGTACTCATTTTTCTTATTATAAACACTTAATTTAAAAAATTTTGTTACTAATTTATACTATTTTTTGTTTTCTTCAGCTTTTTTCTTGCTGCGTCGAATCTGAAGAAAACAAGAATATTTGATTTGACAATTAATTCACCATAGTCATTAGTATATTGTAAATATTTACTTTTCATTTCTGCTAATTTATCATTTTTGATGTTTTTGACGTTTAACTGATGTAATAAAAAATATTGTGAATAGTTTCACTTGTCTGCATAAAGAAATTTAAGATAACAGAACTTATATGAAATTTTTTAAATTTATTATATGTTATAAATATATTGTTGAGGATAAAATTAACCAAAATAATTGCTAGACAATTATTTATTTAAATTAAGTTAAATTTAATAAAAATATTTCTTATATTAAATTAACTTTTAAAATAAAATCCTAATTTACAAAGTATTGAAAAAAAAACAAATAATATCATTATGCATAAAATCTTTTATTAAATAAATTATTATTTGATTATCTAAATTAGCTAGGATTAATTTCTATGTTATTTATTGCAATATCGCCATGTGTTCGAACGTGTCTAATAAGACCAGCTCTTCGGGCAAAATTTTTACCACATATTTGACAAGAATAATTCTTTTCCCCTGAATGTACTTTCATGTGCTCTTTAACGCTCCAGGCTTTAGTAAACTTTGCTGGACAAACCGAACATGAAAATGGTCGTTCTCCAGTGTGTGTATAAATATGGTATTTTAAATTGTGTTGAGTACAAAATGATTTTGTACAATGAGGACATTTGTATGGACGATCATTTTTATCCATATGCCATGTATTTCGATGTCTTTTTAAATAACTATTTTTAGGAAAACATTTACCACATTCATCACATTGAAAAGGCATTTCATTGCTATGAACCACTTCATGAAATGATCTTGTTTTTCTTGTTTTGAATTTTTTATCACATCCTTCATGTCTACATGTATACTAAAAATTAAGTTTTAAAAATTAAAAAAAATTTAATTTTATGCAAGTATAATACTAACAGGTCTATCTTCAGAATGTCGAAATATATAATGTTCTTTTAAAGTGTCCTTATGTCTGAACTTTTCATCACATATTGTGCATTGGAATGGCCTCTCTCCAGTATGAAGTCTTTTATGCCTTTGTAATTGATATTTATACTGAAATTTTCGATCACAATGATCACACGAAAGATCTCCAACTTCTTTTTTTTGTTCAAAAATACATGTTACAGATTGTCTATGATTTTCTTCGTGTTTCCTTAAATTTTCTTCTTTATCAAATGAAAAAGAACAAGTGCTGCAAGGAAATTTACCAATTTTTCCTAATTTAACTGTTTTATAACGTCTCTTAATTCGTTTTACTGCTGCTGTTTCAGGATCATCATTTGGATTTTCTTTTAAGTCTTCTTCCGGTTGAGGATTTCTTTTTTCTCTCGTATCACCTTTATAATATTTCAATGTAGTTTTTGCAATACGTTTTTCAACTGCAGGGTTCTTTTTTTCTATTGTTTCAGTTTCTGTTTCTTCATCTTCACTTGAATCGCCTTGCTTATCAATATCATTGAAATAATCACTTTCAATATTCTTTATTTGAAAATTATCTTTTGATGAAACTTCAAATATAGGAACACCTCCATTTCGACCCATATGGCTGTCTAAGATGTGTTTAATAAAATTTTCAATGTGTTCCAAAATATTATCACATGCACAACATTTATAAGAAAATTTTTCTGTTTTTGTAATAAGTATTTCACCACATTTTTGTGGAACTTCAAGAGATATACTAAGTTTAGTATCTTCATTCAAACCAGTACTAAAATCAGCACAGTCTATGATTTCTAATTCATTTTCAGATTTTATTAATATATTAGTTACTGGAGGTGAACTTTTAAATTCAAAATGCATTTGAGACTTAGGTGAATTATTTTCAATATCTGATGATTGTCTTATTTCAGTAACACTAAAATCAAATACATTAATAAATATTTAATACTTTTCTCATTAATAAATCAAATACTTTGCTGATTCAAATTCTAATAAAAATTTTAAACTGTCATAATGGACCCAGTTGATTTCTTTACTATCTTCAATCACTTTTTTATTAAACTTTTTAAAAGTTTCCTTTAAGTAATTCCATCTTTTCTTACAAACCTCAACTAAAAAACTTAATTTTATAAATGCAAAACTTTAATCATATTATAATTACTAGATTCATCCATTATTCTAGATATGTTATCCCACGTATTAGCTCTTTCTTTCATATTTCTAAATATTTCATTCATGGGATCATACAAATTCTTGCATTTTGAAATTTCTTCTATTAATTTAACATCAAATTCCTTTTGAACTTCAGCTTGTTCAGATGGATGAATTTCATCTCTGAAAAATTGTTTTAAATATTTATATTTGAATAAACGAGTTAAAAATTCAAGTTACAATTTGATGTGGCCATTAAGAAATTTCATATTATCAAAATGAACCCATTTAATGAGACCCTTTCCTTCATTGATACGATTATTCATTTTTTTATAAAATTTTCTATAAGTGTCTCTTAATGTTTCCCATTTTTTCTTAAGTTCTTTAACTGTAATATGTAAATATTTAGGAATTAATGTTGTTATACAATATAAATTAAATTACCAGGTTTATTTAAATCTTCAGAAATTTCTTTCCAGGCATCTATACGAAGTTGAAATTTAGAATAATATTCATGAGTTTTATCATATAGAAACGGTCTTTTGGCAATATGTGCAATTAATTGAGCTTCATATTCTTTTTCAGATTCCTTGTCTGAGTTTATTTTTTTCTTCACTGCACTCATTTTAAATACGAAATTTTAATATAATACAATTTTTAAAAAATTAAATAAATAAAATGTTTTGTTATTATTAGAAAAAATGTATTTTTTTTATTTTTGATACTTTCTGTTTACCATCATTAGCTTGTTTTGTTTTGCTGAAAATTGCTGAATCTGTTCAATATTAATATAAAAAAAAAAAAATATAAATATTTTAATGTCAGAATATAAACAGCTGAAATTTAAGTATTGCCAATAAATTTTATAAATGTACAACAGTTAGTTGACAGATTTGTAGGACAAAATGTTTGTTGACATGAAAATTTTTTATTTTTTTAACTTTTATATTTTTAATTTATATTTACCGATTTTGAAAAATATGTACATTACATAAGATTTAAGGAGTAATTCCTTAAAGAAAAAAGAACATAATCCTTAAACCTAATTTATATTTGTTCCACTTATAATTTTAATTCAAAGTGTAACTAGGTACTTAACTTAAATAGATCTATTTTAATAATTTGTTAATTCGGTAAAAATTATCTTACAAGTCAAAATATAATTCACTTCCTACAAAAATTAAATTTTTTTTTCTCAGCTCTCTTACATTTAAGAAATTTAATACATATTTTCTGCCCCAATTAAGTAGAAAAAAAATTAAAATTTTATTAATATAAAATTTTTTAAGTAAAAGATAATATTTTTTTTTGTATCCATCAAAAGTTATATTCATTTATTGTGTAAATAATAAAACTTTTAAAATATGTGTTGTTTTGTTATTCGTACAGTCAAATACCTGAACATTGCAGAGTCATGCCTGCTACGGTGCACACTGGCATTATTTTTTTTTTACCGTTACTAAAATTCTTCTGTTAAAGAGTTCAGTTACACTGCACGCGTCTTACATTGGATCAATGCAGTTCTGTCAAGCACTCTTGTAAAAAACTGGTAACATTTTCTGCCATTATCATAAAATTCAATCAATATCAAACATAATAGAGCGAATGTTAGTAATCAATTTGTAATATTTTATCCAAAAAGTTTTATTAAAAATTAAAATTTTATTCTTTAACTGACTGGATCACCCAAAATATTAACTATCTTCTACATCTACATATTGATAAAAAAGTACAAACACCATTTCTAAATATTTTTACAAAATTTTATTAATTATCAGAATTTAAATTAAAATTTTAAAACTACTGTGCTATTGCGGTAACATTTACTACTTCATGTCTTTTTTTATGTTTTATTAAACCAGAAATTTGTAAAAAGTCTTTTCCACAAATATTACAGACATAATCTCTTTCACCAGTATGTATTTTCATGTGACTTTTAATAGTCCACGGTTTAGTAAATCTTGATGGACAAATTGGACAACCAAATGGTCTTTCACCAGTGTGCGTATAAATATGATATTTTAAGTTCTGTTGAGTACAAAATGATTTTGTACAATGTGGGCATTTATACGGTCTATCATTTTTATCCATATGCCATGTAGTTCGATGTCTTTTTAAATAAATATTTCTAGGAAAACATTTACCACATTCATCACATTGAAAAGGTAAATCTGTACTGTGAATAACTTCATGTGATAATCTTGTTTTTTTCGTTTTAAATTTTTTACAACAACCGTCGTACCTGCACGCATACTAAAATATATTTTTTTAATTAATATTAAAAAATTCTTTAAAAAAAAAAAGTTGAATACTTACGGGTTTATCATCTGTATGTCGAAATATATAATGTTCTTTTAAATTATAATAATGTCTAAATTTTTGTTCACATAATGTACATTGATATGGCCTTTCGCCCGTATGAAGTCGTTTATGTCTTTCTAACTGGTGTCTATATTGAAATTTTCTATCACATTCATCACATGGGAAAAATTCGGATTCTTTTTTTTTTTTTTGATAAATATGTGGTGCAGCTGGCTGATGTGTTTCTAAATGCTTTTTTAAATTTTCTTCTTTATCAAATGAATATGAACAAAAAGTACAAGGATATTTGCCAATTTTTTCTAATTTAATATTTGTCCGCTGTCTTTTCAAACGTTTCAAAGCTGCTGTTTCAGGATCGTCATCTGGATTTTCTTTTAATTCTTCTTCTGTGGGCAAACTTTTCTTCACTTCATTTTTTATATACTTTAAAGGCTTTTTAGTTATCACATTACTTTCAATATTTTTTTTTGGTGTTTCTTCTCCATCAGAATCATTGATATCTAGCATATTTGCAGGGGAATAATTACTTTCTATATCATTGTCTTCAACTTTTTTTGGAGATTTGATTTCAAATATTGAAATAGTTCCATTTCGACCAATGTGATTATCTAAAACGTGCTTAGTAAAACCATCAATATCTTCGATAACATCGCTACAAACAGAACATTTGTAAGAAAAGCTTTCTGTTTTAGTAATCATAATTTCCCCACATTTCTGTGGAAGATCAAAATAAAGATCTGGTTTTGTTTCCACGAAAATATCATTATATTCAATGCTATCCAAACTCTCATTTTCTTTCTCAGACTTACAAATCATATCATTCAAAGAGGGTAAAGTTTTTAGATCTAAAGGTATTTCAGGTTTTGAAGGATTGTAAATGTGTGGTGGTTTTATATCCGTCATGCTAAAATTAACAAAAAAATAAGTTATTAAATTTATGGTACAATAATTAATTACAAAAATTTTATAAAATTTAAATTACTTTATCGATTCGTATTCCGAAAGAAATTTTAAACTATTATAATGAATCCAACTTATTTCCTTATTATCCTTTGATTCTTTTTTATAAAATTTTCGAAATGTATCCCTCGAATATTTCCATCTCTTTTTACACATTTCAACTAAAATAAAAATTAATTAATAAATTTAAATGAAATATTATATTACATTAAATTACCGGATGCATTTAAAGTTATTGAAATTTTTTCCCAAGTATCAGCTCGTTCTTTCATGTTTCTGTAAGATTCATTCATTGGATCAAATATATTTTTATACTTACTAACTTCAGCTATTAATTTAGTATCAAATTCTTTTTGCATTTCATTTTGTTCAGGTGTTGGAGTTTCTTCCCTAAAATATAAATATTTTTTTTTTTTAATATATTTCATACTTTTTAATATAAATTTAAATATTTACATTTTTATATGACCATCAAGAAATTTTAGTCGTTCATAATGCCACCATTTCACTGAAATTTTTCCTTCATGATCACCATGAACTTTTTTATTATGTCTTCTGTAATTATCTCTTAATGTTTCCCATTTTTTTTTAAGTTCTTTTACTAAAAAAATAAATTAAAAAAAATAATTTTATTACTAATGACATTTAAAAATAAAATTCATTTTACCAGTTTTGTTGTATTTTTTAGCAAGTTCTTCCCAAGCATCGATACGAAGTTGAGATTCAGAGTAAAGAGTTTTATCATATAAAAATGGTCTTCTTTTGATTTCAGCTATCAATGAAATCTCATATTCCTTCTCAGCATCTGTTTTTAATCTTTTCTTTTTTTTGTTTTCTGGTTCTGCAGTGCTCATTTTAACTTAATTTGTAATTTAATGAAAAAAAAAAAAACTTATTAGAATTGACTTTAAAAATATTTATTATAGTCGTAAACTGTGAAGAAAGTCTTTCTTACTATGTACCTATGTATGTATACAACAAAAAATTCAATAAATTTACTTCAATCAAACATCTCTATATAAATGTCAACCATAAAAATTCACAATTGCTCAATTGAATTATTGTGAATTTATTGAAAATATTTTTTGATAATTGAATTTAAGCTGAATTTTTTATTTTTGACTTTAAAAATAAATTTATTTATTTAAAAAAAAATTTTTTATATGATAGTTTTTCAATTTTTATTGCCTACATAAAAAATTACAATAATTAGAAATTAAAATGAATTCAAACTGTCCTCATTGTAATAATAAATTTAGAAATCGAAATGTAAGAGTTACGAAATTGTGAATGATTTTTATTAAAATTTATTCAAACAGAAAAAAAAATTGAGAGCAATGACTTTTGTTAAGTTTAGCTTAAATTTTTTTTATTGTGAATATAGAATGTAGTATAAAAATATTATATACACTATAAATGTATATATACCCGTATATATAACATAGAGTAGAGTAGAAAATCTATTTACAAAATATATGTTTGTGCATTATTTACGTTTGGCAAGTAGTTGAAATATTGGAGTTAACTTACCAAAATGTATACATATAAAATGTGAAAAAGCCTGTTATTATTATTTATTTAAAATTAATTTAAAAAAAAAAATGATATTATTTACAAAACTTAATTTATTAATATTTTAATTAAACTAAAAAAAAAAAATGGTGACTAGAAATTTAAAAAAAAAAATCGGTGAATTATAATTCCAAAAAAAAAAAAAAATGCACATAAGAACATTCCTTAATAAGGCTCTATAATTAAGTATTAACGTTCATACATTCATTCATACATATGTAAGTTTAAACCTAATTAACATTATGTATTTGATTATGCAATTTATTGGGTAAATATGAATTTATACCTATATAATTTTTTTTATGTTTGTATTAATCAATAACATAAATCCAGTTGCCCAATGTTTACGTTATTAAACAAAAACAGAAACAATAACAAAATATAAAAAAAAGTAAAGTCATTTAAGTTAAGTTAAAAGTAGCTTTCACCAATATGGTAATAAAAGTTTTTTAGAATTTATGTAAAATATCAATATCACGAATAGCGTTTTATTTTAACTGAACCATTTTTTTTTATAATATATAACATTGACATAATTTATATATATATTTATATACATATATAAATATGTTCAAATTCAATATCAAGTGTACAGATTACAATTTTTATAAAATAATTTTTCAATTAAATGATTCCCCTGATGTTTAATATTATGTAGTTCAAAAATAAAAAAAAAAACAGTATGTTAATACTGTTTAAATGTTTTTTTTTTTTAATATTCATATACTCAATAGAACAAAAATAAACAATTTTTGTTAAATTAATTTTGTTGTTATTTAATTTATTAAAACTAAATTTTGTTTGTTTTTTAGGAAACAAAAACAAAAATATTACTAGATTTATGAAAACATTATTTTATATCAATTTATTTTAAAATTGGGCTTCCGAAACTTTACAAACTACTATATACATACACAAACATTATTTTTTGGATTAACTATGGGTAAATTATGTGAATTAAATGGCTATATACAATTCTCCGATACTGAGATGAAATTTGAATCTGAGGAATATGAGCACTATGAAAAATGTGGAGAAATATACTTTTCAGAATCTGGAAGATTTGAATTATATTGTAATTTATGTGATGAAAGATTTATTGATTATAATGTATTTTTTGGTAAAAAACATTTAGAACAACATTTTACATTTTTTGAAAGTAATAAAGATAACGAAAATCCACAATGTACAGAACAGAAAAATTTTGTGAATGATAATGTTAAAAATGAGAAAAAAACTGATATTCAATTTAAAATTGAATTTGGCGATTTTAAACCAAATGATGAAAATGTCAATATTTTAATTAAGGATATATCACCTTCAATTGATAATAATACTAATTCAACATCGAGTGATAATACTTCAGAATATATTTCTAATGGTGATAAATTGGTTAAAATACCTTTTAAAATTAGTAAATTAATGTGCCATGTATGCCATGAGACTTTTTTGAAAACAAGTTACCGTGATCGTCATATTTTAAAATATCATAAAGAGCAGTACAAAGGAAAGTATTATTCATGTAAATATTGTGACACAGATTTTCTTCATAAAAGTCATTATGAACAACATATTCGTAAGCATACAGGTGAAAGACCATTTAATTGTCAGATTTGTAATAAAGCCTTTATATCAGTATATAATTTAAACGTTCATAATACACGTTACCATAAAGATGCAAAACCATATATATGTAGAGTTGAGAATTGCAATACCGGGTTTAAATCATGGATTAGTAGATTGAAACATGAAAGGTCACACAATAGATTAGGTTTGTTAAAACTGATATAATATATACTGTATAAAATCATTAATTGTTTTTTTTTTAAAACTTTTTAGAGAAATGTCCTTTTAAATGTAAAGAATGTGAAAAAAAATTTGCTAATGCGGGCGAAATGACAAGACATATTAGAAGTGTACATATGGATAAAACAAAAATCCCATATGTCTGTAATATTTGTAGCCGTACATTTCATCAAAGAAGACTTTTGAGATATCATATGTTTACTCACACTGGAGAAAAGCCATATGCCTGTAAAGTTTGCAATGCGAAATTTTCAAAACCCTCTATATTAAGTCAACATAAATTATTACATTCCGGAACAAAAAAATATATATGCACAATATGTGATGAAAGATTTTTTCAATCAGCAGGATTGTCTGCACATAAGAAAAAAAAAAACCATTTCGATGAAGAACCATGATTTTAAATTTATTAGAGATAAATTTAGTTTTAAAACTAATATGTTATAAGAAAATTACATTAAAAGTTGAAAGTGAAATTTTGTCTTAAGTTTTTTTTAACAAAAGAAAATAATTTAATTTTGGGATAAATAAGTACCTATTTAAAATTAACATTTGATTATAAATTAAAAAAAAAATGATTGGTATTATAAAGTATTTTATTATATATTTATTAAAAGATTAATCATACTATTCATCGAATAATTACTTTAAAGTTTAATTAAAAAAAAGAAAAATCTCAAATCAAAATATTTAAATAAAAAATTTATGTATTACAAAAATTATATAACAGAAACTCATTTTTATAAATATGTATGTCTTCATATTAAATTAGTTTTAAAAGTATTTTTAAGAAAATTTTTATAATTCCATTATGTGATTGCACAATTGATTTACTTTTTGACATGAACTTTTTATAGTGCCATTTAATTTTGGGTCAAAAACTAGAATTAAAGTTCTTAATTTGATTCTTATAAAATTCTGGTTTTTTAATACATCTAACATTTAATTTTTTATACATTTTACTATTTGATCTTGTAAATTTTTCATTACATACTAAGATTCGCTAAGATAAAATTAAAATATGCAAAAATCATTTGATAATTTTTTATTATAAAACTATTGCATATTTAAAATTTTTATAATTATATATTTTTGAACAAAAAAAAAATCGAATAAAAAAATGGGATACGTGTGTGCCTTACACAAATTATTTTTTAAACATATCACATTTTATTAGAAAAAATATTTGATGTTATGCATTTACATTTTTGAGCATTTGCACATTATATAAGTTAGGTTGAAAGCATTTATAAATTATTAATAATTGTTCACTAAAAAAAAAAATAAATCATTAACTTCTTTAAACAACATGTAATTTTATTTTATAAAAATTTTTTTTAATTTTAAATTTTTAGGAATAATAAAGTTGAATTTCAGGAAAATATTTTTAAATTCTTAACCGTTTACTTTTACAACGACATCTATTAATGTAAACTAAAAACATAAAACTTATCGTTGTTAAATCAAACATTTTGTATGAAAGCTCATGTTGAAATAATACGTCACTTGCAATTTTTTTATAGGCTTCAAGAGAAATGTCATTAATATAAAAATAACAAGCAAGTCAAAAACGTTTTATTTTATTTACAAACATAATTTATAAATAAAAAAAATTTGGAAAAATAATGGCGGAAAAAGGAAAAGTAAGAAATGTTCTATGAAGTTTGTAATTAAATAACCTATTTATGTATTTTAGGGTTCAGATAATAAAGAGAAACGCCGAAAAGAATCAATTCTTGATCTTTCTAAGTATCTTGAAAAAAATATTCGTGTAAAATTTGCCGGTGGAAGAGAAGCAGCAGGAATTTTAAAAGGATATGATCCATTATTAAATCTTGTTCTTGACAGTACTGTAGAATATTTACGAGATCCTGATGAACCATTCAAATTAGCGGATGAAACTAGAAATTTAGGATTGGTTGTTTGTCGAGGTACTTCAGTAGTACTCATATGTCCCCAGGATGGTATGGAACCTATACAAAATCCTTTCATAACTCAAGATGCGTAATTGTTGATCAATTAAAATTACTATAAAATTAGAATAAAAAAGCAGTTTTTATTTTATTCTGTATATTTTAATGAAAATAAATAACACTTAAGATTAGAATACAAAATGAAAATGACTGATTGTTTTTTTTTTAATTTAATGCATTAAATATATTTTAATAAAGTCCAAATTCGTTTCTAATCCATGGATATTGTGGTGGGCATTCACTACAAGTATGAAAATAACGTTCCTCTTGTAATATTTTACTATGCAATTTACAAATATTTGGAACTTCACATGCAATTTCATTTGTTTGTAGGAATTTTGGAGAGCTACATCCCCATGGCTCAAAATTATGCAATTCATTTATAGGAGTAGGATTACGCATCCATTGAATTGCTTGAAAATTTGTAACGAAGTAAACATCAGGTAATTTTCTAATATCTTCCATGAATTTCTAAAAAAATAAAAAGGGAATATATAAACTAACAAAAATTTGAACTATAAAATTATAATCATACCAAAAATGCATTCAAATAAACAATCTTTTTAAACCAAGTTGATTCAAAGAATAAACCGAACGGCGCTCTATTAGTTAAATAATGTCTTTTAAAATTATGAGTTAACATTTTGTATATATCTTCACCATCAAAATGAGGAGGACAAGTATCAATTGTTCCTACAAAAAAAATTTATTAAAAATAAAATTGAATACATAACAGTAAATTGTTTGTATTCTAATAACTTACCGCATGTATAATCTCCACCTTCCATTTGATTTATTACCATCTCCCATATACCTGGATAACTTCTTGTCGGACAATTTTGTTTGGCACCCAAACATGAATGTGGCATTTTAAAATCCATTGTATATGGCCATAGAGGTGGATTAGAATACGGAGCAACAATTGATGAATCATATACAAAGCCAAATTCTTTCATCATTAAAAATTGACGATTCCAGCCAACTTTTTGATAAGGAACTCTCATACCACGAATTTCGTCCATACGAATGTTTGCAAATTTATTGAGAATATTAGCTTGTCCAACCATTTCATCAAACCAATCTTCTATTGTTGCATTATATGACCACCAATTACCAGAATCTCTATGACTGTTATTTAAAAATCAAGTATTTAATTATTTTTTATAAATAAATGTACATATATTTAATTAATAAAAAAATATAATTTACCTTATTGAATGTACAGCTATTTCTTGACCATCATTCCATAATTTCTGTACAAATTGATAATTAGTATATTGATGTGATACATAAAATGTTGCTTTAATTGGACAACCATTTGGATTTCTTCGATGTTGTGTTAATAAAACTTTAGAATATAATTCCCAATTGTCAAAACTTATTGAATCATCAAATGTAAGAAGAATCATTTGTGGTATTTGTTTAACATTTAGATCTCCAGGTATATCAGTTCCATCTCTAGAGCAATGACAATTTGGTAATTGGCATCTTTCTGGATCACAATCTTCGGCACCATTTGGATCATTTTGTAAATCACACCATCCCTTCAAATAAATTACGAATGAATTATTATAATAAATTTAGTTTCGTTAAAAATTGTTTTTAATTGAAAAAGTTAAGATAAATATTATATATAACCTCATCTGAACCATCTGGACAATCAACAGAACCATCACAAAAGTATTCACCTGGTAAACAAGTACCATCAGCACAACCTAATTGGCTATTCCTTTTATCACATTTGGCGTCTTTAAGCATTGGTTTTGGAATTTTTACCTCTAAAAAATTTTTTTTTATTTTTTTTTTTTTAAATTATAACGACTAATTATAGAATTTTACCTTCTGAGATATCACAATTATCAACATTTTGTTTAAAATCACATATCTGTCTAACTACATCAAATAAAAGCCCATCAGCACATGTAAATTCTATAACTTCATCATCAACACATGCATAATATTTTGCACATTCTGTATTTGTCCACATTTTATGTACTTGTCTTTTTGGATTTCTATAATATCTTCCATCATCTAAACATGGTATTGGATTCTTTAAACGTTTCTTGTGTGGTGAACTACATTTAACTAAAACAAAAAATTATAATAATTTTTTTAATTGAGGAAGCTTAATTATCCAGAAAAAAATTCAATAATTTTTTAAATTATTAATTATGAATATAAAATCTTTAATATAATTAATAATTATATTTGAAACCTGATTAAAACTATTTATCATTCAAAAAATAATTCAATCACGTGCGTAAAACACCATCAAACATATAGTAGATTCTATATAGAGTACCTATACATAAATATTAAAGTGTTGGGACAAAAATTGATTTCTGCATTTCAAAAATTATTTTAATTTTAATTTATAAGATAGATTTTGTTTTACCTTAATTAATTAGTCATAGGTCAATGACACATAATTTTTATAAAAAAAAAATAAAAATTTTTAATTATCCGCATCCAATTAATTGCAGTCCAAATAGTAATTAATTAAAAAATATGTTCGTTATTTTGAAAAACTAAATGAATAAAAGCTGTAATAAATTCAGATAAAAGATATTGAAATTTAATTAAGTATCTCTAGAGATTTACTTTAGAATAATCAATTGCTAATGACCTCTTTGGAATGATGTTTTTCTATCCATTCATACTTCTTAACTTATAGGTACGTACATAAGAATATGAAAGTTATAAGATCATTTAAGATTATTAAGACTTTTGATTACTCAGCTGTAACTATTGTAAAGACTATGGAAATTGAATTAGTTGATGACAAGTTTTTCAGTTGTAGACAATATTTCAAACCAACTTGGACAAGAGTCGGGCAGTTTACAAAATTAGAGCTCGCAAGAACTAGTCTACAAAACTAGATCTCGAGACTCTTGTTGGATTCTCTAGATTATTCTTAAGTTATAGTTGATAACACATGCTTAAACACTGTTATTTATCCTTATTAAATCCTATTAGATCCTTTTCAAAAGGTAATTTGTTTGAGCTGATTGGGCCAAAATATTACAGGATGAAGAATAATGTGTGCAAGTGTTTACATATATACACATTGGTGCGGCCCGTTGTGCACCCCTGCTCTCAGAGTCGCTCGTAATACCTACAGCGCCTCATTGAGCCATTCTATACCCTTCATGAAGCTTATCAATTTTCCCTGGTCTAACTCCCTTACCGTGCTGAAGTCATCCCAGTCCTTCCTTCTAAGGTTTTCTAGGGTTACACATTGGCATAGGACGTGGAGAACCATTTCGTTCTCTCTTCCGCAGCCTCTGCATATCCCCGTAGTTGCCCTACCTTTTTTTGCTGCATGGGCTCTGAGCATTAGGTGGCCCGTGCTTATCCCTGTCCTTAGTCTAAGATCCTCCCTTTTTAATTTTAGGATCTTTTTCGTTTTCTTGCTATTTGTTCCTCCCCAGAAACTCTAAAAATCTCTCTTTTATAATTTAAGTATTTAATTTAATAGAACTGTTCAGGGGATTAAGCCGGTTTTAATACAAATAAGGTTTGAAATGCCTCAGATTTAATTAATAATTTACATAAGTATTTTAAGTATACTCACTATTTTATTTACTATTTTACTTTTTACTATTTTATAAAATTTTATTTGATTAATTCGTATCACGTACAAATTATTTAAAATCATGTCTTTATTAAGCAATCAATTAATACCTGATTAGTTTTATTAACAAACAATTTGATTAAATAATCAGGAATCAATAATATGGTAAATTTGAAAAAAAAGCAATTTTTACAAAAAGTAAAATTTTTTTTAAACTAAAAGTTAATATACCAAATACTCTACCAAATAGAGAGTGCAGAGGCTGTGGAAGGGAGGTCAAAACGATTCTCCACGTCCTATGATAGTGCGAAGCGTTGGAAAATTTAAGACTTAGGCTCTTAGGAGAAAGGCACTGGGATGACTTCAATTTCGTTAGGGAGTTAAACCAGGGAAAATTAGTACGATTCATGAGGGGTATAGAGTGGCTTAACGAGGCGTTGTAGTAAAATACGACCGGCTCTGAGAGCAGGAGTGCATAAGGCACCGTGAGGCCCAGGTGTGAGGGAGACTCGCTTTCTCCCCTTCAAAACAACAATAACAACAAATATACCAAATAACACCAATTCGACATCTTAATAATAGTAGTATTATAATACTACCATTTATAAATAAATATTATTTATTATTCAATGATTCCATTCATATAAATTAATTCAATTTTATGTTAATATTTATGTTAATTATCAGTAGCATAAAATCTGAGGTGAAAATAATCAAAAAAAAAAAAACGTTGAAATATCAAATTAATGAACCTACGAATATTATGTAAGTTTACAAAAAGTGTGAGTATACTCAGAAAACTTATTTATTTCTAAGTCATAATGTACGACTAATGTCTAATGAATGAAACTATTAAAAATTCAGATTACACTCTAGGGGTTATCATCTTAAATATATGTATGTATATACTAAGTTACCAATTGTGCCTCTAAAATTATAATTTCAAATTTTGAAATATTCAATTATTGAATTAAAATTGTTCATCAATTACTTTTTTTTTTTCAAAAAAAATTGATTTTAAGATCCAAAAATTCAGATGAAGGTCAGAATATAGTGCAATATTACTTATATCTTTAAAAGTGTATAAAATTGAACTTAAACTTTTTCATAAATCAAGTTGAAATCTTAAGAAGGTGAGTACAGGTGAGTGTACGATTTTACAATCAATTTACATGTACTTAAATTGACATACAATTAAACTTTAAGTACCAGCTTTAAGGTATATTTTTTTTTTGTATCAGACAATTGCTTAAATCAATAATTGATAGTTCACTTAGTGATCCATCACAATAAACTGAAAAGTCATCATTTACAAGGGTTATTGTGTTAGTAAAATGATTCTACTCTACTAAAAACTACAAAATAAAATTAATTAAATTAAATTATTAAAAAAAAAAAGAAAATAAATGTTAAAGACCCATTCCAACACCACTGAGCCAAGCATTACAAACATGTAATTTCATTTACAAATGCTAGATCAGTAATCAAATCTACGAGAATTGTTCGCGTAAAGTCCGGCTCTCAATGTTAATTCGTTAACGTTAGTATCAAAGAGCTCAGACCTTAAGTTATTCTCTCTTAACATACGCAGAATTTGCTCGAATTTACCGTAGTCTGTAGAATGGTGTGAGACGTTAAAGAACTCGATCGATCTTAAACTATTCAAATTTCCCCTAAACCTTATTTGTTCACGAATAGCAGGTGAATTAATTTCACGGCGAATAATTTACTGAACAAATAATATGTCCGCCACCAGACGGTGTGACCGAAGGGAGTTCATATTAATAAGAAGTTTAGTTTCATAGGGAGGAAAACGTATTGGATTTGCCCAAGCAAGATCGCTTGTACTGATTGATTGTACTGATTCAATACGTTAAATGGCTATATCGCAATAGGGGGACCATACTTGGATTGCATATTCAAGTAAAGGTCCTACAAAAGTAACGAAGAATTGTTTTGTTATATAGGGATCAGAAAACTCTTTTGAACAACGCATAACAAATCCAAAAGTTGAGTTAGCTTTAATAATTATAAAGTTGTAGTGATTCTTTAAGTTCAACCTACTATCAAGCATGAGTCCCAAATCAGAAGTATGATCCATTCTTTTTATGGGTTGATCGTTTATATTTTAATCGTATTTGATAGTTGAGTCAGCTCTTAACCTTAAAAAGCTCATAATTTGGCATTTGCCAACGTTTAATATGAGATTGTTGTTCCTGAACCATGAGCCAAATTGATTGAGATCATATCATATTGCAACAATTCACAATCACGAGATGAGTTTATAGTTTTGCAGATTTAGGTATCATCAGCAAAACTAAGAAGATAAGTAATAGCAAATGTGTGAAATTTTTACTTATGAACGTACATTTTTAAGCCCTACAGTGCCTACATTTTAATATAACAAATTTGAAATAAAATAATTGATTAAAAATTAATTCATATCACTTACATGTTCAATAACCATTTTTGTGATAATCACGAAAAGAAAGGAAGAATGGAAGAAAAGAAAGAAAGAAATACGCTAAATGTAATTTATATTTTATAGCTGGGTTCATATATTATATGAACATTTAAATATTCATGAACTTGAAACCAGTTACACACATTTGGAATTGTCTTTTTTCATTTCTTCTCTATTTCTTTATTATAAATAATAAATAAATTTTACACGAGTCTTTAAAATCAATTATATGATTTTGTAATATTACTTTCATTTATTATTGATATTTAACTTTAGAATTGATTTTAATATAAGTTTTTATTTATACAGGTAACCCTCCTACAAAGCGGTACACTTACTTCCTACAATGCGATTTTTTGATGACAAACGAAATACATATTATCGATTGAAGATAGCTCTAACGATCTTTCGAATGTAGAAAATAAAAGAATCAGTAAAAAGTATCGACAAAGTTTTAAATATGGCGAAGCAGTTGGAAGAATACATTTTAGAGAACGATTCTCTAAGAAATACAGTAGAAATATTTGGAAGAAATTTTCAAAATAGACTATTTCCCTATCAAGCAATTTATAAAGATTTACAATACAAGAGCATACAGACTTCCAAAAAAGATTTGTTAAAACCAGTAATCATCGAAAGGGTTTCCTAATCTGATAGTGGATCCAGCTTCGATGTTCGAGACAGATCAAATCCTACATTGCTATGAAGATAAGTAAGATTTGAAGATTTGCTTAAATAAATGAAGTGTTATCAAATTATGTTGTTATGATTCAATAAATAAATACAAAAATATATTAAGTTTATTCCATATAAGAACCAATTTTGCGATCTAGAACCAAACTCTGATTTTGATATATGTCTCCTACAACGCGATTTCTTACAACGCGGAATTTTTTAGTAACCTATTTACCGCGTTGTGGGAGGGTTACCTGTGTTGTATTATTATTTACAGGTGCCTTTAATTGAGATTATTATATTATACATATATGTACGTGATGGTTGAATGATTAGTTTGTAAAACAATGATTGCACCTATTGGCTTAATAGATTTTGAGGAAACGGAAATTAAAATTTATAGAAAATATGTTATTAATATTAAATAGAATTAGAATAAAATCTAAAAATTTGATTTAAAAATTTATATCTTTAATAATATTCATTTATATAATTTAGTTTTTATAATTTTCTTAAAAGTCGACTGAATTAAAAAGTGCCTTAAAATTTAATAAAGCAAAGATTTTTATTTATTATAATAACTTCATTAGAATTTTTTAAATCTTTTGCATCAGAATTTTGAATCCTGAATCAATAAGTGCTATCACAGACTATAACAATATAAAATTTTTATAATTTCCTGGGGCCAAAATCTGATAGTTGGCTTAGAATCTTAATAAAAGATTTTTATTTATTATAATAACTTAAAACGATTTTTTTTTAAATTAAATTTTCTGGATTTTTTCCTAATTCTATTCAAAGTAATTTGACATCATTTAACATTCATATAATTTACTAAACGTTCATAAATTAAAATTCTTATAGAAATCTGGAATAATATTACATTAATTTGCATTAAAATTACATTAAATAATTTTTTTAATTAAAAAATTATTATTGAGATCAGGTTAAAATATACAAAAGAGTTCAAATAATTTGACATTATTAAATTTAAGAGCATTAAAAAAATAATAATAATTATAATTAATTTAAATCCATCGCAAGAAACTTAAGAAATTATATACTTTTGTAAAGTTATTACGATACCAAGAAAACCACAATATTTTCAGGAAGTAATTCCTTATTAGGTCTTCAATATTTCAACATTTAAAATAAAATATATAAATAATTTTTAAAATAAAGAAGAATTGCAATTAAAAAGTTACCATTACTATATAATAATAAATGAATTTCATTTTAAATATTGCGCTAACTTCAAAGAAGCTATACATTATAGTAATGGAATTAAAAAAACATTTAACTCTGCATCGCTGGAATATTCGTATCTGAATTTGGGAAATATATACCCAAACAATTAAATTAACTTTTATTTTCTAAAAGTAATTTATTTTTATTTTTCATCGGTCGTGTATTTCAACTGGTTAAGGCCTCGTGAGATAATTTTTTTATATGTGTTCGAAATAACTCTGCACCAAAAATCTTCTTTTTTATAACTATTATATAGTAGAAGCACTTAATTCCATCCTGACCCAGTACCCAGTCCCCTTTTCATAAAATAGTCTTTAAATAGTATTTAATGAATTTTATAAACATGGAGAATGAATGAAAGGATAACATGTCTTTGGTCTAATAGTGAAATATAACGAGGTACATATATTGTGTGAATGACCCAACTCAGCCTTTAAATGATAAAATATAAAAATTATAAACTAATTGCTTTTTCATATTCAACCTCTACTTTTAACACGTTTGGTTTATTTTAATTGAAATTCAAATAATTAAAAACTACAAATTGTTTTTCAATTAAATTAAAATAAATTTTCTCAATTCACTCTAAATTAGCTAGAAACCAGGAGAATATGTGAAAATAGCTTTTTTCCTTTTTTACTTAATCCTTATAAATTTAAAAAATTTAAAGTAAATTTAACGCTTTGGACTCTTCCTTAGCTTTTAATATATATATATATATATATAAGTTCCTAAAGTAATCATATATATTTCCATAATTTCCAAATTTTTTTATTTTTCAAGGACCTTTTATGTAATGAGGTAAAATGAAAAAGTTTCGAAATTTAATCATGCTAATAATCTTTAATTCTTCAGCTTCAATTTGTAGTACTTCAATTTTTTATATTATCATAAACCCATATTTTTTGGGAGACACAGATGTTTCAAAGGTCATTAATGAATTTTAAAAATTTTATATCATAAACCCATATTTTTTGGGAGACACAGATGTTTCAAAGTTTTCATTTACTTTTATTAAAAATTAAATACATACGATAAATAAGTTTGTAAGAAATATAAATTATTTATTAAATGCATTGCAGTTATTGATAATATATAATATTTATATTAATTTTTTTTAATGATTTGATATTATCATAAGTTTTTCAATATATTCAATAGTTCTAACATTTATCAGTTATTTTCATCAATAATATTAAATTTATTATAAATAATTCACTAATTTCCCAAGAACTTTTTCGCAAGATTTTGATCCCGAATATTATTATACTAATAAGTATTATGAAATAGTTTTTTCTTAAAAAATCTTATCGGAGTCTCAAAATAAAAACTGTTCTATAACGTAAGTATGTAATATACATTTGTAATTTATATAAATATATAAATCCATATTTGATTTTGGCTACCATCAAACCAAAGACCAACATTGCAAAATTATTATTGCATTTGAAAAAATTTTGTACATTTTTTATGAGTCTGGTTGTAAAAAAAAAATAAAACAAATTATCTTACAAAATGTCGTTAAAAAGTGAACCTGTATTATAAATAATAGTTTTAATTGGTTTTAATCAAATAAAGAAAGCCAGTTTCACTCACTATATACTTTTCTTTTCATAACACTTTAAATCTATTTATTTTTTTATTTTCATTTTCCTCTTTCTATATTTTAATAGATAACATTTTAAGATCTTTAAAGACAGTAACTTATAATTAATTATATATATTGAATATACATAATATATATTAATTATATACAAATGTACATAATATTATAGTAAGTATAGTATTTTTCTTTCTATATAAAGTAAAAAAAAACTTAAGAGGAAAGATAAAATTCCTTTTTCTATAACGGAAGAAAAAAAAAACATGTTATGAAAATTTTATATTAAGAATTGCAACGGATATGATATATATATATATGCATCTATCTACATATATAGTTTATAAAATACAAAAAATTTAAATTTTCTTTAAAATAGAGAACGGAAATTTGACCGTTAATATAAAAAAAAAAATCTAGGTTAATAATTATATTGGTACTAAAAAATAGTTATTTTTTATTTAAATAGAAAAAAGTTATTTTTAATTGATATTTCCCTGTCGGATATCAATTGGATTATTAAAAAAATTTTCCAATAATTAAAATACTTAACAAAATTAAAGTAAACACACAACAACTATATATTAATATAATTTATTCAATGGTAAATCAAATGCTTGTAATACTATTAAAAAAAAAAAAAAAATTGTTATAAAATTTTAACAATATCAGCTAATTTATATGTTATCATTTCGATTAATCGCTTATATTATTATTGAATAATTTACTATATATTTTAAAAATCAAATCCACTAATTGATTTAATAAGTATAAAAAACTTTCACTTTATTAATTAAATTATATATTTTTTTTTTTTTGATCAATTTTTATTTTTTTTTTAATTTTCTTTAATTTGATTTTATATGGAATATTAATTTTTTTAAAAAAAAAACATACCATTTACTATAATTCCAATTAATATTAATAAAAATATTAAATTTTTCCATTTATTATCAAATTTTCCAATCATTTTTTATATATTTTCTTTCGTTTTTTTTTTTTTAATAAATTAAATAATTAATTAATTTCTTATTTCTGGTATTATTAGCAATTATATTTTTCACTAATTTAATATATTTTAATTAATTTGTTCACAAAATAAACACAATTATTTCATGTTCATCTATTTGTTTTTCCTTATTAAATATAATTTTAATAATTTATTTATAACGGTAATATTTTACCATTATTAAATTATAAAAATTTTTTTTTTAAAATAGAAATAACGTATTCAAATTCTCGTTAAAAACTGTTAAAAGTTTTATAAAACATAGCTCTTTTATAAATTTATATTAGTGAAGCTTTCAATTTAAACTTTTAATCATGCTTTTTAACTGTTATTTTATATACTATTAGTTTTTCATGAATGAAATTTTTTTTTGTTTTCAAAGAGCTTTAAAATTTTAAGAGAAAATATTACAATATTAGTTTGAGTTTATTAAGATTTAAAAATGAAATTCTCTTATTTATTATTAGATTTGTTTCATATGGATAGCTTAATGATTAGGCTATAAAGTTTATCAAAACCCTTTATCGATGGGCTAGTTACAAATGTTTTATAGTTATTTTGATTTATAACCTTCATAGTTTAATATATAACGGAAATAAGGCACAAAGTTGGTTTCCAAATTTAACTTTTGAACAAAGCAGATGGATTGGCGTAAATTTTTCTGAACAAAAGAATTAATCAAGTCGAGAAAATATGTATATTAAAAAATACAACTCTTACAGTAAAAAGACCTAAGCCAAGATTAAAATATATTTATCTGAATAAAAATGAAATTTCAAGTTACACCTCATGTGGATGGTTTAAGGGGAACTTGTAAAATGACTGTGTACGTAAGTTTGTAAAATAGCGGGAACTTTGTAAAATAAAAACAAACTGCTAAAAAAAAGAAGTTACGCTGAGGTAAACATTCTCCAAAAAAATTCTTAGTAATTGTGAAAGATGAATGGAATTTCAGGGCCAGGCCATAGGCAATATTTAGAAATTAATTAAAACAATTTTTCTCTACAAATCCCCTTGGTGACTTAATATAATTTAAAAAATAGGCAAAAAACTACTATAATATCAGGCAATATTTAATATTGTCTGATACATTAATAAAATAGCAAAAGTACTTTTAAAAATTTTATCTATATTTTTTCGTTTGTTTTAAAAAATAACTAATAATATTATATTGTATTATATTTTTCATTTTCACGTGCTTTTAGTTTCAGTTTCTGTTGTTGTAGTATCTTTTTCTTTAGTATCATCTTTAACTTCATTTTTAGCGTATACATCTAAAACGTTCACAAAGTTCTTTTGATGTGTTTCTAAGTTATTCACTAATTGACTTGCAGCCATATTAAGAACACCAACTAATTGACTTCTCATTGTTTGTAAATCAGGTAACTGTGCCAATTCCATAAACTCATTTCGGCTTAGTAATTTTTCATGAGCAATACCAGCCAAAAGAATCATTTGCGGTACTTTTTTTGTAATTTTTAATAATTGTGAAACTTTTTCTTCGGGTGAAAAAATAATACAATAATTTGAATTAAAAAGTTGATATATTGATTCATATTTTGTATTTTCAATAGCTTTGCCTATAATTTTTTTCCCGTATGATTTTAAATGCATATTTTGTTTATGAAGAGCTACCTTCACTTTGAAAAGTTCTTCTTGATTAATGCTATTTAGATGATATATGGCAACCATTTTTGAATGATTTAACCAGTTTAAAACTTCTTTAGCAATTATATTATCATATGGATTTTCTTCAAATAAATTTGCATTCTTTTTAAAACACTCTTTTTTAACATCTGCTTTTGGAAAAATTGGTGCTGTGACCGCAAGTACTCTAGCTTTTTCATAATGCGGTTGTCTTGGTCTTTGAATATTAATTTTTCCTCGAAACCGTTTTGCATGTAAAAATGGTGATCTAACACTTAATAACACTAAAATAATAAATATATAATTTATAAAGTATTTTAAAATATATTAATGTTCTTACATTTCTGAGAAAAAGACGACATAATTTTTAATTATTTATGTTTGTTAACCAATTTTTAAAGTTTATTTTATATTTTGGTTTGAAAGTATTTTTGACAGATTGTCATGCAGCTGATTTTTATTTTTTAAAATCGCACGTGAAGGAGGAGAATGGGTATAAACACAATAACAACGATTAGCGAAAGACATTAAAAGTTATTTGTTTTTATCAATGAAATCTTAGTAAACAACAAGGAAAATTATTTTAAAAAAAGCTAGGTCTCTTAATTTTAATTTAAAATTATTATATGATTTTCATGAACTGGACTACTCTAATATACACCAAAATCGATTATAACTTACCATTATTGTTAAACCATAATTGAAAATTTATTTTTTAAGGAAAATATAACTTTAAAATTTTTGCCTTTAAAGTATTTTTTAACGTCCTTCTGATTTGTTATTAATTTTGTCATTTTAAATCATTTTAATTTGCTCTATGTTTTAAATTGGTACGATGCGAACTGTCAACATATACAATAAATTGGTCACTTTATTTATAAATTCGAGACTCGATATTTTATAAATTTATTTGTTTTTCTTGTTTGTCGTACGTTTGTTTTGACAGCCGGTAATAAAATAGAATCTTATTTGTTATGGGTTGCGTTGCAGAGTTGTAATTTGTTTGTACGTTGTAGGTAGATTGTAGAAACTGAAACTTATTAATTTTAAAATTAATTTTTTTTAAAAGTGTTTTTAATTTAAGTAATGTTGTGATATTTCTTTTACAAATTTTATAAAGAAATTCGAAGAGCATCATCATGAAATTATATTCTATTTTTATTTGTTTGTTATTATTTTCTGTTGAATTTTCAAATTCAACAATTGCTCCTAGCAAAAAAAAAGCAAAAGAAAAAGAACTAAAAATTAAAAAGGGACCTCAAGATACAAATGTTTATGAAAGGAATTTAGGTGAGAAATTAATCATTTATTAAAAACTTAATTAGTTGAGAACACATTAATTATCACTTTGTATAGTTAATTAAAAAAACAAGAAAAGAAAAACTTGGTTTTATAGAAAATCAATATAAATAAACAATGTTAATAAACATTAATGAAACAACGAAATAATAAAAAAATATAGTCATTCATAAACTGGAATGTTAATACCCCAAATCAACCCCATTATATATTAGAAGGAAGTTGATATATCTGGGTTAAATAATTTTTTTTATTATTGTATTAATCAATCAATTGTAGGCGGTATATTAAGTATGTGTATTTATTTTGATTTCAAAATGTGGTCCCTTCCTAAGTTGTAGGGTGAGAAAAAATTGAATGGTTTCCTTTTGAACTCTAAAAATCAATCTTTTTAATAAATTAATTAAATAATTTTGTAGTTGTTGTTAAATTATATTTTCTTTGATTTTTTACCAACCAAACACTTAAATATTTTAATATTTGATTATTTATTATTAAAATTTAATTTCTTTTCAGTTGAAGAAGAACCTTCAGCAAAAGAAATTTTAGTAGAAAATGCTGCCTTTTATAAAGAAATAGGAAAAAAGAATTTTAATGGTACAATTTTAGGATACATAACACCGGTAATTAATGAATTAACATAAAATTATTATTTATACATGTAAATTACAAAATTTAATTCTAGTGGAATAATCATGGCTATGATGTTGCAAAGATATGGGGTAAAAAATTTGATTTTATATCTCCAGTGTGGTTGCAAATTCTTCGAAAAGGAGAAAATTCTTATTTGCTAGCTGGTGTTCATGACGTTGACATGGGTTGGATGAGAGATGTTAAAAAAGCTGGAAAAACCGAGAAGCATTCTTTAAAAAGTAAGGTTTAAGTGGTTTTAGCATACTGTAAAGAAAACAATATAAAACATGTATACAAAGTTTCTAAAATATTGAAATCCTTGTAAATGAACATGAATTACTACAGAATATACTTTTTGTATTGATTAGTAAAAAAGTTACTTATTAAAATAATAATTTATATATTTTTTTTTACTTTCAGTTTATCCAAGAGTTATTTTTGATAAGTTTACAGATAAAGATTATAACAAGTTATTGAGTTTTGAAAGTGAAAGACAAGCTGTAAATAAAATGATCGTAAAAGCTTGTCAAGATTACAAATTTGATGGGATTGTTTTAGAGGTGTGGATGCAGTTGGCTGCAAGAGTGGATGACAGTGCTCTTTATCGACTTGTTATAGAATTAGGTATAAAACTTTCTTGTCGACTTTAATTTTATTTTTATTTTTGAATTGTTTTTAGCTGATGCCCTCAAATTGAATGGTTATAAGTTAATTTTAGTAATTCCTCCATTAAGAGATCAAATGAAAGATTTATTTTCATCGAATCACTTCGAAACTCTCTACCCGCATATACATGCATTTTCTTTAATGACTTATGATTTTTCTACTCTACAAAGACCTGGTAATATAAATCCATTTTTCTATTTTCAACTAATTAATAGTTTTCTTCTAAAAAAAAAGGTGCTAATGCTCCACTTCATTGGATGCGAACTTCAGTTGAAAGTATTGTTCCTTCAACTATTCCTAACTATGATGTTAAACGTAAGAAAATTTTAATGGGACTTAATATGTATGGATATGATTATACACCGGACGGTGGTGGTCCAATTCTTGGTAGTCAATTTTTAGATTTAGTAAAACATTTAAAGAAACGATTAAGTTTTGACGAGCATGATGTGGAAAACTATTTCGAAGTCAAGTAGATATTTCTCAAATATTTTAAACTAATTTTTAGTAAGAATATTTTAATTTTTTTTTAGAACTCAAACTGGACGTCACATTGTTTTTTATCCAACTTTACATTCTATACATTCTAGAATAAAATTAGCCGAAGAATTAGGAGTTGGATTATCACTTTGGGAAATTGGACAAGGTTTGGACTATTTTTACGATTTGTTTTAAAATCGTTTTAACCTTCTCGCACAAATGTGATGAATTATATTCTAAAACATGAGTACTAAATGTATTAAAATGCCTAATTTGAAATTAAATGTTAATTAATAAATTGTTGTGCTACATTTTCAACCTAAAAAAATGTTATATTTACATTAAAAAAGAAATAATATAAAGCTAAAACTTGCAACGAAAGAAAAAACAATTTAATTTTTTTAAATTATTTTTAGCAGATTAATTTAAAAAAAAAAATACATATGCCTATGAAATATTTTATTTTAACATTATAACATTACAACTTAAAAACATTAACACAATTTTAAAAATATATACAAGTTTAACCAGCTGGTACTTTTCCACGTCCTTTGAACAACATCATTGAATCAGGTCCTCGAATTACTCTAGACATTAGTTCCCAACACATTTTTGAGGGTAGAAAACTGGCATAAAATAAGGAAAATATTTTTAAATTAAAAATTTAAAATAAAAAAATTATTAACTAACCATTTTAATGGTAATAGTGTTCTAACATGATTTGGTAAAACACACCAAACTTCATTTCTTTTAACAGCTGTAACTACTCTGTCAGCAACATAATTAGGTTCTAGCATTGGAAACAATCTTGGTCTTACACCATTAAACATGCCTGTGTTAATGTAATATGGACATACCAATGTCATTTGTATATTATCATAACCATGGGTTCTTAAATCAGTGTATAAACTTTCATGAAAACCATTTAAAGCAAATTTTGTAGCACTATAATCAGAACATCCATATGTACCGAGTAAACCAGTAACTGAACCAATTGTTACAATATGACCACTATTACGTTCCATCATTTGTGGTAGAAATGCTTTTGCAGTCCAGTAATGTGAAATAACATTTACGTTGTAGGTGTTTTCAATAACACGTTCCGGTAGATCCCAAAATGGTTTACAACATACAATTGCAGCATTATTAATTAATATATCAACAGTTCCAACTTCATTTTGAACTTCTTGTGCTTTTTGATAAACTTGTTCTCTATCAGATATATCAACTATATATCCTTTACATGTGTATCCATGACTAGTTAATAGATCTGTTGTCGTTTTAATCGCTAAAATACAAAAAATTTAATTAAAATTTGGACAAGGAAAAAAGTTAATTTTAACTAAGATTTATTTCTAAGATAAGAGTCGCCTATATTAAATACTGCTTTTGTAAAAATTTATCGTTATGCCCATTGTGTATGAAATAGTACTAATATAAAAAAGTAAAAATCCATATAAATTCAAGATATATTTTCATTTTCGAGATATTGTTGCAGTTGATTACACCAAAAAATCTAATATGTAATTCACATTTATTAAAATGAAATTATCTTAAGTAGGAAGTAACAATGAACCCTTACACGATACCATATTTCTTTAAAATAGAAAATGAAAAAAAGTAAATAAAAATAAAGTGAAAATTATCCATGTAATAAAAGAAAAGTTAAGAGAAAAATATTTCTTTTTTTTTTGTTTGTTTTACAATTAAACACCTTCCGTGTCAATTTTTTATGTACCTCCTTTTGTTTTATGTCTGAATTAATGTTTTATTATTCCACAATTAACTAACAAGTTGAAATTTAAATAACAAAAGAGAAGAAAAAACGTTGATCTGGACAACTATATACATACACATGTATATAATTAAAAATAAAAGTTCTTACAATTTTTCATTAATTTCAAAGTTCTTTCGCAATCTAATCTTGATTATTACTCGTGATATGGATTTTTGCCATCAACATCATTTATCTTTGCATTATTGTTCGATTGTATTGTGAAAGTAAGATATTTTAATAATCATTCTAACGGTTATTAAATAGAAATTTTTAGGTGACTTTTATCTTATATGTATGTATAAGCAGTAGATCAGACTAAGTTACTTAAATAAGGAAACTAGAATTTAGATCAGTTGTTATTTCGCAAAAAGTTCATTTGACAAAATACATATTATGTACATATATATGTACATATTCAGTTAATAAAATGAGCTTAGAAAAACTATCAAGGATTTAGTAAATCCTCTTTGGACCCTGGTCATATTTGGAAATCTATAAAAATTGAATTTTGGGTTATGAGTTGCTAAATGAATAAATGAATCTAATAAAATTCTCTATCTAAATAAATGAATCTAATAAAATTCTTTTATATTTCGTTTTTTTTGTAAAAAATTATTTGGCAAAATAGATTCGGTTAAATTCTTACTGATCAACAAACAACTACTCAAAAAAATTAGATATCAAAGTATAGACCAAAAGCATTGTACAATTTTTTTTTTATAATTAAGTACTTATAAACTTGGATTCAATAAACGAATACAATTAAATAAATAAATATAAATAAAAATTAAACCTTACTATTTTTCAATACCATTCATTTAAACCTTATTGTTATTTCTATGCATTGTTTAACTTCCAAATTACTTTAACAAATTAATAACAATAAAAAGTAATAAAATGCAAAATGTTGGAGAGTATTCCAAAATAAAAATAAAAATAATTTACCTGAAAGCTACAATAAAACTGACTGAAAAGAAATCGGAAGAAAAAAAAACCGAGTCCATTGAACTTTGCATAATAATATTGTAAATAAATATGTAAATAACAGAAAATCAGAGTATTTTAAGCATAACTTAAAAATCTAATTAGTATTACCTTTTTGCGGTATATTTCGGAGGACTATTTCGCAAAAATTACTAACTTCGATGTTGATTAAAAACAAACTGCCTATAATAAAATATGTTATCACAGTTTTATAATTTTAATCTGATGTTGTAATACAATTTTTGAAATAATTTGCAATAACTCTTTATTCAGTACCATAAATAAAATGTATTGACAAGAAAAGTAAAAAGATAAACAATGATTATAAACAGCATTATATAGTCTGTGCGAACTATATAACTTAAAAATTATTCAGACACACAGTAGAGGTTAAAAAAAACTATGATATAATTATATGGAATTGTGAAAATTTATATTTGCACTAATTGTTCTACATTAGCTATCTCTAAGTATTACTATTGCCCTTACGCAGTGTAATACATTGGGCCAGATCTTGGCTGACAATTACACAAAGAAAGAGTTCTTAATTTCTCTAGCCTATATACATATATAATTTTTCAAACTCTAATGTTTTGTTTAGCAGCTCTGCGCAGCTAAGTCTTATAGATATACAGCGTAACCTATTCGAACTCTAGAATCCTGAAATATAGGAACAATATCCTAAGTCGCAACTCCAAACTGTGGGGCACATTACCATAATAAAGTGTTTCCCTATTCTTATGATTTAAAAAAAAATTAAAGAAAGAAATCAATTTTATCACATATCCTCTTTGCCAATTCTTACTCTTGTTGTACTGCACAAGAAGTTCAAATGTATCTCACTATTCTCGTTTCAAGGGGAGGTGATGTTGGTCAGTAAAAGTCTCACACTAAATCAGGTGACAATTACAGATAAAAATACAAAAATTGTTGTTAAATCTTGTTATTGTATTTTCGTTGATAAATAAACCTAATACAAATATCTATATTATTACCTTCTGTATTGATATCCCATATAACAACTCTTGAATTTAATTTTGCAAAATTTAATGCCAAATATCTACCAACTCCACCACCACCTCCAGTTATCAAAACAACTTTTCCAGATACATCCTAAAATAAAAAAAAAAAAAATAAAACATCAAAATTAAATTAAAAAAATATTAAAATCAATATTTATTTTATACTTATTAAATAAATAATACTTTTAAAATTTAAAAAAACAAAATATTTTAAGCTCTAAATCAATTTTAATTGATTTTAAGTTTTAAATCAATAAATAAATATTTATTTATTTAATATTTATTAATAATAAATGAAATATTTATATAATAAGTTATATAAATAAGTACCTACTTTACATTAATTCATTTGAAAAAAAGTTTAAAAGTTCTAAGAAATCTTTAGAATAAAAGATTATTAAAAATAAATAGCTTCAACTCTGAATACTTATATTATGAATTATTCAATTTTTATATTTTCGAAAGATCAAAATTTTTTTTTTAAATATTTGCCATTAAATTTAACTTAAACTTAACTTTATTTGGGAAAATTTCTTACACCCAGCTTTAATAAAACTATAACAAGCAGCTTTCCAACTTGCATTTTTTATAGTTAGCTTCACTGTACGCGAACCTCTTATGGAAGACTAACCAAATTAATCAAAAATCAAAAACTTCACCTCTTTTTAACAAGTTTCAGATCCACAACTTAATTAGATCTTGAGCTAAACCTAAAGAGAAAAAGAAGAAGTTTGCCAACCATTGGAACCTCCTGTACTTGACTAATAGCATTTTTTGCAAACGTTGACCACTAAAAACTAAGCTATTTTGGTTTAAATTAAAACATCCAGTGGACTATTGCATTATATTAAATTTGATTAAAAATTCAGAGTTCTAGCTCGTTTAATTTTTAAGCTGTATAGTGCAGAAGGACGGGTGAACCTAACTCATACAGTTTAATTGACTCAGTTTTTGATTCTGACAACTGCTTATCACCTTATATATAATATTTAATCTATCTATATAATAAAAAAGGTCAAACATTTAAAAAGGTAGGCCTATTTCCTTTCAGAAACTTGCTTTGCTCATGGCCAATTGTATACTGAAATTTCTCGAGCAACTAATTTTGCGAATTTAAAAATTCAAATTTTATCAGGATCCAAATAGAAACAAACCTCACAAGGAACTGTGAATGAAAATCAAATCAATTAGGCCTTTAAAATAACATAGAGGAGTAGGCTTACTGAGAAAATCTGTTTAAAAACAACGCGCCTTTTGTCCTACTGCTAGGTGGCGAAGCAAAGGGCAACAAAATGCAAAATTAATGTTTTTAAAACCAAAATGTAAGAATTATAGATAAACATTAACTTTATATTATGAATATCTAATGTAATATGTGGATTTTGTTACAATATTGTATTTTATAGGTGTTATTAACGAAATGTGACTTTTGTACAGGTATTCATATTAAATACTCGTATCTAACAAAATACAGGGTGGCGCAAAACGACCGATATGGTTTGAATGTTTAATAACTTTTTAAATTTATTTATATTTTTTATTTTTATTTCAGAATTTTGTAAAGAAAACTTAGGGAAATGGAACAGTACCCACTACCTAACAGAACAGCGATCAACAATTGTTGAATTTTATTTTGAAAATCTAATGTTGAATTTAATTTTGATATTTTGATAATGGGCGATGAAGCCCATTTCCAATTGAATGGTTTCGTGAACAAGCAAAATTGCAGGATATGGGCTACGAAGAATCCAAGAACAGTTCATCAACGACAATTACACCTACTTAAGTGTACTGACCAATGGCGTAGTGGTAAAGACGCCGCCTTTAATGCGGAAGGTCTCGGGTTCAAACCTCGGTAATAAAATAAGATTTAATAAAAATATATAAATAATTCTTGTGTAAGATTTATAGATGGCGCACAAAGTTAACTTTTGTGCATTCACATTTCATAACCTTATACAATAGCTACAGCCGAGTAATCAACGGCTTAGTGAATATTATGATTAAAGAAACTGAAGCCTAGTTTAAAATAAAAACTTGGTGAATGCCCTATACTCCTTAAAGGAGTGGAAAAGGAATAAAAAAAAGTGTACTGTTTGGTGCGGTGTATTGTCTAAAAGAATCATTGGTCCATATTACTTTGAAAATGCACAATTTGATGCTTTGATGCTGGACAATTTTTTTGAGGCCAGCTGTAGAAAACCATCCCACCGTTGTGGTTCCAACAAGATGGAGCCACAGCCCACACTGCAAGGGACACAATGGCTCTGTTACGGAACCTTTTGCGCCAGCCTGTACAATCAAATCTAAAAAAAAACCATAATCTCTATTTCAATAAATGTAACGAGTATATGGAAACTAATGTGTCTATCATCATATACAACAATATAATCATCGCCGATTAATTCAACATAATTAAAAGTGAAAGTAATAATAAAGTGAAATGTATTTTTTTATATCAGAAAATTCTTTTAAAACAAAACTTAAAAAAAAAATAAAGTTTTTCTATTGTTTTATTGTACGTAAAATGTAGTATAAACATTTTAGAAGTTATAGGTCTGCTCTGAATTTTAAATTAATTTCTTAAAGAAAAGAAACTGAAGTTGTAGTAATACAGCAAAATTTTATTATATTGTAATTGGAAAATTTGAGTTTACATTAAAATGTAAGATTTAAAAGATTAAATTAAATTTACCTGACTTTGATTACATCTTGTTAAAATTTTTAAACTCATGGATAAACTTTTAATTAAATGGAATTGAAGAAATTATAATTATTTCAAATAAATATGGGTTAAAAAGTTATTAAGTGTTGTAACACTGTCTAAAAATCTATAAACGAGGAAAAGTGTAGTAGAGTAGGCTGTGTCAACTCTGGGATACCCGTATGACCGTAATATAAACATTATATCATCCGGTTAATTACTTTTGGCAAAATTTCAAACATACAGCTTTATTCGGTGTAGTATAATGCTCATATAAACGAAGGAGTTGTATGGAACCTACTCAAACCCTCTGCAGTAGACCAGCCAAATTTTGCCGTAACTTTGAACTAGTTTTGGCAAAATTTTAGAAACCCAGCTTCAATAGGTATAGAGTAATCGTCATATAAAAAAAAAGTTGTATGGCAGGTACTCGAACCCATTGACCAAAATGGATGACGGCTATTGCATAACAACGAATTTGTGAAAACCTTAAGCTCCTTTATTTTTTGAATTATCGCACGTACGGGCATACATAACTTAATCGATTTATTTTTCGATTCTGATCCGATCCATACACTTGAGTCTATATCTACCATTCCTCCTTCTCTGCGTCACAAACGTAATGGCAAATTTTGTATACACTTTTGATTAATAGTCAAAATATTGTATGTATTGTGTGTGTTAGTACTTGATATTGAAGTTGGCTTTAATACTCTGTTTTAAATTTATTAACTGTTTTAGGCGCAATGTTCAAATAAATAATTTTTGGTAATTTTGTCTTATTTCGCAAAAGATTAAATGTTTATGTGTGTGTTTCTTATTGACAGTGAAGTTGACTGTAATAATATTTTAACCGTTTGGAATAAAAGTTTTATGTAAATTTGTTTTAGTTAGCAGATTCGTTGCTTTGACAATGAAGTTTGAAAATGACAATTTGACTCCTTTCTTTGAAAATTACATTTTTAAATTTATCAATTAATTTAGAGTAAAGTTCAATTACACATAAAATGTTACCCATATCTGCGCAAAGGACATTTTAGTTTTTCACTAACATGTTACAATCATTTCAGCAGGTACTTGAAATTGATTTTGTTTTCTCAAATACTTTTTTTTTTTGAATATACATTTTTGAGAATATTAATGAAAAAAAACTGTGCAATGCTAGCACTAGCACCTAATTAAATTTGTTAGAGTTAAATAAGCTTCAACCTATTTTATTCCATATGTCTCCAGTTACGGATATCCTACCAACTAATGGCGCTAACCAAACATTTAGTTTAAATTTAATAAGAAAAAATTGAAAAAATTAAAGAAACAAAATCTAATTAATAATCATTAATTAGCTTTAATATTTTCTCTTCAATTTTCCAAATCAATGCTAATATGTTAATTGTTATTTCTATGTAAATAAAGCTAATTCCTATTAAGCTATTAATAATTTAATATTTTTTTTTTCTAAAAGTGTCCACGTTTAAAATGTTATAATTGCATTACTAATGATAAATTCATACAAGCATACTAAAAATATTAAAAATTGTTATTATATATTATATTTATTAGCAAATGCATTACTATTAGCAAGTAAATATAAATTTATTAGTAATTAAAAAACATAAAAGTTTAAAATATTAATTTTGACTTATTCTGTTTGGTAAATACTAATTAGCTTTCAAGCAATAAGTTTGTCTTGGCTTAGAGTGTCTTGTAGTATGTTTTCTTTTTTCAATTGTTAAACTAAAGCATTATTCGGTATATTTGTCGAACCCTAACTAATATTGCTAATATGTATATATAATTTGTTAAATATATTTATGTTTATTGAATGCAGTAAAATAAATAAAAATCTTAAATAA
Organism: Dolichopus griseipennis; assembly: GCA_963082915.1. Taxonomy (NCBI): domain Eukaryota; kingdom Metazoa; phylum Arthropoda; class Insecta; order Diptera; family Dolichopodidae; genus Dolichopus; species Dolichopus griseipennis. Next base: position 87,448,768 of record OY720444.1, read on the forward strand.
CTGCTTAAAATTTTAACACAAAATGACAAGTGATGAAAAAATGAACAAAGGTTTTTAAAAAAGCACATTTTCAAAATTACAAAGTGTTTCATACTTGAGTTTTGGGTAAAATCTATATATAAAAAAGCGAATGTTTGAATGATTGTAGTAAATATATTCTAAACTGATCAGTCGATTATCATGAAATTTAGTATATAAGGGTTATTGGTACGGAAAGAGGTTTTAGGCTAACAAATTAACTCTAATGGACGGTGAAGTAAACTCTAAAAGACGGCTGTGATCCAAGAATTTAAACTTTTTTGTTCTAAAAAAAATCGGTTTGATCGATTGGCTTCAAAATTTATCTACGCGTTACTATTTGACTATATGGAGTTGAATGTATTAACTGATTTGGAATTTGTTAACCCATATCGGCACGATGATTAGTCAAAAAAATGTTTGGAAGCGAATTATGTCCAATTCTGCGAAGTATTACTTTGATGCAAAAGGATGTTTGGAAAATCTTTTTTTGAGTTCCATTAGCCTATAGAATACAATACTTAATGCAATCAAGAAAACCTGTTAACATATTGTGTTGAAATATGATGTCACAGCTTCAATATTAATGTTTGACCTGGGAAACATATACACAGGTGGTGTTTAAAAATAGGTTTCCTACTAATTACCCATACGCCATAAATAGAGAGGGTTCCAAATTTTTTTCTTAACCAACTTATGCTGATTTTCAAGGATCTAAAAATATTATAATTTCAATTTTAGCCTTTTACAGCTCCGGAACAGTAAGTGTTACAAAAAAATTTTCTTAAATGACTTGTACCAATTTCTAAGCAGCTAACTTCTCAAAAAAATTTCAAGTTTCTAACTTACACCGAAGATACAGAAGATATGAGTGATCGAAAATTTTGCATAAATTAAGTTTCGAATAGCGGTAAATTAAAGTACCGTATCACAACCCTACATACTAATTTTATTTATAGAGCTTATAAAGACAGTTGCCTTTTACAATTTTCAGATTGAAAACATACCTTGTATAGAAATCTTGTTATAACAATTTAAATATAGGAATTTTTTGTACTTTGGGAGCTATAACTCCGCAACGGGTGGGGCTACATAAAAAAGTTGTTTCATAAAGATAATTTTTTTACGTTTCCTATCCGTAGTTAAAATTTCTTGTCTTCTGACTGTGTAAAAGTTTTGACAACACAGATGGACGGACAGAGTGAAACAATCACATTCTTTTGTAAATATTTTGAAAATGTGAAAAATAAATAAATAATAATAAAAATTAGACTGCAGACGCTTTAAATTACAAAAAAAAAAACAAAACGAAAAATATTCATTCTGTTACAAAATTTTATAACTTTTCAAATTTAACTTTTAAGATAGATTTAGGCAGTTATAAGTGTTACGACCATACGAATACTATATTTAAAAAAAAATGTTGAAATTTATTTTGTTGTTTTATATATGGTATCCCCCCGAAATTAATTTTTCAATAAAAATTTGAAAGTCATAATTTTTATTTTTCAATCAATTTATAAAAAAGAGTTTCGTAATAGAATAGGAAAATGGTTATTGGTTTTTTAAGATACAATTTATATTAGATGATATAGCATATAGCTAATAAGATTTTGGACTGGAGTGGTATAAAAGAAAAAACTACTTTACATCATATCTATGATATAATATACTGGAATAGTGTTAAACAACAAGCAAACAATATGTTTAAATGGTACAGAGATTTTTGAATGTAATTTGTAAAATTGTGGGGGAATTATAACAGAGAGAGATATATTATAATTATTAGCTGATTGATATGCCTACGTGCTAATGTTTAAGTAGTTCAGTTCAGTTAAAGATTTGTCATATATAGAGCATATAAATTGGGAGATTTCACATTTCAATTTTTATTAATTTTGATGTTTATTTAACACTAAAAAAAGTTCACTGGCTCGCCGCACAATCTTGTATATAAGTTGCTTTTGGTTCAGCTCAAGCTGTTTTTTCGGGTTCAAATTAATGGCATAATCAATAATTAATAATTATATGTCCTTAATAAAAAATTCATTAATATAACAATATAAATAAATGCAAAATTATAAACAAATAATTGGAAGGGCACCTAAATCCCAAAAAAAAAAAATCCAAACGTTACAAAATCCTAGGAATAGGTATTTCTTGTGGGCAAACCAAAAGTATTAATTTTAGAGTTGTATTCAAAATCAGAGTTATACGTCTTTTACAGAATATTTATATATATATAAATTATTCTGAATTAGGAGAGATATTAGAGTTGGTTAAAAAATTAGAGTTATACGTCGTCGTTTGCAGAATATTTATATATTATTTATATTCGAAATTCTGAAATTCTAAGATTTTGTAAAATTGGAATTTTTTTTTTTGGGATTTTGTAACTTGGGATTTTGAAATTTGGGATTATTTTTTTTGGGATTGTTATTTTTGGGATTTTGGGTTTGGGATTTTGACTTTGGGATTTCGGACCCAACCAAAATAATTTAATTGAATAATATAACTCACAGATTTAAAATATTATATATAACTCAAACACAAAATATTACAATATAAACAAAAATAGAATTGTATCTATTGAAAATCTAAGACGTTTCTACCTGTTATAAGGTCTATTACTATATCATGTTTAAATTGTATGTTTACAGTACTTTATAGTATAAGGTCTAGTACTATATCATGTTTAAATTGTATGTGAAATTCATTAAGATCAATTCCAACATGTACATATGGTATAGACAGGCTTATTAGCCTAAAGTTAGTGCTTAAAAAACAGAAAACCGAGAGTTATAGCTGATTATATGTTTCACTCAAGTTATACATTTCACGCCCTTTTATGAATTGAAAGAAAATTTTTTGTTCAAACAAAATAAAGCTGATGACATCATTTTGTCCTTCAATTTGATTATATCTATTGATTATGTAACACATCTTATATTTAAATACATTTAAAAATTTCAAATATATGTACATAAAAAATAATTGTGTACATTAGATTCCAATCCCAAAAATTATAAAGTATAACTCCACCGCATTTTTAGTTATTTTATTTATTTAGATTCTCATTTGTATTCAAGAAATGTTTTAATTTAAATGGAAGCTTTTAAAATCTAATTTATTCCAACTTTTTAAAAGAAAACAAAAGAATTTTTTATAACTTTGCTTAAATGTAAGTAAGTCTTAAAATTTAATCACGATCATGTTTTGGCTTTATGATATTTAAGAGTTTAGACAATTATTCACTAGTATATTATGTACCTTACACATATATCAAATTTTGATTTTAAAAAATTATTTTTTATTAAAGTTAATTTAAATATAATTTGGTACTGAGCTGTTTATTATTTGTTCTATATTTGCCTTTATTTTAATTTTCCAGAATTAAACTGAGTGTTAAAATATTAATTCTTATATTTCCATGAATTTGAACTCAATAAACCAATGAGTGTTTGCATTTGTTACAGGATTCAAAACTTAGTTTTCGAATAACATGTTTGGTACTTTACAGTACCAGTAACTATAGGTTTTCTCTATTTCAACTCTATTACTTCTTTGACGCAAAACATTTAGAAAAGAACTCGGTTAAATTATGTCCGAGGAATATACTGACTGCTTAATATGTACCATAATCCAATTGTAAATGGCTTTAATAATTAAGTGGAAAATCACACATACTACGAAATACGATCCTTTGAAGAAAATTATGTAGTTCTCACTATATACAGGGTGGTCCCGACCTTGCGTATCAGTTTTTTAAGCAGTGAAGGAGTCGTTATTTTAAAATATAAAAAAAAATTTAATAACTTAGTTGAGGATGCTCTATCGGTTGGTGATTTTTTTAACTTCCGCAAATAGGTTTTTTACACCAGAAGTGCCCCGAAATCGAGATTTTCAAATGAAGACGGGTGCTTTTCGACGCAAATTCGAATTCTACGTCAAAAAATAAAAAACAATTTGTGTTAATAATTTATTTATGTTTTCTAACTATTACCCTTTAAAATTTAAGAAAAATAAAACAAAATATCTTTTAATTTTTATTCATTAAAATAAAAAATTGTTTATCGTACTTCAAGTTACATTTTTAGATTTTAAAGGTAATTTGTTTTTCTTGCTTATGCATATACGAATGCGTTATAATATTTTATTAAAAGTTAATTTCGGGTTTTTTTTTTCAAAAAATGCCATATTCTAATAGAGAGACTAGTGACATGATGTTTATTTTAGGAAAATGTAACGGCATTTACAGAAAAGCGTCAAAATTGTGGCAACAAATGTATCGAATAAATAAAAAGGGTTTAGTCCAATATAACCACAATTAAGGACAAAAAATTCCATGCCGAGTAAGCGATCAAATTTCGCCTTCGTTTGTGTAAATCAACATGATAAGACTCCATCATAAGTAAAAGTTATAATATAATTTTAGGTAAAAATTGTTTTATTAAATTTTAAAATATCGGCAATCGATAGAGCACCCTCAACTTAGTTAATAAATTTTTTTTTTATATTTTAAAATAACTACTCCTTCACTGCTGAAAGTATATATAATATATATATATAATATATATATATAGTATATATAAAAAAGCAATTCGGAACCCTCTCGGTGTTATTTAAAATTGTTTGAAAGGAGGGTTCAGTAACTTTAATTCATCTGATGACTAAATGTCAATACATCTATACAAGATATCTATAAAAAAGGAAAGACGATTTCAAGCTAGGTGATGGTATCACTCATAGGTCATCAAAAAGATTAATGGCGCGCTATTGGCTACTTGATGGAAATGGTTCGAAAAATAAAGTGCCAATATATATATATGTGAGTAAAATTTTTTTTATAAGCTTTAAAGACATTAAACTCATCTCTAGAAAAGAACTACCTTCCGCATCTAATGTGAAAATCTAACATTGTGCAGAGCTTTGTGTTATATATAACAAATGATCATTCCATTTCAATTTTTGATCAAAATTAATTCTCAAAGTGCTAAGGTAATCTGATTGGCGCTCGATTTATACCTAAGACTTAAAACCTTGATAATTATTAGTTTTTTAACATTCCAGGTCAGCATTGGATCTAGTATTAATGAATTGGACGTAGTATTTAAGACTATTCTATCTTTTATACCCTAACTCGCAATTTCCACTAGATCATCGTTGATGTCCATAGCCAGAATTTAATTGCTAGCTATTTTTAAGTTTTATATCAAATGTATTATTTCATTAAAGAAAAATTTATTATTTCTGGTATTACTTCAATTTACACTTAATTGTTAGATATTTTATTCAATGACATAAAGATTAAAGACGTTAATAAAATTTAAAAGATTATATGAAATAATAAAATAACTCATAAATTGAACTTAAAAATAAAATATAATATAAAAAAACCGGAAGATTTAATAGAGACAAAAAGAAATTACTTAAAACTATAAAACAACGATAATTATCATAATTAAATTAAAACGATTAAAATTAAATAAACATTCAGAAGTTTAAACGTTTTAAACATAAGAAAGTGATAATTAAATACAAAAACGTTTCCAAAATTATTCAATTGTTAAAACTTAATGTTTGTAATTTTAATTCAAATAACTATTATAAATAATATATATTTAATATTAATTTTGTATTCAATAATAAATTAAGTATAAAAACAGTTGTTCAGGGTTTGACATATTAAATCTGTTAAGTCATCCATTTTACAAACCCAATGAAGCAACCTAATCAAAGTCAATAAACCAACATTGAATTATATTTTCCAATTAAACCCTTGTGAAACATTTATGTCTATGTTACGTCATCACTACTTTTCGCCCATTAAATTGCGCAAGCAGGTTGGGTGCTTATTTCATTATTTTGGCTACGGGGCAGGGGTGGTTGTTTTAGTGAGCCAAATCTCACACTATCGGGGGGTATAATTTTTCAGGTACCTTTTGAAGGTTTTTCCTCAATTAATTGGGCCTTGTATAAGGGACAAAATTTTAATTAAAATGTTAAATTTAGATCTAATTAATGGCTAAGTGCTCCGGTTCCGTACTTTACAACTTAAGAGCAGAATTAGCTAGATCACCAGATCTTACTAATATAAAAAGTATTAATATGTAAAACAGGAATATAAGACCTTTTTTAGATCTATCAAATCCTTCATTATCTGGGCTATAATTTTGATCACTTAGGACTTCCACAATGCTTTTCCATCTAATTCTGTTTTCTGTAGTGACCGTTGTTCGTTACCATGTTATGTTAAATTTTCCGCTTCATTGTTTTATCTCATATTCTTAAATTAAGCAAAAGTTTGCGACTTGAATTAGAAATGTGAAATTTTGAATTAGAAATGATTTTACAGTTGGTTACAAAGTCTGCATTTTTAAAGTAGGGTAAAAATTTAATTTTTATATTGACATCACAGTTATATAATCTCCCATAGACTTTTGTCTTATTTTTTGAGTCAGAAGTCTTCGGGGGAATTTTGTAATTAATCACTTAAGAGTCATAAGTCTTCGGTGGAATTTTGTAATTAATCAATTAAGATTGTAGGCTCAAGTTATCTTAAACAAATCATATTGTGTACGAATACGACTTGCTTCCTTAGATCTATTGCGTACATCATTAGAGTGAATTACACACAATATAATAGCATAATTTTGGTAAAACATAAGTGTTTAGGACAGAACCGTTAGTAATATATTTGACAGCAGTTGCTTCTACAATGTTTCAATGACAACGTTATTTATAGCCTTAGCTTATGGTGCACATCTTGTACAATTTGTGCAACGATTCCTTATATTTCGACAGAAATAATTCCATGATCCAGGAAATTTGTTTTATAGCCTTTTGTATATACAATTGTCAATACTAACTGGGATCATTGCGGTGCAGGGTCATAAGTCCCTTAGGTTATAAGTTCTGACCCTGCACCGCTTTCAAATCGCAATATGTTGTTACATAACATAATATCTTTATTTAATGATCTCTTCCCGATTTGATGTTGAAGTTGTTGATGGAGATACCATCCAAAATCTCTTAAATGCTGTGACTAAGAAAATACAACTGTATATTGAAAATTCTTTGTCATAAATCTGGAATCTTCTTAAAATTAATATAACTAATATGACTGTACTGAATACAGAAGATGAAAAACTTAATAAGTTAAAACCAATGTAAAAAGCGATAAAAATTAATTAATTTTAGAAAAAGAAAAAGTAGGACAAATTTAATGCAATAAATTTAGCAACTGGAAATATCTAGTTGTTAAAATTTCTATATGAAATTACAAGATATTGACTAAACATTTTATGTTAAAACTTTAAAATAATCATAAAATTTTGAGGGGTGGGTATTTATTACTTTATTAAATACATTTACTGTCAAACTAAAAGGTATTAATACAAAATATATAAGTATATATATTTGTACGTAGGTAAAGGCATATTGATACTTAAATTTTCCAAAACCAAAGCCGTAAATAAACTATTCACAATAACTATTCACAATAAATATATATACTCGTATAACTATTCATAAGTTCATCTAAATGTTGATCAATTTTTTTTTTCAATTTTTATTAAAGTCATTATGTTTGTTGTTGTTGTTGTTGGTGTAACAAATCTACCATTACCTAATAAGGAAAAATAAATCTTTTCATCTAACAAACTTTTACATACATATATATAATTTATGCATATAAATATTAAGGTATATTATGGATTTGTTTGCATGCGCAACATTATACTGTTTAATTTTCTCAAGAGTTTTTTTTTTGCCAGCTTAATATTTTTATAATTAAAGTGTAAATGTATTATAAATTTGCAATTAAGTTTATGATATATGTATATATTTATAAATTTATCTGCCCTCTTGAGAATAATTTTTAAATTGAAAAACAATTATAAAAAGAAATCTACATGAAATAAAGATTGGCCTTCTTAACTCCTATAAGAAGTATAAGTAGGTCACCCAGGTATCTTCTATAACAAGTATAGTAGGGCAAGTCCGAATTTCTATTTGATGAATCACTATTGTCAATGTGTCATTGATTAATTATAGCTAGAGTTTCTAAATACTTTTTATTAATTTAGGTGTTTATATTACGATACAAGGTAGTCTTAAAAATATGAATACAATCTGATCGGGATTTTAACTGTAGTTTAAACCAAGCTTTGACTAAGATTTGAACCCCAGGCCAGCTATCGATTGATCGAGCAGTCTGTTAACCGCAGTCAGTACATATTAGAAGTCAAACAAATTATTATTTTTCTAATCTAAGGTATTAGACATTCCTCGGCTTTAGCTATATTGTACAAGATTATGTACATATACACAAATGTTAGTTTTGCACACCATCTATTATCTTGCACAAAAGTTATTGCATGTATTTTAATTAAATCTTATTTTATATTATGTTTTTTTTATTTTTTACGATGTAATTAAGTAAACAATTTTACGATACATTTTTTATTAGATATGATCTAATCAGGGTTTGAACTCGTGGCCTTTCACATGATTTCGTCGCCATTCACATGAACTCGTGGCCTTTCAATGGCGATTGGCGACGTCTTAATCACCATACGATTGGTCAAGTCGTTAACTTGGTTGCAGAGAAATTACATTTTGAAATCGTTGTAATTTTTCATTAGAAATGTTTATTCTGGATTGAAATACTGATGGGTATTGATTGGCCTAAAGACTCTGAGCTACAGACGTATTAAAGAAATAATTAAAAAATATGTATATTATATATCTCCATTGACAATTATGAATCCATGTAGTTTATAAAATTATTTAGGAACAAAGGGATATAGAGGAAAATATTAATTAAAGAACAGAAGGATTCATGCACCAAAGTGGGGTTCTAAATCGAATAATACAAATTTTGAATATTTGACTTCAAACCACACAATATTGAAGAAATAACTGTAATACATATTTGATAATCACAACCTATTTGACAATTGAACTTTAGAACAAGCTGTCTCTTTATTGGCAATGCCACTTTAATTCCGGACCCTTTTTTATATATTTTTTAAAAAAGCTTTCAAAAGTTTGTGAAAATCTTTTTGGAAAGTTGAAAAAAAATCGTTTCCAAAATAATGTTGGTATTTCCTATGAGTATAATTATCGTGATTAGGTTGTGCACGATATTTAATTGCGAAAGTTTTAAAATATATCACTTATATTGTTTAGTCTCCAATTATATATTTATATATATATATTATATATATATATATATATTATATATATATATATATTATATATATATATATATTATATATATATATAACTATTTATCTATTTGTAAATATATTATTATTAACCAAATTTGAAATCTATTGAAGAAGAAAATTTCTTTTTTATCACGTCCGGTGTTAATCATTTAAGTTAACATTTTCTTGGCTACAATTCCTAGCACTGCTTGTTTATTTCTTAAGTGTTTTTTTTTTTTTTTTTTTTTTTGTATGCAAATTAGTGATGAGTTTTTATTTTTTTTATTATTTTCATAAGTTTATAAAGTTTTAGGTGCGTTACACACAAAAGACTTGTAACATAAATAAGACAATATTAGATTTTCAATTTTGGGATTTAAAAAGTATTTGTAAATGTACAATATATATATATGTATATATATATATATATATATATATATAATCTTCATATTTTTGATGTTTAAATATTAGGTTGTTCAACTTGGTGTTATTTTTTATTTCCATTTTCAAATATTATTTTTATACATTAAATAATATGATATTTTCATTTTAAAAATACCCCTCCTCTCAAAATAGGGATAGGACGTTAGGAACTGACTAAAGTTAAGTTTTTTTAAAATTTTATGTTGTGCGTTTTTAAAAAAATAAAAACAAAATAATAAAATGCTCGAATTAAGTCACGAATAATTGATTATAAGATAAAAAAAAAATTAGAAAAATAAAAACCATAAGCAGCAGCCTTCAATATTATACAAATAGATGGGGGAGGGTGTTTGTAATAGATGCGAGATACAATAAACAAGTCATTGTATTTTAATATAGTATATCAAACGAATATTATGTATTTTAGTAGATATATTTATTTACCTATACTATTTATTTAATTTTTATGATTGTAACAATGTAATAACATTGTACATAATTTGAATTGGAAATATATTAATTATGTTAAACCACAAAACTTGTCATCAAAATTTAACTTATTATTTTAATATTCAATGTTATATGCGACACGACACTCCTTTGACACATTTGTTATAAAAAAAAACCTTTTAAAATAATATTTTGTTAAATTTAAATGTAATGATCTTAATCATATGTAGGTGAATCTCTTGTTTATATATCATAAATCACGAGTAGATTTTTTTTATATTATACACTGTTTTGTTTTCGAATGCTTAAAGTCTTCAAATCCCTCATCTCTGACATGGAAGAGTTGTAATTGTATGTTCTTCAAATAAAAACTATAGGTAATTCTTCAGATGAAGAAGGTATATTATACAAAAAATATAAGCAATATTCACCCAGCAGCACATTTACATTTCTTTGTATCCGGAAGCTGGACCAAACACCTAATCAATTTACAATTCGTAGAATCTATGAAGACTATTTCATAAATCGCCCTTTCAAATTATCATCCTATACATTCATCTCCGATACTCTAACAACTTATAAAAACTTTAAACAGTGATGTCAACTTATTTTTCCAAATAATGGGTAATTTAAATAAAAATCTGGAACGAAATGGGTTAGAAAATGGGTTAGAAAGGGATAGGAAAGGTATTTCAGAGTTTAGGCAAGACATAATAATGGAAAATAGCAGAGGTGGTACATTGGTGAATATCTACACTTATAGATAATCTTTCTATGCTACCACTTTCTCTGGACAAAAAAAGGGACAAATTAGTAAGTGTTGACTTTAGTAAAAATGAATCGTAATTAATATAAACTTAATCCAAAAATCGTTTAATATTATCAGTTTAACCATTGGTAAAGAAATTCCAGCAAATTCGTTACTAAAAAAGATAAAGATGATCAAGTTTTGAGGATCGATGATCGGTTTTTTAGGTAATCCCCCCATAGGCATTAATTGATGAAGAAGATTAAAAAGGTTTACCACAGAAAGTTGTCATTAATCGATTTATTTCTTGAATTATTATAAAATACGAAAATAATTGTAATTGTTTAAAAATGGGCCTAAAGGCCTACGTGTTAGGATGCGACATGCTATCCCCCATATTAAAACAACAACAACAATTGATTAAAAATATTAATAAAAAAATTAAAAAAATTGTAAATGAAGGTATATTATATAATTATTGTACCTTCATGTCAGAAGGTAAACTGTGTTTAAACCGAATAGTTTACAATAATTTTTTTTACATCTGTTAATCTTCACTCAATAATTGTAATTTAAATTAAAAATTAAAAGTTTCTCAATACTTGAACAGAAAAAAAAGTAAAAAAACTAAAAAATCTACAATTTATATTTAAGAAAAATCATAATGTCTCATTGTGGTTTTCGAGAAGATTCACTTGATTCAACAATAGTAATCATAATTGTTAAAAATTACTTATATATGTCTGGTAATAGATGTATAATATGTACATTGTAAGAAGATGTAACTTATGATTACAAACTTTGAAGGCAAATTATGATGAAATATTAATAGACTCAGACAGTATTTTAAATGTATATGTAAATAAAGTAAAAGGTTTTTTTTTTAAATCGCGTTTTTTCGAAAATTTAATAAAACGAATTTTAGAATTGTAATTCCAAGCTGATACTGATTATTGATTACTAGTGATTACTTTTGAATCAAAGTTTAGAATTTTTTTATGAAAATAGTATTTATTTGGGACTTCTGAGGATCTTCCTGCAGAAAGTTCCAATGAAAGCATTGGATGATATATAGGAAGTTGAAAATTCCACAAAACTGTATATAATTACTGAATTACATATACGATTCAAACATATTATTTACTTGCTGCAAAAACCTCATTTTCAAAAAAACTACAATATTTTCAAAATTAGTTTCATTTTTTTCAAAGTAAATCACAATTATTTAAAACTTCAAAACGATTCACAATTATTTCCAAAGCCAATAAGAGGCTTTTCAAAAATATTGACATGTTCTAAATAGAAATAGTTTTATTTGAAATTGAAAAGGTTTTTTAAGAGTTGTATTATCTCTGACTTGGAAATGATTCCGAGTCACTTTGAAAAGATTCCGATTTACTTTAAAAGTAATTGATTTTGATATGTGAATGGTATATCTAAAATTAAATTGAATTATAGTCTTCTATGTACTTTTTAAAATTTTAAAATTTTTTAGAGGCCTTGGTTTTGTGACAAACTTACTATGCAGGCATTTAACTTATCAACCTAGGGTGTGCGGGTTCGATTTTCGTAATGCTCATAAAATATTTTTTTTACACGCTAATTTGTGAGTAGATTGGAAATGAATCTGAAAAGATTCGTTTTGAATTTTTGCAAGTTGGAACACATTAGATGGAAGCATGTTCCACATCTTAGCAGTCCTCATGACAAATGAGTTTCCATAACCAGTTTGGAACCATCTTTGAATTCCCACCGTATAGTAATGAGCACTTACTGCTCCTCTGGTGTTACGTTACAATTTTTTAAGATTGACTTTAGTTTAATAGAGCAAGTGTCATAATCTACAAGATATCTAAAAAACAGTTAAATCGCTCCAATATTTCGGCGTGGAGTAAGTATTACTTGCTCAACAGGGTCACCTTTTAGACGTAAGGCACCATTACATACCTAACATTAACAAAATATAAATATGTAATATTTTTTATAAATTAATAGAAAGTATATTAAAACTGAAAGTAGGATGCACAGCGGGTGGTAAGGCCTACGTATTAGGGATGGCACATTCTATCCACCATATCCAACAACACCAACTATTTGAATATTTCAAATTTCAATCAAAATTAAAAAATTATTAATAATTAAAAACCAAATTTAATCTTCACTCAACTCTTAATTCATTGTGAATATATTTATAATTACAATCATTTGCAACATTGTCTTTTCATAATTATGTATCAAAGAGATGTAGTGTTTGCAAAACTTACTAACAATTCGTAAATTAAAAAAAAAAAATACATAAAATAAAAAAATAATTATATAAAATATTGTTCGGAAAAAAAAACACCGAAACTAACAATTATCAAACCTCTTGAAGCAAAAACATCATAAGCAAAATTAAGAAAAATTTTTAAAAAAATTGTAAAAAAAGTTTTGCAATTCAATACACCATAATAATAAAAAAAAAGTACAATCTTAGATGAAAACAAAACAAAACTCATTTGAACTCTCTACTTTCCAATTTCTAATAAAAAAATCTTTGAATGATTTCTTAGAAAAACAAAACTATTAATTTTGCAATAAGTTTTTTATGTAATTGTGGGGACTTGAAATTACAAATAGTTAATTTTTGTTTTTAATTAAAATTTTCGACTTTTAGGTTTAAAAGATGTTAAACTCCCCGTAGAGGGAAAAGGTCTTCCTTTTAGAAAAGGAAAAGGTAACTTTTTATTTAATTTTCATTCAAAAAAAAGGTGCACATTGGTGAATATTAAAATTAATATATATATATCTTATAGATAAAGCGCTATTCCCATTGCCTCATCTAAATTTTTCAAATATTCGATTCGATGAAACCGTTTTTTAATTAAAAATTTTTTTAATAAAATTATATTTTCATTTTTGATTACCTTTTCTTTACGCCAACGACTTGGTAACAGCGTTAAATATAGGGCTTCTAATATATAGAAGATTGATTTAAATCCAAATATAAGTAAATCAAAAATAAATGATATAATCCTTTCAACAGGATTCAGATAAAGTAATTCAGCCATTTTTTTTTTAATTTTTTTTTTATTTTAATTAAATTAAATAATTTAATTTAATATTTCAATTAAGTTTAGAAAAACTTCTATTATTATTTATTTTTAATTTCACTAATGCATAAAATTAAACACAATATAATCACATGAAAAAAAAACTTAAGTCCGTTAAAAGAAAAACGAATTCAACCGTAATGATGAAAGTCTAATCGAATACTAAAATATTAAAAAATAGAAAATTTTAATTTTAAAACTTTTGATTTCTTTTTTTTTTACTTTTTTTTGTAGTGAATCAACAAAACGAATGATTCAAATTTTCAACTGAATCAACAAAAATTAAGTTTGAGAATACGGTAAAGAAAATAGTAAATCCAGTCCAAACGAATATAGTATATAAAAGAAGTAAAAATAGGTGATCAAGTGGACACTATTGAGTATCTATTGTATACTAACTAACATAACATTGCTCTCTTCTATGATGTTTTAAATTAAATTTGGCTGTGTTGTGAATGAAGACTTAACCGTTGTTTGTTAGTTTTTAAAAACTTGTAATTTACAAATATCTAACAATTTTATCATTTTTGTTTTGATTATCATTTTCTTGTTATAATTTCAGAGCTTACAATATTTTCGAACTGTATTTTTATTATATACTTTTATATTAATTTGCCTGTGTTTATGTGTTTATTTTTCATTCTGTAAGTTATTTTCCTCATACATGTACAAGTTTTACTATGAGAGTTTTAATAGTTGAAAAACTGAATTCGCAATCCATTTTTGATTTCTTTGTTAATTGTTGCAGAAATGGTGAATATTGAAAATGCTCACACTGTTGCAAAGTAAGGTAGCTTTAGCTGTTTAGTAGTTGGTTTCATTTTGCAACACTAAAAAAATAGAGAGTTTAGTTTTATAATTGAAATTAGAAAATATAAATGAGATTTATATTATAGTTTTACTATTTTTCATTACATTTTGTGATTTATATAATTTGTTTTTACCATTTTTTATTACTTTTGTTGTAAATATGTATAGATATGTATATAGTTTTGAGTTACCAAATGAATGCACATAGAAAATTAAATATAAGATTCAATAACTACGAATTATTAAAGTAGATAATATACTTATTATATTAATAATATGTATATTGGAAATTGAATGAAAGTGAAGACTCCAATTTTTTTAATTCTTTTCTTCTTTATTTTTAGGAGGGAAATGGGAACATTAAAAAAAAAATAAAATATGATGTTTGTTGGGTTAAAAAATATATAGTATACATAATGTTTAGTGGGTAAAATTATAAATATAATATAATAAATAATTAAGAATAAAATTAATATAACATTTTTTACCGTTATTAATAATATTATGTATATTAAAAGTAAATAATAAAATTTTTTCCAAAAAATAATTTATTTGTTTACAAGCAACCTACTTACATATATACAATTCGATAAAAGTGTGAGGCTTATCTTTTCTTTTTAGGCGTGGCGTGTGCCATATGACGGTTACTTTTTGTAAATCTTATAATTAAAATTATTTATTGTTTATTTATTTTAAAAAAATATTCATTAAAATTAAAATTAAATAATATTTAATTTTTTTTTTTTTTAAATTTGACAGCTCAAACTTTTATATAGTTTATTATTATCACCACTAGAGGCACTTTCAAATGTTGGTCCTGAAAGTATGCAAATTTTGAAAAATAATTAGTTTAAAAAAGTTAACGCATATAAAACAAATTAAATTTTTTTTATAAATTTTTATTAATAAAATTGTGAATTTACTTTTCCTTAATATTTTTTGTTAATAATTTAAAATTTATAAAATTCTATGCACATATTGTATGCAGAACATTAAGAAACTTCTAAAAATATTATATACAATCTTTACATAAGTATATTAAAATTCTTAGTTGAAAAAAGAAAAGGAGAAAAAGAAAAAAAATTTAAACAACTTGCAGCTATTAAGGACGAAAAATTGAACACTTAGAGAAAAAGGATTTTCCTGATAAGGCAAGGAAATGATATTTTAGAATCATTCTTGAATCATCAATGTCTATGTCTACAATGTATATGATTTACGAATGTGAATAAAATTTTCAGTCAAATAAAAGCTGTGTTTATTGTCAATTCTTGTAATACGTAATACCTAAACAACATTTGTGACTTTTTATCCGAAAATGTTCTAGCTTTGTGTTCATTAAGTTGTTCTACAATACACGCTCTCATTCCGCTCTCTATACGTAGCTATCTGTCAAACTAAATTAAATGTATTGAATTATATGAAAGTATCTACAATAGACGCAGCCATTTCGCAGTCATCACGCAGTCATTAAAAAAGTTGTTTAGCTTTTAACTTTTTCGCTTTCTTTATGTATTCAAATGTCAAATAATTGAACATTGATAAATATTTTTTATTGAAAAATAAAAAAAAATATATCAGAATAAAAAATTAATAAAATTATTAATTCTTTTTTTATCTTGGGTTAAATAATATCAAACCATTATTCAAAATAGCTATGCAATAGTAGAGTCAAAATAAATGGTTTTAAGTAGGGCAAGTAATATAATAAAAATTAGGATAAATTTCGTTAACATTAATATATATATTTTTTATAAAAATCATTATAAAGTGAAAATGTTTGTTAAATTAAATTTATTTGAATGCATAATGACGTTTATACGTAATTTTTCAAAAAAATTACATTTTTCAAATGTCAAAGTTTATTTTGCAATAGTTGTTTTGATACTCGAGTCTCGAATATTTTCACAAAACTACAAGAAATGTTATCTTATCACTACATAGCAACAATTAGTCATGTCATCAAATTTCAGAAGAATAGTTTTGTCAGCAAGAAACGTCATTTTAAGTTATTGTTTGGAATAGTGTAGAGGTGTTGTCGCGGTTTTTTGTTACGGGAAATATCAAAAAATTTATTTTTTTAAGTGTTTATTTTATTTATTTAAAGTAAATATTATTTTAATATCTTTTTATAAAATTATACAAATAAATAAGCCGATATTTTTAGCAGTATATTCATTAAAAATAAAAAAGATTTAAATTAATAAGAATTTTTATAAAACAATTTTATAACCTATAAAACAAACAAAAAAAAAAAAAAAATTACTTTGCTATTGTGCATTTATTTTTTTAGTTTGTAGTGTATCATAATATTTTTATTTTTTTTTTTATTTTTAACTAAAACAGAAGTGATTAAATTACAAAAAAAAAAAGTAAATGAAAAAATTTTTATAAAATATGTTTTGAGTTTAAATATACAGAAAAAAAAAGTTATAAATTCAGATACATATAAAATAGAAGTATAGAACTACGAAAAATATACATAACTATATATCTAACAAATAACTCAACTGGTTTCCTTCCTTTACATTTTATTCTTTATATTAAAAAATTATCGTTTAACGTCTAGATGCGGGACAAGTTTTGTTGGTGTTAATGAATTGCACATATTTATTTTAAAATAAAAAAAAAATTACAATAAAATAAAATGACGCTACATCCAATATACTCATACTGCACAATTTTTATTTTATACCTACTGCTGCAATCATTTTAGTTTCCTGTTTTTAACTATTTGAGATTTTGCTTTATGGTTTTATTATTCTTTAGATTTTTATTTTTATTTTAATTTCTTTTATCATATTTATTTTTCAGGTTTCTTAAAGAATATAACATTTTTTGTTTTTTGTTATTGTATCTTATCCCTTTGACGGAAAAATTAGAAGTGTTTAAAAAAAAAAAAAATTTGAATATTTTTATGTTTTAATGTTTGAATTAAAGAAATTTTAACGAAATTAAAAATAAATAACCATTAACTATTGTAAAATTAAGTTAAGTGAAAAGTGAAAGAATTTTATTCCGACAAATTTGTCTTTATAACTAAAAATATTGTATATACTATATAACGATTTAGTGGATTAAAATATAAAAATTAATAATTTGTAAGTAATATTTTAAAATATATATTTTTACATTTAACTAAATAAATTTTTTTCATAATTTTCTAAATAACATGCCTACTCATAATATACGTTCTCATTTTAGGTAAAAAATTTTATACTACCTGTTGCATTTGAATTTTATTTCTAATTTTAGAATTTTTATGACGTTATCTATAACAACTTTTTAAGAAAAAAAAAAAAATTTAAGCGCCTTTTAAAGATATTTTCAGGAATTTTATTATATATTAAGTAGTACCTATATAGAATCTTAAAAATTTATTATAATAAAATTAAGACTGACACACAAGAAATATTTTAAATTCTAATTATTTAAATTTTCTAACTTATTATAATGATGAAGATTGAACAAGATAGGAAACATACATCCTGTATATGTGAAAATGGGAAAAATTGTGTTTATTTAACATTTTTAACCCTTTTGTTGTACAATCAATACATTTTATTAGTATTATTTTTTTTTCAACAAGCAATAACACCACATGGTATGGTTGCTATTGTCAACCCCTTTCTTTTTAATTCACAATTGTTTATTATAATTTTATAATGAAACTAGGCAACTGGTTGCTATTTTCACACAATAACTAAAAGTTAATAATAAAATGTAGTTAAATGAAATTAAAAAGAATAAAGTATATATACACATACAGCAATATGAAATTAGAACCTTTGGATTTTCCCATGAACATTTACTTTAAGTTATATTGTATTTTTAATATACGTTCGAACATGTATCTAAATGTCTTTAACAAATTTATATTTTCATTCATTAGTTACTATAAACTAATAATTCATAAATAAATAAAATTTACATACGATTAAGTACTTTTCATAACTTAATATAGATTTTTAAATTAATTATTTGTGGTTTATGGTTTTGTCTAATAAGTTTAATAGTAAAAATTTGTAAAAAAAAACATTGAAATATCCAAAGTAAATAAATTTTTGCAATTAAGTAATCATAAAATAAAATTTTCAAAAATTTTTAGTTTTAAATTTCTTTAAAAATTATTTTTTAATTTAATCTCCATAAAATTATTTAAATCACGTTTATCCAAATAAAAATTGAGTATTCATCGTGTAAACGATTGCACAGGTTTAATCAATTTTTCCTTATAACTACTATTCATCACCTAAAAAGAAACATGTACTTAAAGATTAAGGATGTGACTTTACTATGGTTGGAGTACATTTGCTCCATTTTTATGTTTCATGTACTACTAAACTTAATATACCATTACTATTTTGTTACTCCACTTACTCGAAACCTTTAAAAAGTCGCTCTTAACTGTCTTAAAGCATTAACGAATTGATTTAAATATATGTCCCCTTATTATTAATTGATTTTTTTACATTAATTTCTTAAATGATAATCAATTTTTGCCAATTTTAAAATCTTCACATACTTACTATTTACCTACCCTATTAGAATTTAAAAAACTTAGTTAATTTACTGAAATTAAATTGAATTGCTACTACTAAAATTTAAAAAAAAAAGTCAGTAAAGATATCACATTGGCTTACCTGATACTTTATATTTATTAACTAAATTTAAAAGATTTTACATTACTTAATTTCAAAAATATCTTTTACTTACTTCTTTTTGATTTTTATTAAAAAAATTTTGTTTTTGAAGTCGATGAGGTCAGATTAAAGAAGAGAGACCAAAAAGTAATAAGGCAAAATGAAGAAAAAAAAATACTCAAACAAATTAGTTATTATAATATATAGGAATTCATATGCTTGTATAAAATAACCATTCAATGGATTTCTTTAGATATCAACTTAGTCATCGATAAACCGGCAAACCAGAAAAAGTGTGTGTAGGGGTTTTTATATTCTTACTTACATACTTTTACTTTACGTCAAAAATTGGTTTTTGTACTTATAAGTAAAAATATTCTATAAAAAGATAAACCAACAAATTTTTAACGACTTTTTATTGAAATTCTTCGAATTTTTTAATATCATTTATGGAAAATGAAAAAAAATGTTTGATTTTAAAAACTTTTTACAATGTTATTTTACTATAAGAAGTAACTATGCAGTTTATATGATTTTATTTTTAATCAATAGTTACAGTCTAATAATTTGTATACTAAATCAATTAACTTATTAATTGTCTCCTTTATACATTATGTAAATGGGTCAAAATTAGTCAGGGGTTACTTACCTATTAATATCAAATAAATTACAATTATATCGAATATGGTTTACAATAAGTAATATTAAGTATAAGCGTCATTTTAATTGTTAAATTTTATACAAATTTAATTTAAAAAAAAACACACACCTATTAATGGTATGTTGACTCATTCTTCATAAAAAAAATACAATTATTTAGGAAATATACATAATTTTTTTTGAAAGTTCTTTCACATTTAACAGCTTCTCTTTACAATTTTGTTTGTATTAAATCAAAATTACCTTTATTTTTTTCTATTTTTAAAAATTGTTTTAATTTTTATATATATACAAAAATAAACTTACTTACCTTTTGTCTATGCTAATTTTAATACACGGTTACCATATTTTTATTATTTTTTAGTATAGGTATAGTAAATTTGCTAAAAATTTCGTCACGACAACAACTACTACGATATTGTATCATTTTTTTTTTTAAATATTAAATAAAAGAGTGTGTAATGAAATCGCGATTCCATGAATCTATATATATGTATATATCTATATATATATAAATAAAAGATACATACTTATATCTTTTCTGTTTTGATATTTAAACTAAAAAAAAAAAAAAATTACCAATAGTTTTCAATAGAATTACAAAATCAACCACTGCCTTGCCTTACTGTCTGATTTTTGATAATGATTGTATTGATGATGATGATGATGATGATGATGATTTATTCAACCAACAACAAAAACTAATACAAATGTCGATTATTTACTAGTTTTTTTTTTTATGATTTTTGATTTCCATTTTTTTACCGGTCTTCTCATACATAACTTACATAAGCCGGTGAATATATATTTGTATACCTATATTATATGAAATCTACTAAAGTTGGTTTTTTGCAAAAAAAATTAAAAAAAAAACAAAACAAGAAATATATAATATAATCATAATAAAAATAGAAATTATAATAAAAAAAATGATTGAAAAAGTTGGAAAAAAAAGTTGGCAAAAGCTAAAAGAAAAAAAAAATAATTTTTCACGATTTTTCTTTTCATCTAGAAATTCTAGCTGAAATGAATAGAAAAAAAGTCTTAAAACAAACGCTTAAAAATTAAATTTGTATGCGTGTAAAAATTTAATTCGATTTAAAACTAATTAATAGAAGTTTTGTTTGTTAAAACAAGAGTTGTTGTAGGCTTACGTTGCCTAAGTATATAGTATAGTAAATTTGAAATTAGCATTACTTTTGTTTACTTTAATCAATTCAGTGTCGCTGAGAAGATTAGAAAAGGGTTAATGTGTATATGACTTAAGTAGAACAGGTGAATTGCTAATTACATTTTTAATCTTACTTAAGGTGTGTACATTAGAAAAAAACTAATCATTAACTCTGCAATTGCACTAAATTACACCTTGCAGGGATTAACGGCAATAGAATAAAAGATATCGTAGCACAAATTAGTAAATAATCAAATCACTCCGCCAAATTAGACTTACGTTACTATCTTGTATTTGATTGGGCTGTATAAATATTAACTGTATTGCATTTTACTGAATGTAGCATATACATATACATACTTATATATACTTGCTAAGAAGAGAATTCCCCGAATTTTAATCTTACTGTAAAATACCTAAATTAGAACTTGGTTTCTCAGACACTTCTGGAAAATGAAATATATAGGAATATGACATAACTACATGTTTTATGTTTGTAATACGATTTGTATATAGTTCTTACTTATATATTATATATCTACTAATTTAACAGACTTTTTGTATTAATGAATCACAAACAGAAAAAGCACTTATTATAAAGAAGAATTTAAGTGCGCTAGAATTAGATTAGTTCCCAAAACTATAAATGTTGTAACTTTCATATTGTTATGAATATAAATAAGTATTTCATATTAACTTATAACTAAAAAACTTGTAACTGTACATAATATTTAATTTGAATTGATCTTAAAGCAATGAAGGAAAAAACTCAGGTGTTACTTTAATTGGTCTTGTATAATAAATAGTATTGGGATAACTTCAGGTGTGGTGCGTTTATTAAATGAAATTTGATTGAAATGCTGCTACTAGTAATAAGTATATAATAATTTAAATAATAATTACTTACACATGTAATATTTATTAAAATCTATTATAAGTAATTAAAAATAAAATTTTTCAAATACATATATATACAAACTTCATATATATATTATATATAAATTAATCTTTGTATTTTCTTGTACAACTATAAGTTACGCAACTTTATTCTTAACTTCTTTTTCTACTAACTCTTCATCAAACCTCATCAACCTTATGTTGATTAATATTTCATCTTTAATATTGTTTCTGGAAAATGAACTTTTTTAAATCACAACAAGTACTTAAGTATTCACTTTTAAACAATCATTTAAGACATTTTTCAATATTATTTTCTCTCTACTTATATTATCTTTGATCAAATCATCAGCTTGAATTAAATTTTAACCACAGAAAATACTTCATGCAGTAACTCTTAAATTAAAATTACTTATATTGTATATGTACCTGTACTTATAACTATCTTTTTTGAATCTTATTTTGTATACCTTACAAGTATTAATTTTCTTTATTGTTCATATTGTTCGTACTTATTTATAAATATATAAATAATAATAAAAATATATATATATATATATTATATTATGTATTAAATTATAAAGGTGCTCTTCTAAACTCTTAAAACAATCAATTTTTTTTGTAAAAATTCTATAAGAACTATTAAATTAATTTTTTTCTAAACAAAGAATCGGTTTTTTAATTTGGGATGCAATTTGAGAACACGGTGTATATTTAAACAAGTTTTTAAGCAAATTTCCATGTCAAGCAAACAAACAAATTTTTTTTTTTACTATTGACTGCTTTTGAGTCGGTTCAGAGTTGGTCGCTTTTACAAAGTATAAAAAAATTATTAAAAGGTATAACCTGGGTATAACTATGTTTGTATATATATATATATGTATATAATAAACAAAATTACAAAAAAAAAACTTTTTACTATGAATCTTAAAAAAATAAATATGTTAAAAATAATTCTATATACGAGTATATATTCTTTCAAAGTAAAGTTGACTGACTTTTTAGTTTTTTGTTGTTGGAACTTGGAGAATTGAACACATAAAAGAAAAAAAGAGTTAAAAAAATCTATCCAAACTGAGTTAATTAAATTCAAATAATAACAACCCATAGATACATCAATAGATATATACTAGTTATGTAGAATTGAAGCCATAAAAAAGTTTAAAAATTTGTAAAGAACACGCATACTTACATAAAAAAGTAAAATAAGTTAAAAGGTAGCAAAATTGAAATATTTTAAAGTTTTTTTAAGTAATGAATTGGATTTTATTTTTGCACAAAATTTGTGTGTTTTTATTAACCCTTTAGTATAAAAATAGATTTTTTTGAACTTGGGTCAAACAAACCCTTTAGTTTTTTAAAATTTTTCATTTAAATATAGTAAATTGTCTAATTCGTAAAATAAGAAGAAATATAAAATGCTTAATAATATAAGAGGGAGGTAATTGGGTAGTGAAGACGTGGGCGTTTAAATAATACCTGAACACGTACAGTACTAAATGGACTCAACCCATGCAACAACACATGGGAGAAAGTAAAAATAGTAGCGGAAAAGATTTAGATGCCAAACTGAAGACCAATGAAACTTTATTAATAACAAAATGATAACTAAGAAGCTAGTTTCAGTTATATATATCCAATATGAATAAATTATTAAAAATGATTTCTTAATCTTAGTTTCTGACTAAACAATTTTAATTGATCTTGTAGCCATTTGTTAAAAACTAGTACAAAAATGTTAGAAACGTGTGACAGTACATAACTATACTATATAAAATTTAAATAAATTTAATGAGCTTTATATAAGGACTGGCAGGCCAGGGATTGGAGTGCTGACATCTCTTTCATGTCGTCCGGTTTCCAAATTCCATTTAAAAAATAAATTTTTTAATTTTATTGTAAACTTAGTTCAGTTGTTATTAGTTAATAGTTTCAAACTAAAATAAGTACCTTTACAAATACATAAACGAAAAGTTTAATTCAGGAATATAACTCACAAATACAAAAATAACTAATAAATCAAATATAAAGTTGCATGTATGGTGTTTATAATAAATTGAAAGAATTGTATTGGTTGGCAATTTCTAAAGACATTCTACATATTATGGATAAGGTCTGGTACTGCTTCACAAAAAAATTGAAACAGACTGGTTACCCTAACAGTTTTTAAAATTTGTACATATATAAAAAAATTATACAATCAATTGATAAATAGTTTAAAAGACCACTTCAAAGTGCAAAATTAATGTTAAAGGTTCAATAAATCACTTCCTTCAAAAAAAAATTATAATCATCTGGTAACCCTTTTTCTTCAATACTATGTAACTATTTTTTAAATTTTGAGAATACGTTAAATTGTACATAAAGTATCAAATGAATTTTGATTCTTTATTTTACACAATTTTTTTTATATTTTTATTTTTTGGTTTGCAGAACAGAGACAAAAGAGGAACTTTTCACCTTTTATTGTTTGATTTGCTTTCTTTATTTTTTTTTTTATCTTGATTTCTTATTGAGTAACTCGTAACCTAAAAAAACTATGCTAACTTATTCTTAAAATTAGATTTCTTGACTGCTTTTTATATTTTTGATCTTTTTGTTTTGCTAAATTCCAATGTATTTATTGTTCATAAAGAAGTTTGAAGAACTTTAACAAGCTTAAATTATCATTTTGGTTTTTTTTTTTTCAATGAATATTTACGCATGAAAATTCTTCAGATTTTTTTGTCTGCCCTCATGAAATTTTTTTTTTTTGGTTTTGTGATTTTAAAATTGATGGGGGTAAAGTACTTGTTAAAGAAACCAAGAAACTTTTTTTTTTATTTAATTTATTTTAATCTAGATGAAATTAAGTCATATAGTTTCTAAAACAAAAAGTCTTAAGAACTTTTGTATTTACTTAGTTACATTATGAATGTAACATTGTATTGTAAAGTGGGTATGGAATGGTGGGTATGAAAATGTCTTCAAGGGTTTTTAAAAGGGTTCTTTTAGTTTAAGTTGTCGATGGTTTTAAAAAAATTTAAAATATTTATAATTACATAAAAGAGCGACATTGTTTAAAAACGTTTTAGATATTAATATAATTAGTAAAGTTCATAAGGGTAATGATTTTGGAATATTTATAACAAAGTAAGTAGGTACCTAATTAGTTGCTTTTTTTAATATGAAACTTTTCTAATTGTATGTAGGTAGTTCAACTACTTTTTTGCAACCACTTTGTGGTTAAATGAATTATTGGAATGCAATTTTTTTAAATTAAAAGTGATTGCATATTTATTGGAGTAAACTTTGGTTTTTTTTTTAATTCACATTTTTGTAAGTTTTTTATTTATAAGTGGGTGCGGGGTGTATCATATGGCTTTATTAAATTGTCTGGTAGGTGCTTAGTTATACTTATGATTGTTATTTGACCGAATTTTATTGCAAGTAATATATATATTATAGGTTTACTGTATTTAAATTGTTTTAAATGTAATTTGAATGCAATTGCATTCGACTAAATATTATTTGTTTAGTTATCAACAATGAAACCTTATTTGTTTTTGTATAAAGATCTAATTTACATTAGATCTAAGGCGTTTTAAGGTTGTATTCATAATCTGAATAATTCCTTCCTCCAGAATACTTATTTAGATTTTATATAATTGTATGAGTACTTAGTACTTATTTAATATCTCATATTTATAGTGAAATGAAATACAATCAACTATAATACTAGGAAAGTGACGTACAAGTTAAATAATAAGCATATACAAAGGGTAATACAGGCAAGGGACTGTCAAATGATATACAGTATTAAGGTAATAAGTACTGAAGTACATTAAATTTCTAAATAAAAACTCTTAATAACGGTAAAATGTAATTGATACATGTGTGATTAGTTAATATTCTTATTGCTAATCGAGATCAAAGGTCATTAACTTAATTATTACAAGTAACGTTTAATTTATTGATTCTTTCAAACATTTTTCACAAAATGCTAAACAGTATTTACGTGTACTAAAATTAAAATAAAAAGATAACAAGTACTGAAGTACTTTAAATTTCTAAAGTAACTGAACATATA
Source organism: Dolichopus griseipennis (assembly GCA_963082915.1). Classification (NCBI taxonomy): domain Eukaryota; kingdom Metazoa; phylum Arthropoda; class Insecta; order Diptera; family Dolichopodidae; genus Dolichopus; species Dolichopus griseipennis. The sequence goes on from OY720444.1 coordinate 87,474,961, forward strand.
AATTAACAATAAACAATTAAAATGACATAACAATTTGAGAATTCTTTTAAATTTATATTTTTAGAAATTATTTAATTATACTTGAAAAACCGTTAAATGAAAGCAAACATTTTTGGGTACATGCAATAAGGCCAAATGAAAAAAAGACAAATTACACTTTCATATTACAAATTACAAAATCATAATTTCTTAATTTTGGGCTTTATTTTATTTTTAAAAATTTCTGAAAAAGAAATAAAGCCAAAATTATTTTAACCATGAGATAAATCAAAATTAGTATTGTAGCTTTTTTCAGAATATTTATTTATCTTTAAAATCCAGATTATAATTATGTGAATATACCAGATTTTGAATCCAACTCTAAAATCTCTCTTAATTCAAAATTCCACATATACACATATATAAATATTCTGGGAAATCGGCAATCCTGATTTTGAATCCAAGTATGTATATATATAAATATTCTGTAAAAGGGGAATACCCTGATTTTGAATCCAACTCTAAAACCCATCCTAATTCAGAAACTCACGTACAAATATATACAAATATTTTGAAAAAAGCGTACAACCCTGCTTTTGAATACAACCAATAACAAATGTAATTTCACAAAATTTCTGAAAAATAACAATTCAATTGTTTGCACATTAAAAAAAAATTAGCAAATATTTTAATGAAATAAAGTCAATTGGCTTTATTTCATTTGGCCTTATTGCATATACCCACATTTTTCATTATATAAAAAACCATCCTTTGCAAAAATTTTATAAAACTTATATATATAGCTTATCTGTGAATTGTGGTATTAATTTAATTTAAGTACTTATACTCACTATACTCAATACAGTACTCACTACCTACTTAATATTCAGTGGAAAATAAAAATTTAACCCAATTTTTTAAAAGAAATTCTTAATAAATTAATTTTTTTAAAGTTTTTGGATTTTTTATTATATGCACATCTGTTTTTTATCATTTTTTTTTCTCTTTTGTCTTTATATCTTATTAAGATTATCTCTTTTTTTTTAATTCAATTTTAATTACTCTTAATTAAATTCTGACATTTTTATGATACGATGACGAAATATGGGATTAAAAAATGTTTACTAGGCAAATTTTCCACCAATACTTACAATTGTTTTTAATTCTGAACACAAATGAAATTAGATTAAGCTTTGCTTAAATCTATTTTCTACTTTTCTAAAAAAGTCAGACGGAAAGAAAATTTCAGAATTTAAGCAGCAAACACTGACACTTGGTAATTTTACTTCTGATTTTTAAAATTCATTACAACATCAAACAATTCGGTTCCTCATTTCAAATGGAATCGATTTACATTTAAAAATTGCAAGTATAAGAATTTTTGAATTTTTTATAAAGTTTAATTAGGTTTTGAGTTTTAAATACAATTTATATGAGTCTCAAATTATGTGGGTCAATTAAATATATACATCAGAGTACTTTAAATATAGGGGAAAATTGTAATGTGATTAACATATAATTTTTTTTTTTAGCTTTTTTATTTTTAATCCTTTGATTGTTCAAATAAAAATGTCTAGAAAGTGTGTTATATTAAATTAAGTTGTCAACAATTCTTTGCTTTAATTTCAATTATCCCACTTTATATCACATGTAGTTTGAAAATTTTCGGCTTTATTAATGTATTTAAAGGGGGTTTTAAGTTGTTAATACTCATTTTTTATAATAAAATTAAAATTAGAGTGCTGAGAAGTGAGATTTTTACAAAATGATTAAATACTTAAGCGTATTTCACACGAGCAATTTTTTTTATTAGAATTTTTGGGATGTAATGCAGATCATTACAATATTGAAGATGGATAGTATAAAGTACTATTAGTTTTTAAATTGTTGATACAAATTCATAAAACCATTAAGCGTAGTTCACACGAGCAATTTTTTTTATTAGAATTTTCGGAATTCAATACAGATCATTACAATATTGAAGATGAATAGTATAAAGTACTTTATAGTTGTAAGTGCCATTAGTTTTTAAATTTTTGATACATGAACTATCGAAAAGCATGTGTTTCTAATTTCACTTATAAAACTGGCGAAGTAAGTCAATACACTATCAGTTAAACTGACAGAATTGTCATTACTGATGCGAAATATCAAAAAACAATTCCATAGTTAGATTTATATCAGCACTGCAGTTAATATATTCAAATATATCAAGGTTTTCGATAATTATTCTGAAAGCAAAAAAAAAACCAACGATTAAAGTCAACTGTGTGAAAACCGCTTTAAAATAAACTATGTTGTAGAACAGGTTATAGTTATTAAATACGTAATAATATGTGTGTATTATAAAGTGATCCACTAATTGTTTAATAAAATAAGTGGTTTGAGTAAAAGATGTATAACATAAGTGTAAAATTTAAACAATTTTATCGGATTTAGTTTAAGAATTACTTTATATTACAAATCTGTATTAATATGCCATTTTCAAACTCATCAAACTTACTCTAAAATATATACTATGATATAAAATTTTTTCTTAATAAAGTTGAGTTAGCCACTTCTCAAATTAAAATTTTATATAAAAATTTAAATATTTAGAAACATGTTAATTTCTAAAGTGTTAATTCTAAGTTGTATAAGTCATCAATTTTCAACTTAATGACAATTCAAGTACAATGTTTTAAGTAGAATTAAGTAATATTGAGAGCAATTTTATTAAAATCCGTTCTCGTAAACGCCATAATAAAAATAACATTTTTAAAACTTGTACTTAATAATTTTATGAGATCATGCAACATACATCTTGTGTATAAGTAGGTAATAAGAATTTTTTTAAGTTTTTTTTAGCTTAAAAAATTTTCCATCTTGTTTTTGATTAAAATTAAAGTGAGTGATCGCATAATTTACATATGGATTCACTTAAATTTCATTTAAATGGTCAGTTTATGACCACCTACACGTCTTGCTTATGCTAAAAAGTGATTTATTTAATAAGTGATTTTTCGCGTTTTATTTGATGAGTTTTTATAATTTTCATGAAAATTTGATTAAATTAAAAAATTGCTTAATTGTTTGATGCATTATATAAATAAAATTCTCTTGAGTCTTGACCACTAAAAACTAAATTTTAAACAAATTTTATATCTACGAAATAACAATTGATTAATCTGAATGCGACTGTGACGGAGAAAAGGTAGGTAAGGTGGTGGCCTTCCATTACATTGCGCCATTTATCTCATTACATTGCGTCATTTTGTTCCTAAATAGTACTCATGTGACTTGCGTTTTTATGTCGACTTTATATCTAACCTGTAGAGCTCAGATATGACATAAGTTCTCTGATTTTTTCTGAGCTGACGTCTGCAAAGAAAGTGCTTCTTATTGTCACTTCCATTTACTTCTTAACAGCTCCTGCAGCACGTGTTGTAAGAGATTCCCTATTAAGCTGCATGGGTGTCTATTGGCTATTGGTTATCTGCGGTAGTTGCCACTAACGCGATTTACAAATTTATTAATTCGATTTCCCTGGTGTTAAAAATTACTGTTTTCTTTACTAGTTCGATACTGATATGTCCCGGCACCCACGTGAAAGTTTTTTTTATGTTTTAATTTATTGACACAAACTCTTTCTGACACTGCCACTGCCGCAAACTTTGAGGTTTTAATGGTCGCATTAAAAGTTTTAATATTGGATTAACTGTCCCCACAGATTCTGGTATTTTTTATTTGTGTGGTATTTTAGTTCAAAACTCGACCCAGCCTCTCCCCTGACGGAAGAAAAGTAAATACATTTTAAAGTATCGCAGGAACGTTGTCATTGTCTAGTATCTAATATCAGCATAATACACAACTGAAATATTAGAATGGTTCTAATCTATGTAGAATGAGTTATATGGAAAAAGTTATCATGGTTCTTTTTTTTATATTTCCACTTAAGAATATTTCCAATAATTCAATCCAATTCAAACCAAAATCAATTTTCCCATCGAATACTAAAGCGTTCAAACGTTCCATAGATACAACGATAAAAAAAGACCAAAAAATTAATATTGGTTTTTTATTGATTATACTGTGTTTGTTTTTTATGACCCACTGATAAAAAATAAACAAATGATCGAATAAAAAATTTTGTATAAGAACATAAGTGGTCATAGAGGTCGGTTATAGGGTAAAATATAAAAAGTATGTTTTCTTTTTATTTTTGGCACTTTTATCTTTTTTAATTAAATTTTTTTTTTATTTTTTATTAATTTTTTTTGTTTATTAAAATGGTTTTTATTAAAAAATTTTTTGTATTTTGGATGTTTTTATTTTGGCTTTTTAAGAGTTTGATTCAACAAAATTTGTTTGATAGTTAAACAATGAGTTTGTCTCACAATGTTTAAAAGTTATACTTAAAATTAAATAATCTGACTTGATCTTTTGTATTTTATTTTGATATTTTGTTTTTATATTTGAAATTATATTAAATTAAATTAAAAGTATTAATATAATTATAATTCATAATATTTTGATATAATTTAGTGTTCATAGTCTATACTTATATATAAATGACTTCATTCAGCTTTTGATGATTTAACTTTTGCAATAACTAAATTGATTAAATTTAATCAATTTGTTTTAATGATAACTGATAAGATTAATTTAATTTTTGATAATTTGTTCAAAATACTTTTTTAATATTAATGATATAATTTAACTCTTTTTTTTTTCAATATAAAATTAATCAACATTTAAAGTATTGTATTAATGTATTTTGGTTTTGCTTGTTTGTTGTCTAAAGGTTGGGCTGATAACCATGTCTAAGGACTGTTAATATTAATTCTTGAATTAAATTATTAAATTTATTAAAAAATGTACATAAGTATATGATGAATAATATAGGTATCAAGTCATATCTAAGTTTTAGACTTTATTTTTAGATTTGATTTCAACAAATTTTGTAAGTGAAATATTTAATACTTAAGTCTAGTTATTCACCGTAGAATTACAATCTATAGATAATGTTATTTAATTACTTTTATGACTATTTGGTAATAGTTTATGACTTTGGTTTATTAAAAAATGGTGTAACAAAGGTGTGAATTAAAATTGTATGTTTAAATTTTAAATTTGTTTAGAGATAAAGTTCATACTTATTAATTTGTTTGTTTCACTTACTAATTTTTTATACAATTAAATCAATTCTTGGGGAAAAAATAACCTTTTACTGGGCCTTAGTGTGCTAACCATTAATACTAAGAACAATACGACCTCAAATCTAAAACTACAATGAAATTTTAAATTCGAAACCTAGTTATATGAGGAATAAATTTTTTGTAATTCTTATTTTACATATTACCTGTTTTTACTAAAGATTTATGTGCATATATATACTTACAAAATGGCCGACATAGTAATACTTACAAGTTTGCCGACATAGTAATATGTTGAAATAAGAGGACCTTTTACCAAGGATTTAATATTCTATCATTATTAATTATTAGATTTTATATTTTATTTTAATATATCACTAGGTCTACATGTAATTATCACATGTAGAATATCTTGAATCAAAGTTCAACTGTACTTATAAATATATAAATAAAAAAATTTGATCTCATTTTGTATATCTGTGAGTTTTAAGTATAAATTAAATTTGTAGTTTAGATTTTATTATTTGGCATACTTATATATTATTAATAACATAGAATATTAATTGATACTGAAGACAAATCATAACTGAATCAGATCAGAAGGTTTTGTTCAGTTTTACTTAAATTTAAATTTGAGCCCCACGGACGAGCGATCGGCACTCAAATCGGAACGTCGTTTAATATAATCTAACTATAATAAGTTAGATGAAACGTGATATAATTTACATATATTATTATTACCAACCCCAACATTCTAAATGTTAATTTATTGCATCATTATGCAGAATTACTTTTTTTTTTTAAATATTAAATATAGAATATAAATATTGTTTTAAGTTTTTCAAGTTTAAGAATTATTATATCAAATAAAAATAAACTAAAACATTTTTTATTTTATTATGTTTATGTTTATTTATTTAAAAATGAACAAGTTGCAATAGAAAAATTTATTTTTAGAACATTTTTTGATGTTTTATTTTCAGATTATTTTGAATATTCTTTTGATATTTAGTTTCCTTGATGTGTTACATTTTTAGAGAAATTTGTGTAACTATTTGTTTTTTAATAAAAAATCTTAAAAGTATCTCTCATATAATAAAAATATACTCTTTTCACATGAATTTAGTCCTTTTTCCCCTAAAATTTGTCTATTTTCAAATCAATTTGATCTTTTATCAAATTAAAATGATCGAAAATTTTTAAATGAAATTAAGTTATTTTTTTAAAATCAATTTAGTACTTTTTATAAAAACGCTCCCGTTAGAGACCTAGGAGTTGAAATTACATAATTTCAAAAACTAGTCCTGAATTCTGTAATGGAAACTGAAAAATGGGGCAATATTAAGCTCAGTCCCAAAAAATGGCACCTAAATATTCTGAGGCTTTTTTTTACGGCGCGTTTAATAGTCAATTTAATTTAAAAATTTTAGGACTATATTTGTATTTGAAAAAAAATTTAAATTCAATTAAAAAACTGGACTAATTTCATGTGAAAAATAACCAAATTTCACGAAAAAAGATTATTTATGAATTTTTGCGAGGGTGTGGGAATTTTTTTGTTCTTGAAACAATTTTCTTGTATTTTTTTGTTTCGTTTTTTTTTTATTTCTTTGAAATATTTGACGGGATGAAAACATTTTTTTGAAAAATTATATTTAAAAAAAATTCAATAAATTCTTTTATTTTATTTGTACTATAAGTAATCGTTTATTTGATTTTGTTATATATGTTATGTATTTTCAAATAAGGAAATCCATTATAAAAACTTATAAAATTCTATTTTGGTAAGCATATTATTTTTGATTTATATTTTCAAAAAAAAATTCTTAAAATTTTATGATTTTTAAAATAAAAATTTTTATGGATGAATTAAGTATAGAAATATTTTTTATACAAATACCATTCATGTTAATGAAGAAAAATCAATTTAAAATGCTTGACGATATGTTTATACATCAGTTAAAATCTGATTGATTGAAATTAAGAAACTTAAGTAAACATAAGTATTAATAAAGTTGATCGATGGTTATGTTGTGGGTGTTTTGATGATTTGTGACGAAATTGTATTTAGAGCATTTTATGTGGTATTTAAGTAAGAATTTTATATGGTAAATATATATAAAATTCTAATAAATAAAATATGTAAAATATGTGAGAAGTTTTAAAAATGATTAGCTTTTGTTAAATTTTATTTTAAGAGTGCCCTCGAATGTTGCCAGACATAATAATCAAGCTATTGACGTTTTTCCTGAAGTCATAAAACCTTTCAATCCAGTCTTAATTGAATTTAGTTTTAAATTGTGACCACGACCTGTTAATTTTATCCATCTCTTGCTACCACGTAACTGTTTAACTCATTTTTAATATTCGTGTGAATGGTAGTCTTGGATACATTAAAATTGGTTCCCCGTTTATCTTATAAGAGGTGAGATAGAGGTTCAATTCTAGTGGTCAGATAAGGATCATGATGCTACAAAATCAAATATTAAAGAAAACTTATCCATATGTGCCGGTCATTAAGTTTGATTGCATTAGAATTCAAATTAGTTTTAAGTAGCTGTCACACAAATTACTAGAATTAATTAAGTACTTATCATATTTTTGAATCTGCTAAAACTATTCGGTAAAATTTAAGTAATTTTCAAAGTAACCATTATTGTAAAGTTTTAAAGTTTAGCGTTCTATTTTCAGATAACTAGGCTTTAGGTAATTATTAAAATGTTTAAAGTCATACTTTATAAGTTCAAGTACTTAGATTACTTACAATATGATAAGAGTAACAATAAACTTTTTTATTTAGATCATTTTTTAACAAGAATTAATTACAAAGAAAAAAGAATCTTTTCAATAAAATAAGCACTTAACATAAAATCGTGAGTGAAATATTAAACTTATTGACCACATTCATCATTATTAAGTATTCACGCATTTTTTTTTAATTGCATACAATTACTAATCAATTACTTATCCAAAAATTTTCAATTTACAAATTTTCACTTGCACAACATTAAAATTACATATTACTTAACTATGGAGGTAAGTACGGAGGTATTTATTTAAAAAAAAATTGGTACTAACATGATTTTATTAATTTTACCACATTATTATATTGCATTACAACTCTTATAAATGTTACAGAAAATGGAAGTTAATAATTATGTAAGTTACTTAGTATATAAAAAGATTTAATAAGTGTTCAAAATTCACTTATTTATCTTGTTTTTTCTTTTAAATTTCATTCGTAATATGAAAGATACGAGAAAAACTGAAAATTTATAAACAATGCCTCATTAAATTGATTTATTTTTCAATTTTATTTGATTTTTGTGTAATTTGTACTTTAAAAAATCTTTACGTATAGAATATAAGATTTAAATGATCGCAAAAGACTTAAAATACTGACTTAAGTTATTTTAACGGGAACATAGGGTTTCCGCATAGTCTTTCCAACTATCCCTATTTAGTGCTATTTAGTCTTTTTACCCGGCTTCTGACCCGGTTTTTCCCAACAGGTCACATTCTCTCTGGACTGTTCTCCTCCAGGTTGTTCTTGGTTTTCTCACATTTCTCTTACCCTTTGGGTTCCTATCTTTGGGTTCATATCGATTCTTGTTTTGTCAACATCCAAAGCTCTTCATTCAACTTATCAGTTCACTTTAAGATTTAAACACCGTTCGAGTTTGTCTTGTTAGATTTCTTCGGAGGGTATGTCCTCATTTCAGAAACACAAATCGCCAAATCCAAACCGTTTATTTTGTAATCAACTCAGGGTCACGCATATATCTACTTAAATATATAGGTATATAAATGATTTGTAAAAGACGTCGAGGTTTTTGGCTTTAGGTATTTTGACTTTGGTATTTTGTTTTTGGAAATTTTGGATTTAGGAATTTCATACCCATCCCTTTTTTGGATTAAATAAATCTTCAATTGTACTAATGGAAATGTTCGGATCATGAATTATTAACCTGCCATGTCGCGAAGGATATGAACTGTATTCATTATTTTACTTTCCTTTAAAACAGGGTGCCCATCTTTAATATATTTGTTAAATTTTCAAATAAAATAAATTTTTATATTTTATACATTTACTTATACTTCAGCTTATTGTAAAAAAATCCTACATTTTGAGTAGTTATTAAGTTTTTTACATTTTATGATTATTTCTTAAAAGTTTCTTATCATTGGCACGAGAACATTTAAAAATATTCCAAGCGTATTACATTTAACGCTTGTTTTTATTTCTTGGTTTACAAAAATTTAAGCGGGTTTTTCGTTTTGCATTCTACACGTATATATATTTAAATGGCATTTAATATATACTTATATAAGTATGTATATATACATTATGTTCTTTTTTTAATATCAGATTTATTGACTATATCTCTATGGCTATTTTTAGTTCAACGAAATATAATGGACTTGACTTGGTGTATTGAACGTTGCACGAAATATATACCTATATATATATCAAAGTGTATATATAGGCGAATTAGTACATATATGGGCATTCTTGTTAACAAGAATTGTATACCTACATAATACATATATATATAATAAAAGAATTCTCTTAATAATGACTTTAAATTTAACCCAGAGGGATTGAGATTTCTTATAAAGTATATCTTATAGTTATTTAAGGAAAGAATTTCAAGGTTAAAAAATTATTAAACTTTTATTTATATATATATATATATATATATATACTTATACTTATTTTAAAAATTAAGTGGATAATAATGGGTTCAAGTTTACAAATAAGGGATAAAAATTCATGTTTATTAATATAAGTAAATAAAAAACTAAAGATAAAAGAAGAAATTAAGATTTATATATAATATATAGTTATAAATAAAATATAGAATTGTTACATTGTATTTATTGAATTTTTTTATTAAAAATTCCTTAAATGGTTGGAGAATGTTGTAAATTACAAAAAAAAAAACAAGTTAAAAAACATCATCTACTTCAAAGTAAGTTTCTGAGATTCTTTAAGGAAATCCTAATTCACTTTTTCGAAAAGTCTTTTTGAAATCAAACTAAAATTTGTTTTTTGCATTGATTTGAATTTTATGCAACTCAGCTGGAGCTTAATTGTTTGTAATTAAAGTTTTTTTTAAACCATGTTAATTACCATATTAATTACTTACTTACTTACTTAGGTGGCGCTACAGACCATGAAGGTCCTGGGCCTGACGTAGCGTTCCTCTCCACCTCGTTCGGTCCCGAGCAGATTCTCTCCAGTTGGAGATTTGGAGCCTTCTGATGTCTGCCGAAATCTCGTCTCTCCAACGAAGGTTTGGGCGACCTCTGCGACGTGTTCCCTCTGGCCTGGCTTCGAGTATCTTTTTAGCTGGAGCATTGTTATCCATTCGCTCAACGTGACCTAGCCATTGCAGCCTTTTGATCTTAATTTTTTGAACTAGGTCTACGTCACCGTACAGCTGATATATCTCGGCATTGTATCTTCTTCTCCAGGTCCCATCGTCGCAGTAAGGACCGAACACTCGACGAAGAATCTTTCGTTCGAAAGTTCCAAGTGCTTGCTCACTTGCTCTGGGCAATGTCCAGCATTCTGCTCCATATAGTAGCACCGGAAGTATGAGCGTTTTGTACAGTTGCACTTTGGAACTGCGCGAGAGGAGTTTTGAACCCAGTTGTTTTGACAAACCGAAGTAGCAGCGGTTTGCTAGGTTTATTCTTCGTCGGATCTCCACATTGATGTCATTTGGGGAGTTTACATTTGTACCTAGGTAGACAAACTCCTTAACTACCTCAAAGTTATATGTACCAACAGTGATGTTAGGACCAGCTCGATGTATTCTGGCCTCTTTATTTGTTGATAACATATACTTAGTTTTGTTCTCGTTCACTAGAAGACCCATTTTCTTTGCTTCTTCTTCAATACGGACGAAGGCTTCGATGACGGCTCGTTGTGATGTTGCTATTATGTCGACGTCGTCCGCGAAGCCTAATAGCTGAACAGATTTTCTGAAGATTGTTCCTTCGGTGTTGACACCAGAGCGGCGTATAATCTGTTCAAGCACTAAATTGAAGAAGTCGCACGACAGTGCATCACCTTGACGGAAGCCGGTGCATGTGCGAAAGAGCTCCGACATATTTCCTCCAATAGCAACTGCACATTTAGTGTTCTCCAATGTTACTTGGCAAAGTCGGATAAGCTTGGATGGTATGCTATATTCCGACATTGCAATGTACAGTTCCCGGCGATAGATACTGTCGTAGGCTGTCTTAAAATCGATAAAAAGATGGTGTGTATCGATTTGAAATTCATGGGTCTTCTCCAGGATTTGCCTCAATGCGAAGATTTGGTCGATGGTAGACTTACCAGGACGGAAACCACATTGGTAGTTGCCTATGATGTTATTGCAATGTGGTTTCAGTCGTTCGCATATTACGTTGGAAAGGATCTTGTACGCGACATTCAATAGAGATATTCCTCTATAGTTGGCACATGACATGGCATCGCCCTTTTTGTGGATGGGGCATATGGTGCTAATGTTCCAGTCATCGGGCATGCATTCTTCCATCCAGACTCTGGTGATGATTTGGTGCATGCTCCTAACCAAATCTTCTCCTGCTACCTTAAATAACTCAGCTGGGATTCCATCTGAACCAGCAGCTTTCTTATTTTTCAGTTTCTGAATGGCTTGATCAACTTCCATTGGGCTCGGTGGTAGTGTTTCGTCATCGTTGATCATTGTGACTGGTGCATTATTCTGGTGTTCTGTATGCCCATCATTTAACAACTGTTCGAAATGTTGTTTCCATGTCTTCAATATCTCTCGCGTATCGGTTACCAAATTTCCCATGCTGTCTTTAAGCGCGTGTGTACGTTGTTTGTAGCCAGCTGCCAACTGCTTGGCTTGTTTGTAGAACTTACGTACTTCGCCTCTGTCTCTGCATGTTTCAATGTCCACAAGACGAGATTTTTCATAAACCCTTTTTTTTTTTTTTTTTCGCCTAATGGTGTACTTTTCATCTCGAGGAGGGAAGAATAGTTGCAACCTGAATGGCCACATACATTGGCGTCTCAGGAAGTAGGAAAACGCTATATAATGCAGTTGAACTCGTAACATAGTTATGAGAACTTCAACGCATTATATGGCAAATTCTGAAGCAACTCTTCAAACCCAACGGCCCTCCAGTCTGGGGGTTGGCGTAAGGCTAACTACCTTACCCATAAAAACCAACAAATAGTTATGAATGACGAAAATGCCTCGGATATGAGAACGAATAGATTACACGGAAAACGACCATGGAACATCTATAAGGACAAAGATTTAAGAATTTGCTCCTGGAATGTAAGAACACTCTACACCCCAGGAGCATCAATTGTTTTCCAAATCTAACAATTTGGAAAAGGTTCTCGCGCAGTATAAAGCCGATATTACTGCGATACAGGAAATACGTTGGAAAGGAACCGGTACACTAAAAAAGCGAAAATGCGACATTTACTACAGCTGCCATGAAAAGCACCACATATTAGGATGCGGTTTTGTAGTGGGAGAAAGGTTGAGGTCGTTGGTCATTGACTTTACACCTGTCAATGAACGACTTGCAACCATCCGCATCAAAGGCAGATTTTACAACATCTCCATAATATGTGCGCATGCTCCTACCGACGAAGCAGAGGATGCAGACAAGGAAGAATATTACGATACCCTTGAGCGAACATACGCAGCCTGCCCCGAACACGATGCCAAGATTGTAATCGGAGATTTTAATGCTAAAGTCGGTAGAGAAGCAATACATGGAAAAACAATTGGTAATCATAGTCTCCACAACACCACCACAGACAATGGTTACCGATTAGTTAATTTTGCAGCTGCGCGTAACATGGTTATAAGTAGCACCAAATTTCCACATAAGAACATCCACAAAATAACCTGGCTATCCCCTGATGGTCGTACATCTAATCAGATTGACCATCTATTGATTGACGCACGACACTCAACATCCGTGCTAGATGTACGAACCTTCAGAGGGGCTAACATCGACTCTGACCATTATCTAATAGCGGCACAATTCAGAGCACGAATATCTAATGTGAGGAAGCTGCAGAACACACGCTCACAAAAATTCCACATTAGAAGCCTACGATCGCCTGATATAGCCAGAGAATACAGCCAACAAATTAGCTCTAGACTCCAATCGGCACCTCCTTTGAATAATCCATCCATCGATGAACAATGGCAACATTGTTCTAACATTATCAAGGAGGTGGCTTCAAATACCATAGGTTTCGAACCAACACCAACCAGAAACCCTTGGTATGATGAAGAATGCTCAATTAAAACAGCACTAAAAAATGTAGCATACCGCAAGACCCTGCAGAGGAAAACCAGAGCGGCGCAGGAGGAGTACAGAGCTAAAAGACGAGATGAAAAGTACACCATATTAATTACCATATTTTATTTAACACTAATGATTTGAAGAAAAAGTTTGTTAAACGACCCTGTAAATGATATTAAAATTTTAAAAAAACTTATATAAAATTAATACAAATATTAATCACTAATTAACTTAATCGCTTTACTTAATTTTGTCTGTTAAATGTGTATTAGTTTTTCGCTGGGTGGGTCATTGTACCCAAAAGTGCACGCTTTATGCGAAAGGAAAGAACCTACTCGATTACGAATCAATATTAATAAAATAAATCTTACTTATTTAATTACAAATTAGACATTTTTTGCTTTGAACGAATGTATGATAGATGCTATACAAGACCAACCTCTCATTCGATTGGGTCTAGACTTCAGAAAAAAGTGAAAGTAATAAATGATTATCAAATAGTTAGGTTAAAATCAATGATAAGATAATTTAATTTTATATTTAATACGTTTACTCCATAAATACAAAATAAACCTACAAACAATTAAGTGAACATAAGCAACAAAATTTAGTTCATTGTTTATAACTCACAGATATAGATATATATAAATCAAATATTTTTCATTAGCTACACTCACTTATCAAACTATTTCAGTGTAATTACAATAAACTTATGAGCGATTTTACAAACAAATATAGAACTGTATCTATTTGACTTTAAGACATTTCACATGTCATAAGACCAAGTATGATTACTGTCGAACCAAGTAAGTAATTGTATGTGGAATTCATTAATATCAATTGAATAATAATGAGAATATTATTTAATATATTACAATACCGTTTGTTCAAAAATATACCAATGGTTTAAAATTTACATAGGTACTTAAATTTAGAGTAATGATTCACGTTTGAAGTATTTGAACTTTGAATTCATAAGAAACATTTATTTTTATTATTTAGTTACAAATAATATTGAACCTGAATCAAATTGAATATGTGTGAATAACATTTAGGCTAAAATAAAAAATGTCAGTACTATATAATAGTTACTTAAAAACACTCGGTGGAAAAAAACATTCTCAAAGAACAAAAATTAAATACAGATTGGAATTGAATAATAAATTACATAGATTCGTCCAAATTTTACGAATAAACTAGAAAATAAAGTGGACATGAGTACCCAAACACCAGGAGTATCAAGACAAGTACCCAAAAACCAGATACAAAAGTATTCAAACACCAGGAGTACAAGAACAAAAATTATTCGATTACTTTAATGTAAAATATCGAGTACTCGAAGTTATTCAAAAATACCGATTCTTCTCAGTACTTAATTACATTTTTACCATTGTTCCTCGATTTTTTATTTATACATTAATTTTTGATTCCCATTCAAGGTATTTCGTTAATTGACCCAATTAAAATTATCTATTTTATATAAAATTAATTACTTTACTATAAATAATAATAATTACTTAATTTAAATTAATATTTTTTTTCTTTTCCTGACAAAATGTAAATTCCAAATAATCATGTAATTATTATAGGTATTATTCTTTAAATCACACAACTAAAAGTACCATTTATTAAATTTTTATTGTGAATGTTAATTTTAAACTAATACTATAATATTAAATAATATTTTATTTCAAGTACATGTACTTTAAATATATTTAATGCATTTTTAAATGTCATTAAATTTTCATTATTTGAATAAAAAAAAAGAATTTCCCCTTCCGATCAAAAATTCAAATTACTCATAATAAGTACTGTATTTATTCTGTATATATAATAGTAACTATATATAAGTAATCGGTATAAAATCTATATAAGTAATTAAGAATTCTAAATTTTTTTTAACAGTTCTATAATTCACAATAGTTGAAATTAAAACAGAAGTATTCATTGGAATCCTTGATGCATGACAAAAAAAAAACAACAACAACAACAAAAAAATGTGATAACCATTACAATACCATAAGTTTTCCATACACACATATATATATACATTCACATAATATATATAATAATATATGAAATAAATAACATCTGTTTTGATGATGGGTTCATTATTATATGGTCATTTTAGCCGGATTTTCATTATTATCAACTGTTATTGTGGGGCTTTAATGAATTTTTTTTTTTAATTTATTCCCACAAAAAATTAAATCGTAAATTTTTTTTATTAATTTTGTGTGGTTGTAATTGTATAGTTTCAAAAGAATTTTTAATATTGTTCACTTGTACAAATTAGTTAGTAAGTAATTCATGCGTGATTATTATATAAATCTTAGTGGAAAAAAAGTTCACTTTTATTTGATTTAATATAATTTAAATTAAATTATTGTATAAGTAGTTGTATAATTGTATATATAACTAACACTTGTGAAAGCATTTATAATTTTTTTTAGTAGTAAGTACTAAGTTCTAAGTACTGTATATTACTAATACATAGTACTTATATTAGAATGAAAATATTTTAAAATTAAAAAAAAAATTTTACTTTTAGTTTTGTTTTTTCACTAGGTATTTGAATTTTCTCGAACAAGTCCTGGGTTTTAGGGACTCTGGGGACGTTCTGCTGATTCTTTTTTTGTATCAAACTCTGAAACTTGTATTACTTCAGTTGAATGTTCATAAACACAAAATAATTACAAAATAATAACACTAGATTTTGATAAACACGATTACTTATATACCACATGTTTACAACTCATAATTTAAGATTAACTTGCAAACTGCTATATAACTAGTTACTATACTAATGGTGTTCAAATCACTGTCAACGTTTATAATCGGGTAAAGTAGGAGTTTTTGTGCTAGTTTAGTATTAGAAAATTTCATAAAATTACTTATAAGTACATATTTTAAATAGTGTTCAATAAAATTGTACTCATTGAACTCATAAATCTAATTCAATTTACTTTTAATGCTTCAGGGCCATAATGCTGAAGCTAAGAGTGTGTTCTAAATAACAAAATATTAATAGTCGAATTAAAGAAATAAATTTGGAATAAATTCGATTACTTAAGGGTATTTTGTTAACAAGTTTTAAATTAGGAATCAATCTCAAAAGAATTACTTTAATTAAAGTAATGATTTGTTTTTATTAAAATTAATAAGATTCCTTCTATTTTGTAATTGCTCTGGTTTTGAAAGTAATAAATTTCCTGATCTTTAATATTTATGTCCCAAGTTGCTAAAAAATTAATCTGGTTACTCTAATTTTAGTCATTATTCTGTGTCATTTCCATTTACTAATATAATAACAATAAACAATAATGAAATTTGATCGTTATCGTTTTAATATTGCAGTACAAACATATGTGATGTATTACATTTTATTTAAAGTGACCTTTTTTATACTTTATTACTTTTAAATATTCCAAAAGTTACACATGGTTTATTATTTGATATTATAAATAAAGTTCTTGTATTTAAGAGATTCTGTATCAATTTTGAGAGAAATTTATTGTTATTATTATTATAGGGTTTCATATTGTGGTTGCATTAATTTAAGATTGTACGAAAAGTACTTACATAGATCGGTTTTTCACATAGAACTTTTAGAACTGTTTTTCATAATAAATTTCAATTCAAATATAGATAGAAAATTGCATTACACTTGTCAACATACAACATTTTTGTATACCCTTTTAGTAGGTGACACTTTACAGAAAAAACAAAATCCCGAATGAAAAAATCCTGAAATAAAAAATTCCGAAAAGAAAAAATCCCGAATTTTATTTTTGTAAAAAAAAATTCCGAATGTTCCAAAATCCCGAAAACAAAATGCTGAAAAACAAAAATTTTGAAAATCAAAAGTTTGTGCACATTATATTACATTTTTTGGTGGTAACTTATTATTAAAAAAACTTAGGAAGGATTTCAGAGTTGAATAGAAAATCAGGTTTCCAATAATGTGTTTAGCTAAAGTTTGGGGCGGCAAATTCCTTGTTGTTAACTTATTATTTATGAAAAAAGTGAGGTAGGACTTCAGAGTTGCATACAAATTCAGGGTTCCAATAACTTGTTTAGCGGGGGTTTGGGGCTTCAGTTCCCATCATTTTAAATACTCTGTTGTTAACTTATTATTTATAAAAAATGTTAGGAAGGATTTCAGAGTTGGATGCAAAATCAGGAATGCTGCTTTTTCCAGAGTATTTACATTTGCATTTTACTAAATGTGTATGTATTTGAGTGGAAGTTTATTTTGGTACTTTGTACCCAACCTAAATAAGGTTTCGTAATTTGCAATCTTGGGGTTTTCGTATTTGGGATTTTGGAATTTTTAAAAAAGTGAGGTTTAGGGTTCGAAATCATTCGAGATTTTGATGTTTTCGAGATTTTGATATTTTCGGGATTTTTTATTAAAATTTTTAATCATTCGGAATTTTTTTTTTCAGTAAAGTCTCATAAACCCCCTTTCAGTCTATTTCTTTTGTCTATATTACGATATATCAGAATATGTTATATATCAGGTCTGTTTGTAATGTTAAATTATTATATCATATACACTGATATCGAAAAGGCGATAAACAAACCTAATAAAATTTCCAATTATCCGACAAATTGTTTTTTTTTTATCTTTTAACTTTGTTAAAAAAAAAAAAATCAGCTATTTTCAAAACAAAATTTCCATGGAAACCAGTATACAATTAGTTAGTTTAATGAAAAATTAGAAAAAAAATTAGTTCAGGCGTTATTTAATTATTTACTTATTATATAATTATATACTTAAATACTAAAAATGGAATGAAGTTAATGCACATTAACTAATCAATATATATGTATACTTATTTATTTAGAATTGAGTTTAAAGTGAGTATTGCAATTGAAGCAAAATTATATCAAAGTACATTTTATTTAGATTCAATTGGATTTTAAAATGATTATTTTAATGAAATGGTTTTGTTTTGCTTTTATTAGTCTGGAAAATTCAATTTGATTAAATAAGTATTTTTTATTTTATATTTTCTATTTAAAATGATTAACTTTCACTTTTTTTTAATGTTTTCCATTTGAAAAAAAAAAAATAAAACGAATATTTTCAATGTATCTACTCTACAATATAGAATAGATAGCATAGTAAGTCAAGGGAAATTAAAAGGTTTGTCGGTTTTTTTTTTATATTTTCTATGTCAATATATAGGTTTTATTCAAAGGAAATACCGATTTCATTTTGTAAAAGTGTTTTTTATAATCGGTTTGTTTTGTTTTTTTTTTTTAAATCAAGAGAATTTAAAAAAAAAAAACCATTTTATATACATTGTAGATTTGTTTTTTTATTTAAATATTAAAAGTCTATTACAAATCAAAAAAATTGTAGGCAAGGTTGTATCTGCAAAAAAATACTGAAGAAAAAGTAAATGCCTATACTTAAAATGGTGTTGTAGAAATCAAGGAAATGACATAAAATGACTTTGCATTAATGAAATCACTTACCTTACACACATTTCTTAGGTATAAATTAAGTAGTTGAAATTTAGAAGGTTTAGGTTTGGTTTCTTTTGTTGATTTAACATGAATTCTTAGTATGTTTAACTGTTGGAGAAGGGCTTAAGAGCTTGAGAATTGTCTTTTGGAAAGTAACTATCTAAAGTTATTTTTGATATTTTTTGTCCTTTTTGCTCCTCTTGGGAGCATAGGATATCTACTAGGCATCACCATCTGACTCTTTTCGGAGCAGTTATTTTTCCAGTTGAGGTCAATTATTTTTCCCATGTTTTTCCAGTTGAGGTCAGTTCTTCTAATAATGTTCGCCTTCAGGTGTTATTGGGGGCGGCCTCGTCCTCGTCTTCGTGGGTTCCAATCTATAGTGCTTCCCTTGCTATGCTTCTTTGTGGCTTTCTAAGTGTGGGCCCTACTCGTTCCCATTTTTTCCTTTTGGTCTCGCCCAATCGGTCTACTTTGACAAGTTCCCATAGGTCATTATTGCTTATTGTGTTGCGCCAGTATACTCTGCATATGATTCTTAGACATTTGTTAATGAACACCTGTAGTTTCTAGGTGATCTTGTTCGTATATTCACTTATCAAAAAATATTCACTTATCAAAAGATGATAATTGGATTAGTGATTGGTGTCATAGGGCCATAGTCCTTATTTAATTAAAAATTTGTATCTAAAAGCAGACAATGTAAAAATCCTTAAAAAAAAAACTGGTTAACTTTGGTAAAAATATCTTTGACCATTTTAATTAAAATCACAAGAAAAACACAGCATATTCAAACTTATTATAACTTGATGACATCTCTTACAAACTTTTACTACATGTTTTTTACAAATAAACTTTGTAATTACTTTATTTACTTAAAAGCAATATTTGTTTTTTTTTATTTCAGTTATTTTCATTGGAGGAAAACAAAAATTAAAAATAAAAAAATTTAAAAAAGCCTTCAAAATAGAAGCGATCGTGAAGATTTCAACGTGTTTTTTTTATAATCTTAATAAGAAAATCGATAATATAAAAAATGTTAAAATTTATACGTGGGAAGGGTCAACAGCCAACGGCTGAACGACAAAAATTACAAAAAGAACTTTTCGCCTACAGAAAGGTAAGCTGTTTTTTTTATTTTGTTTATTTTTTTTTTAAACATTGTATAATAAAAAAATTGAGTAAAAAATATATTAAATTTAATGGTGTTATTATATGAATTACTTAAAATATCAATTCTTATTTTAGGTAATAATAAAATTTTATTTTAAATATTACAATTAAACACAGTATGGTAACACTTAATTTTTTTTTTTTTAATATTTTTGGAAATTATTAATTCGTTTATTGCATTCTTTTAGATTGAAATTAATTTGGTTTTGAAATTCTGTCCAGTCAAATATATTATTAAGGCATTGCCAAAAAAATAAAAAGGCCAATAACCCTTATAAATTAAATTTCATTGTTTAATACTAAAAATATTCGGAAAAGGTCTACTTTTTTGGTTTGGAATTGAGATAATTATTTTATAGATTTTCAATTAAGGAAATTTGCTCTATTAAAATAAAATAATTGATGCTACTTTCAAGCAATGCGAAGCACGTTTAAAAAGAGTGACTGATAATAGTGAATGATATAGCTGATAATTTATTAATTTCTATACAATTTCAAGCTACTTTAATGGTACTTTATTTGGTACAGAAATTGGTTGTTGTCAGGACTGAAAAAATTCGGAACTAATTACCATAATTGGTTTCCAGAAGTTGGAGGCTTTAAACTAATAATTTGGGAAAATAGAAGATAAATCTAAGCAGACTTATTACCTATTTATCTTTTTATTCCAGGTGATAAATGAATGTGAGGCAATATTGTTTTGAAATATATACAAATACCTTAATTTACATATCAAAGCAAATTGAAAAAATTAAAAAATTAAAGAACCTTATACTTAAACTGTTAAGCAGTTAAAATACGTTGAAATATCTAGGGGTCCACTTACAACAAAACTTAAAATACATCAACCATGTAAAATTGGTAATTGAAAAAGTAAACAAAACATTTCAGGCGAAAATGATCTTTTACAAGAAAATAATCAGTTCAAGAGTTAAGGTTATTGCCCACCAGTCTTTTATAAATTCAGCTCTGACATATGGTATTCCGATTTGGCATAATGTAAGTGCCAGTCTTACGAAAAAGTTACGTTAATTTGAAAGAAAGTGTATAAGAGTGTGATTTCTATTGTAATAAATACTTGTACAAAGAATCAAACATAAACAGAACCAACAAAACTAATTCGAAATCATTACGATAGAGCACCAGGGGCTTCAGAAAATGGTTCAAGATCAAATATATTTTACCACAATGAGGTGTACATCAAACAGAAAAATGCGCGCAGGCTTTATAGCTTTTTAGGATTTCATATTTTTAGATAAAAATGTTTATATCAGAATCAAATTCATGTCCCTTTATTATATCACTATAATGGACGCGTTAAATGTAAAGCTATGGAATATAGTATGGGCAATAACAATAAAGGAAATTTAAAATGACATGTCCCTATCGTATCAAGACTAATTAACAAACAAAGAGTATTAGTGGCTTAGATTACATAAATAATTTAGATTTCAGTACAACAATTACGTATTAGGTTTAAAAATGGGTTAAGTCCGTTAAGTTAAAATAGTTAACTAGACTAGTTAGTACTTAACTTTTTAGGCTATTTTCTAGACTAAATTATTCTAAGATGGTAATTTGGAAAAAAAAAGCAAAATAAATAAATAAATGAGTGATAACTTACCTGTCCCATTTCGTACAATAATAACTTATAATACAAAAAAGGCAAAGAAAACTAAGAAGCATTTTCCTTGATTGTGGATTAAAGTACAAAAAAATATACATAATATTTTATGAGTACATAATATGA
The DNA here is from genome assembly GCA_963082915.1 of Dolichopus griseipennis. Taxonomy (NCBI): domain Eukaryota; kingdom Metazoa; phylum Arthropoda; class Insecta; order Diptera; family Dolichopodidae; genus Dolichopus; species Dolichopus griseipennis. Next base: position 87,496,792 of record OY720444.1, read on the forward strand.
GAGTTGATCTACAACCAAATTTTAAAATACTTCAGTGATTCTTATAAATTAGCTTTAATTTTATGATTTTTTTTTCTCCTGTTACTCCTCATGGGGGCATAGGGCATCCACTTGCCTCTTCCATTGGACCCGATCGTTCGCCAACAACTTAATCTTCCAAGTTTGCCCGTTTCTTGCTAGTTCGGCCGTAGTAGTTCGTCGCCAGGTGTTGTTGTTTTGGCCGCACCTTCTATTATCTTGGGGGTTCCATTATAGGGCCATTCTTCATATATTAGTTGGTGGTTTTCTCTGAGTGTGACCTATCCATCTCCATTTTCTATGCTTGATTTGGTTCATTACCGGTACTTCGCCTGTTGGCTGCCATAAGTCTTTGTTACTGATGACGTTGGACCAGAATATTCTACATATGATTCTTTGGCACTAGTGAAGGGTTGTAATTACACATGCTTTGAATATTCTAATCTTAGTTTTTCTTGTTATTTCCCGCTTTTCCATATTGTGTTTGTTGACATCTTCTTCTGAACCTCTGAATTTGTTGCTAATGTGCTATCTATGTAGGAGAAGCTATCAACATAATTCCATGTACTTATTTCTTTTAAAATAATTTTCTAAACTGATTTAACTTTCATTCGAATTAAACGTGTACTTATAAAACTAGAAGAAAACGCATATTAATTTAGAACTAAATTAAGAGCACTTTTTATGAGTGGGCGTCGTTTTAATTTAATACGTGTATTAATTTCTGTTAATTTATTTATTTCAAGGCTTAACTTGTTTTTCAAATTGTTCTCAGTATACTTAAATCTTATATCAAATTTAGAAATTATTGAAATGTCACATAATCAACTTTATCTATCAGTTATAGTTGGTTATAGTTAGTACCTACATGTTAATGAAAAAGATTTTTATATTTTTATTTTTTTTTTTATTTTTCACTTGCAAGTAAATCAAAGTTAACATGTTAACCTCTCATGCAATATTTAGTCTCATAGTCTCATTGATTCTATAAAACTGACTATTTTATGATGTTATCTGATACATTTGCATTTTTTTTTTATTATATACGAGTACTTATTTTTGTTTCTATATAAACTTATCAGAGTTATATAATAATATTAAAATGAATAATAATGTAAATTAAAACCAGTTCAATTAAAATTTTTATTTCTTGTTTAAAAAGAAGAAGAAAAATTAAATAAAAAAAAAAAGGTAATTTCTTGATTTCCTTCTTAATATTGAAGTTAATGGCATTGCGCTCAATTACTAATATATGGTTACTTTATAATCTATAGTTACTTTATTTATTTAATGTACTTGCTACAAAAATTCAATCAAGTAAAACAACTATTATGCATTTATTGAGAATAACATTAAGAGATTCATTATGAATGCCATATACTATATACATATAATCAATACCATTCCACCTTAATGTCATCCAATAAATAAATTATGTATAAAAAGTAATCGTAATTATTTGAACTAGTTTTCATTAATTTTAGATGATTACAATATTTTTATTTCAACTTCAAGTAAAACAATCCAATCTTTTAAGGAAATTTAAATTTAAAAATTTAAATCTCAGGTTGTAAAATAAAATATCCAATGATGATAGTAAAGATTTTCTAAATCAAAGTCTTTTATTAAATAAAATTGGAACACTTTTTCATGATGATTTTATTACAATTTTTATATTCTAAATATATAAATTTGCGTGGAAATCAATTATTTTAGAGTGTTATTGCGAATCGATAGAAAATGATAAGGGAAAAAATTGTGTAGGATGTTAAATTACGATATACGAATTAGTTATGCATGAAATTAATTAAATACTTGTGATAATAATTTTCGAAAAGTTATTTAAATTTATGATAGTCGTTTAGAAAGTATTTTTATACTCATGTTATATTAGACTTGGTGTACTAAATAGATTAGCATTTACTTGGAAAATGATATATTTGAGCTTTTAATTTATTTTTGGCATATGGAGCTACAAAGATATTCTAAAAGTCTTATTGGGCTTGCATTGAGTTAAAAATTTGAGACATCAGGCTGTAGTTTGATGATTTTCGAAAAATATGTATCACAAGGGTTAATATATCTCAAGAGTGTTTCTTTAACTTGATATTGCATATTCCATTAACTTGAATATTCTGAAAAACAAGAACCAACTGATTTTTAGCCAAATTTGAAATGCTTTCAAATCCAGAAATTCACATTAACATGGTACATATATATATTTACATAAATATTTTGGAAAATATTCTGACCAAATGAAGTACGGTCTTACAAAAAAACTAAAGGCAAATGAAACACAGACATATGACACGCTTAAGTATCAAAACATTGACAGCCTATCTACAATGATGCTCGCTCTCGTTTCGTTCTATTACGTAGTCAACAAAGGAGTGTTCACAATGATATGTACATGAAAGCGTTTTTTGACATTGTTTTAATTACAAATTTCATGAATTAAAAAATATTCAATAGTTAAAAGTTTATTGTATAACTATTTTAAATAATGGTTTGATATTATTTAACCCTATAGATAGAAAACCAAATTAATAATCTAACTAATTTTTTATTCTGACAATATATTTTTTTATTTTGCCACTATACCGTTCAATTATTTGACATTTGAATACGTAGAGAAAGCGAAGCTCTTTTTCAAAAAAAGAGTTATTCAAAATTTTTTTTAAAGGTATTGTTTGACGACAGCATGCAAATGCAATATAACTTGTATATATAGTAAGCTTAACGTTTAGAATGAAGCTAAATGAAATGAAACTAAACTAGAGAAGATATTAACATAATATATAAAAGGTTTTTAAACGTTTTTATACATGTAATAACATAGTTCTAAGGGTATTCTGAATATGTCATTACTTTTATAATGTTATAAAGGAAGAGGAATTGATATAGACTCAAGTGTATGGATCGGATCAGAATCGAAAAATAAGTCGACCTAGCTATATGTGTTTGCTCTGGTCGTATGTTCGTCTGTTCGCAAGATAACTCAAAAACTTTAAGAGCTGGAATTCTGAAATTTTACTGAATTCGTTTTTTTACAGCCTTTGCTGTTGCAATTTTTGACAGTTTGTTCAACAGGTTGTAATACCTGTTTTAAAACTCAGTTTTGTGTATGAAAATAAATTTATATTTAATAAAGCTTGCTATCTGAAATTTTGTCAAAAATGGTAAACCTGGTCTTATAATGTTAATATTACGTTCGTGCGGGTATCCTAGAGCTGAACAGTCTACTCTACTCTATTCCTAGTTTTTGTTCGTTTTGTATAAGTTTTTTTTTAACGATATATGAGTGCAGTACAATTCTTTTTATTTAACCACATAAAAAAAATGTAATAAAATTAAATATTTAACACCTACTCCATATAAATGAATTATTATGTATATATATAGATAATAAAAATATTAAAATTTTTATTATAGAAGGATGGGTTTAAATGATAGCACAGACAATTTTGTGCAAACAAAATGGAACAAATTTATTTCATTGTTGTTTTTGTTTTTTGTATTTGGCATTGTTTGAAGAGAGTTTTTGTAAAATGTTTGCTTTAAAAAATTGGTTTATCACTTTTTTTTTGTATTTGTATTGATTCGGAAATACAAATATCCTGAAAATTGAAAATTTTTAAATAAATAAGATAAGTGTATTTTAGACAGAATTATAGTGGAAAATTTGTTAGAATCCATTTATAGTAAATGTAAGGATTTTGTGTGCAAAAAGTCTATCTGAATCGATTCATGATTAATGAATGTTATTGGAAAAAAATTTATTAAATCGTAGAATATATGAAATAATATTCCGCCTATGGTACGTTTATATTGGAGCTGCGATAAGTGATAAGAGCGTCGATAAGAGCATAGCGTAGAAAATTTGATTGTTTATCGATGATCAAACCGATGCTCCATTATAAACACCTCTATTTAAATCATGTATTGAGTTTTCTAGACTATGCTTTTATCGGCGCTCTTATCACTTATCGTTGCGTCAACATAAACGTACCCTTAGAGATTACCACTTAGTGTGTAAATCAAAAATCGAAGAGTCGTAAATATAAAATTAAAATTTGGATAGAATAAAATATAAAGATTTTTTTAAGTACTAAAGTCAGAAATTGTTTACCCTGGCTTCAGTTTTTTTTAAACATTAAATGAGTATATAGTTTGCCTCTCAAAGCCTCCACTCAAAGTTTTCCAACGTGAAACAAGGAGTGCAACAGATGCTCATCCCTACAGCATCGAATTGTTAAGATGGCGAAACACAATTTATGGAAATTCGTTTGTTATGCTCATGTCGAGATTATTAAATTTCGTCCAATGTGTTTCCTAAAGTTGGTAATTCGTATGTGTATGATTTAATTAAATTTAACAAGAATATTAACATCTTTCTTCTAAATATCCTATCTAATTTTCCCCATCCCCCATAATCCAGAAATCCTAAATAACTTCTATAATAATCCCGAATCCTTCCATATACCCATCCCTGTAGCCAAGCTGTACATTTGTGTCACAGGGTCCCTACTAAAGTTTGGCTCATAAAGGGTGTGGTTTTGGTGTGTTAAAGTCGCACACTACCCAAAAAAACGCCGCACAGTTTCAATGGGTGGCTTCCGAGCTTTCCATTCCCTCGCAAAAAAAAAACAAATAAAGTGTAATATATACTTTAAACCATTTATGGGTCTGAAAGGTTTTAATCACAAGTGTTTTAAATAATTTAAAATATTGAAATAATTAATTAAGTTTTTCAATTAGATTGTTAAACTACCATTACAATTTTTCTAATTTTGTACAAAGGATTTAAGGTAGTCATTAATTTAAACGTAATTTATTAAATAAATTTAATAATAGAACGTTATTTAATAATATTCTCAAATAAACGAAATTAAAACAACTTTAAAATTTTATATTTAATTAAAAAGTAGTTATTTTGTTTAAAAATTAATAATTTTTAATTATTTGTCTGTTTTTAATTGTTATAAAATACAAAACAATAAATATTTTTGAATTGTAAATTAATTTAAATTTCAGTGACAGAATTAAATGTTATGAATCATTCTCTATTGAATTAAATTTTGAAAAATTTCAATTTAGTCACGAAAATGTATTTAAAATTTATTTTCATTGAAATTTCTTTTGAATATTGTTTGGAGGTTATTACAAGGCGAAGTTGTAATTTACCTGAATTATATATAAAAAAACACCATCTACTCAATGTTCTGGAGAAATTTTGAAATTATTTTATTTTTAATTATCTCAAAATTTGTATTCAAATATTGTACCATTTTTCTTGTTTTCTCAATAATTATAATTTCAAACATTAAAGGAATAACAATTCGAAATAATATTGCACCATTCCTAAAATAATTCTCTAAGTCTCTTTAGATGTTTTGCAGGTATTTTGTGTATTTTTAAAAAGGATATCCGTTCTATTGTGTTATATATTATCATATTTTAATAGAAATTTAAAATAAATAAAAATTTTATTATAATATTCATGATATTTAAATACCAATGGGTATCTTAAATATTATTTATTTATTTGTTCTATTCTAATATAAGTTCTAACTACAAATATTTACTGCTAAGGATCTAAGGAATTTTTAAATGTAAATTTGAAGATACTATAGTACTATACGATGCAGGGTCAGAACTCCCATGGTCATAAGTCCCTTATGTCCCTTATTATGGCTCCCATGGTCTTAAGTCCCTTAAAACTCACTTAGTGGGACGTAAGTCTTAAAGGGTGTAAAAAATATTTACGTGGGACATAAGTCCCTTTACAAGTGGGTCTTAAGTCCCTTTACGGAGTTATAACCCATTAAGTTAGTTATAACTCCCTTTATTAAATTTTGAGTTATAAAATCATATAACTTAAGCGTAACATATTAAAGTCAAAATTTTGAAATAATTTCTGAAAGTCTTTCCTGATCTTTATAACTTAAAGTAAATGATGATATAAAAATATATATAAGTAAAATATTAGATGTACAACAATATGTATTTATATATTTATCTATGCGAGATACTATATAAGGAAGCATTATAAGTTAAAAAATCAAATTCAACTCTTTTCGCAGAGTATTAATGAATTCATGTATGCGAGACTTTGGTTACAAAATCAGGATTACCCTTTTTCAAAATTTAGTTTAAATGTAAAATTATGGTTGATTATGGTTACTCTGACTTCCAATCCAACCCCAAAATATTTGATATTATATATATGATTTGAGTTTGATATCAAACCCAGTTTTATGCATTAACCCCATATTATGTCTGGGATATTTTAGTTTTATTTTAGTTAGGTAAACCCTTATTATTTTTAAGCCCCATCGAGGCAAGGGATTGGGTAAATAATTTTTATTTTGAAATTATTTATAAACATATAAGTAAGGATTAGTTTTCTGGACCACTTTTAAGAAAAAATTATGTTCATAATTCTTTAAACGCAAGAATAGTTGTAGAAATATTGATCAAACCTTTAATATTAGGATTTTTCTTCACTCAAAAAGTTATATCATCAAGTTAGTTATATCATCATTGAAAAGATATTAGCGAGCTCAACAACTGTTTATTAAAGTGCTTAGTTTAATAGAACCGCGTGGTTGGGTGCTAAGCGGGTTTTTCAACCCCAAATATATAAAAGTTGTATTTAATCTTATGTGATTGAAAAACTCTTCGCGAAACCCGACAACCCATGTCTTCTGCTAAGGTGTAGAAAAGTTGTTAGGCCCTTGTAACAGAAGGGTAGAAAAAACGGTAAATAGTTGATATAGTTTCGTTCAAATATTTAATTTATATCATTTTTTGGAAATGGGTTTAAGGTCACAATTAAAGCTGTTTAGGAACACCCTCTCTAATTAAAAATGTATATGTATAATTATAATTTCTAAATAATGTTTTCTATGTTTTGATTACACTCAAGTTAAAAATATTCAAAAGTAAAAGAATAACAAAGAACCATACACTTAGTTGAATATGAATGAATCATTTGAGTAAAGAAAATTTAAAATATTTCTTTATTTATTTGAAAAAAATGTTTTATTACTTTTTTTTTGCGTTAAGGGAATATAGTGTAACTTTTTATATTTTTTTTTTAGTTTATGTTTAACTTTACAATTCCGTTGTTATTTTATTTTTTTTTAATCTTATCATGTCTATGCGGTGTTTATTTTACCTATTTTTATGAATGTTGCAATTAAAATAAAAAAAAAATACCTTAATGATTAAAAAATTAAATTAAAAAAAAAACAATTTGTTAAAAAGATAAGATAAATTACAAGATATTGTTGTACATACTTTTTTTTTTTAAACAAACATGAAACATGAATCAGAACTTAAATTTTTTTTTAATTTACAACAAAAAAAGTTAATTTTTATTTCTATATTTTTTTTTTAAAATTTAATTTTCGAAATTATTAAATGATTTTAATAATAATTTGATATCTAATTATCGCACCTCAAAAATATCTGAACTTTTCAATATTATGTCATAATATTATTATATGTATATATATATAACATTATGTAAGTACCATGACTTGTAATTAATTGGGCTTGCTAATATAGGTAAATTATTCAACACTGCTAGACTCATCAATTGGCATAGAAGTGTTGACAACTCCTGTTAAGATTTTTAAAAGTTGTTCTAATACTTAAATGAAATTTTCAGAATTTTATCTGTGAGTTTATAATACACCCCTTTTCTAAATTCCCTTGAAGGCTTTCTACGAAAAATTGGTTACGCTACGAACAAAAATTTTTAGTGATTCTAAATTCCCTCGTAGAAAATTAAATTTGCAATGGCAACTTTGAGGTTTGAATTCATTTTTTTAAGTAAAAATTATGATTGTTTTCAATTTTGTAGTAATTATTTTTGAAAAATATTTTGAAAAGAGATTTAAATATTTTGATAAAACAAAGTTAACTAAACAATTAAATAAAAATGTAAATTCATTTAAAACATTTTATTTATATGAACACAAGTGAACTGATCGCGAAATAATATGAAGTACGAATATGGTACGAATGAATATTTCTTTCGTCAACTTTTGCAGTTTTCGTAACGTTAATTCGGAATTGAGAATAACTTTTTCATAGATTTTCTCCAACTTAACCGTACGAGAGAATTTAGAATAGGATTGATAGTATTTGCCAAAATTAATTCTTAATAAAACTAATTATATAGAAATAAAAAAAATCTGTTTCTATCTGTTTCTTCAATTTCATTCCAAGAGATCTAACATCTATTTCTTTCATCAAGCACTGTTCTTTTCCATGTTATTCTGGGTCTTCCTCTTGTTCTGGATCAACCTTGAGGGTTGCAGCATAGCGCCATTCTTATTATGAAATCATCACATTTCCTTAGTGTGTTTCCAATCCACTTCCATTTCCTTATGGAATTTGTTTAATTTTTGGTTTCTTCATTTGTTAACTGCCAGAAGTCTGTAATCCTAATTCTGTTAGACCAAGTTTTTGCATATTATATTATAAATCATTTAAAATTTTTTAATTAAAATTATGTATATATACTATATATAGTTATTGATTTAAGACAGGTGAAAGTGCTTTGAAACATATAGATATGCTGAATCCCTTCGTTACAGTGAGTAATTTTTTTTAAATTGCTAAAACTAAATATGCATTTTATTTTAATATTCCATTTCTAACTTAATTATATTTATATTAATATTTGTTTTCTTACTTTGACAACTAGAAGAACATAGATCTACAACATAACTTCACAATCGTATACTCTGTACAAAATTTATAAGTTAATAATAAATAGTTAATTAATAAATTGTAAGTTAATTAAATATTTCAATTTTTTAATTGGTCATATTTACCCATTTTATTCAATGTCTGTAAATAAAGTTCTTAATCTTATACGATTCTTAATACTTAATCTAATACTTAAGGGGTTTATAAGTTTCTAAAAATTCAATGTATTAGTTCGCTAATATAGATAAGACCCTTCTTAGAATATTTTAAATTATTTGTAAAATCTAATACAAATATTTAAGTTATTGAATTGCTGTGTCATTAAAGCGTAAGAACATTTCCATATTTATGACATTCATAGTTAATATATATACAGTATAGTTAATATATATACCTGTCAAGTATTTGAACAGTTCTTTATTTTATTATTTAACATTCTTTGAAAATATATGGGATTATTTGATAAATGCAATGCCTAAAATAATAGATAGATATTTTTTTTTAAATATTGATAAAATCAGAAAATCCAACTACAAGTATCTTGAAATTACTGTTGTATTTCACCTTTTCTTACCTCTGTTAAATTTTTCTTTCACTTTTATAAATATTTGCTTAAATTTTTAAAAAGATTGTTTTTCCAATTTTAAAAAAGTTCTTAGTATTTTATAAAATACAAGAAAATCATTTTAAAAATTATTTTCAAAATTTATTTAAAAAAAAAAAACCAATTTTGCTTTTATCTTAAAAGTTAGAAAATTATGTTATTTTCGAATTGTTATCATTTTTGTGTTATTGTTGTCTTGTTTACTTTACATTTTTTTTTCTCTTTCGCATTTTAATGTTTGTATTTTATAGCTTTATTGTGCAAGATAATTCAGGTGTATTGGTTTTTATGTTTTATATATTTGTGATAACTGATAATTGATAACAATAAATATGATAAGAATAGCAATTGATTTAACCCTTAATAATAATTTTAAATCATAATAATAAATATAGCAAATTACGTATATTGTTTACGTGCGATGAGCAATTTACAATTTCAATGTAGTAAATCGATTTTAATTTGAATCAAAAATTTTATGAAAAAAATCTCGAGCCTGAACAAAGGACGATTCCCTATTGTGATCTCAAAATCCCATATAATCCCTAAACTTATCTATGTTTTAGGTAATTAATTATATTTAATCCTAGAATCAGTTTTGACATATCAATAATTTCTTAAAATTCAGTTAGTCGTGCTTTGGCTTTGAAATTATTTTTTACTTATATGTATTTGAAATAACTTAATATATACTCAACAAATTTTTAAATAGAATTAATAAATATGTTAATAGCCTTAAAAATGTACTTACAACTTTAATTATTGATAATTATTAAATAATGCGAAAATCATTTAGACATGAATAAAAATATTATTATATTCGAGAATTGTTTAGTAAATACCCATTTTTGGGGCATTGGGAGGGCTTTTCGATTTCAAAAAGCTTAAGGTTATATTATATATGTGTACTACTACTTAAAACATGTATTAAAAACTGCTAAGTTTCTTCAAGGTGACAGTGTATAGTGAGAATTGACTTCAAGTAGTTGAGTTCATTAATTGAGTTTGCTATTAGTAAAATTATTTTAAACTTGCATTTATATTCTTTATACAAAGTCTAACTTAACTATACTTTATCTGTAAAATTCTTAAAATTTAGAAATGATTTTATTAATCAATGAACTTAACCATTTAACTGAAAAATACTTAATCCAAATAAATATTTAGAAGATATAAAGTAATTATAGTTCTAAGTTAACTCTAAAGACAAACATTACTTCCTATGAATATGGATTACCCATTCAACATTTAAAAAAGTTCTAGAATATTTGTATGTTTTAAATTTTATGTACTTTTGAAGTGGTTGTACCTGACTACTTTTAAATAAATACTATAATATTGTACCTAGTACCTACTACATATTATAGTACCTAATACCTAAATAAAATAAAATTTTAAATTTATTTAAGTTTAAAAATTCACAATACACCTGCCATTTTATTTAAAAAAAAAATAAAAGTTTAATTACCTGTTAATATTTATCAGGTAAAATACAAGTACTTTTAAATATACTAATCTTATCTGCTTTATTTTTTTTTCCGAATTAAATTTTAATCATAACTGATAATGTTTTTACAAAAATATTGATAACAGCATATCTTCAAATATCTTTCATAGAAAAATATTATTAAAAATGTTTTTTTATTCTTAAAAAAATTAAGTATTTATTATTTAATTGAATTCTATCCTTAATATAATTGAAGTGTATATAAATTATGATAAGCTATTATAAAAATATAAAACAAACCACAAATAAAAAAAATGGAACATAATTACCACACCCGTTTTATAAGAAACATTATTATCTTAAAAATCAAAAAGTAAACATTTTTATTATATACATTTACTTATTACTTATGCTTATCATAATGTTTTTGAATTTAAGTTTTTTTTTTTTCTGCTTAAATATTTTAAAATTAAATAATTTACAAAAATAAGCATAGAATCCAAGGTCTAAGATATTCAGTTTTTTATATAAAACAATTTATCGAAATGTAATTTGGTTTTGATTTCGGTTATTTAGCTTTAGGTTAAATTTAAAATTAAACCTAAATCGTGGTTTTTATATTTTGAGGTTTATTGAGTTGTACTTGTGGTTTTATACATTTTAATCTTTTTTAATATTGCTTTTTTTTCAGTTTTAATCCATCATCATTAAATGTAAGATTAAAAAAATTATATTATGATGTCAGTACATCTATCTATCTAAAAATAGTATATGATGTCAGATAACAGAAGACGCGTTAGCATGGTTTTTAATTAGGAGGGTGGTCGGGGAATATCGAAATTCAACCAGAGTAACTGCGGTTAATTGTTTGGGCAATGTTTTTGACTTCAATCAACTAAATTCGAAACGTTTGTCTTCAACCGCTTTCAAATCCGAGCGTATTATTAGATCTTTTGTACAATGGGGATTAGATCTAGAGTATTGGTATTAGTACAGTAAAGTAATTGAATTGAGATTACGTAGAAAAAAAAAGAACATTTTGAAAAATATTATAAAGAAAGATTTGAATGGTCTTCTCAAAGTTAATTATGTCGTAAATATTAAGTAAATTGTCAAATTTGGGAAACACAATGTGCATGCGTATATGGTTTCATAATAGCTATATGTTAACAAACGAACTTCAACAAATTGCATAACGTAATTTTAAAAATTTTACAGTATCATTCTGCATCATAACTTCTTGTTTGAGTTGCGCAGACTTTGTATAAGAAACTATAATTGTTTAAGAATACAAGTTCTTTGCTACTAAGTACCTGAAAAAATGGTTAAGTTAAACAAACTGAACTTTGTCAATATTCGATTTAACCATAGAGTAAAAATATTAGAAAGAGGGACAAATTCATATAAACATTTTTAAGTATGAAATATTTTTGAGAAAAATAAACGATGTTCAAGGTTTTGAATGTATTAGTGAACCACTTATTCTATTCAGAAATAACTTTGTTTACTTAATTTTAATAAATAACAGTATTAATTTACCCTTTTTGTAATAATTTTATATATACACACTTGCTCACATATTTATTTACTAAAAAATAAATAACATTTCAAAATATACATACAATGCACACAGAAACGCATTCGGCGGTTAATATTTTAGATTTAACCTAAAATCTACAATACTTATATTAAATTAAAATACTAATAAATTAAAAAAAAAATTTATTAATTTTAAATTAATTACACTAAAATTTTTAAAAGTGATCAATATTATAACTTAAACTTAATTTAAAATGTTATAATTAGTGCAAAATGACATTAACGATTATTAAATAAAAAAAAAACTGTTCATTAAGTTTTGTAATTTATTGTAAAAAAATACATGTGTAATATACATATAAACATTATATAAAATAGATAAATTACTTTTAAGAATAAAATGTCATATTTTTAGTTTTTATTTAATATATAAGTATTTATTGTATTATAATAATTCGTTTTTATTATGCAATTTAGAGAGCACTCACTTAATGCATCACACAGTTACAAACTATATATATTAAAATGAAAACTAATCTAATATATTTTAACACTAATCTGATTAGCTATAGCTACTTAATATGTATTTAAAGATATATATATACAAAATATATATAAAATTTTTTGAAAACTTTAAAAATATTTTTTTATTAATAAAAACGTCACATAAAAATGTCAAAATTTTTGTAATATACACCATATTTTTTTATTAGATATGATCTGACCAGGGTTTCTGACCCGAGACTTTTCGATTGAAAAGCCGCCATTTTACCACTGAGCTATCGGTAAAATGACAACAACTATTTTTTATTAAAATTTTATAATTAAAAGCAAACGATTAAAATAGTTAAAATAATTATTTTAAAAGTATTAAACACATTTTTAATTATACATGTTTTAATTTAGGATTTTGATCCCGAATGTATTACAGAAATGGAGTTTTTCCTACTTTTATGAATGTTGAGCTTTAATTAATTTCATACTGCTATATATTATTCTATATTTAATTCCTAATTTTATTTAGGGAATTAATATTGTATATGGAATACATATTAAAATACCTTGACTAACATAATTTTTACATCCTATAACATTTCCTGGTCTGGAAACCATTTTTTTTTTTTTAATTTTAATGGAGTCCCATAACATTTTTTTAAAAAAATAAAAGTTAATTGAAAAATAACGTGTTTGAAAGTCTTTAATACTCATTCATTATTTCCTTTTATTACATAGATTCATTTAACTTTTTATAATAAAGTAAATAAAGTAATATATGTGTATAAATTAGAAAAGTAAATAATAAATTAAAAAAAAAGAATTTATTTTATATTCGTGAAATTTAAATTAATATAAAATAAAGTAAAAGAAAATAATCATTAAATTTGTACTAAATATTATCCATTTTTCGCTATGCTCAGTATAAATGTAATTTGCATATGAATGTATATGTTGTATATTTTTGGATGAATATATTTATAAACGTACACATGTGTAATTCATTTTGTCATAGTTTAATTTTTATTATATACCTACCTTTTATTAAATCCAGCCAACCCATCTAATGTCTATTTACAAATATATATACTTATATATATATAAATATTAATGTTTTTTAAATTGAATTTACTCCTTCTTCGTGTGATAAAGTGTATAAAAAATTATTAAATTTCTTCTATTCAACCGTTTTAATTCTCGTGACAAAATTAATCATGGTGTTTTTTTTTTTTTTTTTTTTTTTAATTGAATAAAATATAAAAATAATGACAAAAAAATTCGTATTGAAACTATAAGCATTAGTTATTTGAAACTCTGTCTACACTAGTTGGTGCAATTTGTGAGTTGACATTGTATACAAATAATTAACATTATTTACAGGCTTGTATGTATTTAAAGACAATGCGTATTTGATTTAACAGTTGATCACAGTTCCTGAATTTTCATTTGCCTATATTATTATTATTATTTGACTGTATTTCATTTGAATTGGTAGCGCCCTTAGAAGTTGAACTGACATTATTTGAAACATCGTTCTCAATTCTTTAATAGAAACTAAAAAAATAAAAAAAATTGATTTAAATCTGTTTAAGAGTTATTTTTGAAGACGCTTTACAGTCTAAACTGTTTTAATTTTTCTTCTGGTCTTAGGTTCTATTAATAAATTATGGTGATTCTCTTTTCTTTAAATCATGTTGAGCCAACTACGTGATTTCAAGAATCGGGGGGCTATAAAAAAGTTATTTGAAAAAAGACCAAATCCATTTGTAAAAGGATCAAGTTCATGCAAAAAGACCATCTATTTATATCAGTCAATTAATATTTCACATAAATCATTTTGACTTGAGTTAAAAAATGTTCTGTACACGCACAAAACTGGGGAGGTTACCATTACTTTCAAAAGGCGCTGCCGCAATTTTACGGTTGCTAAAACCCTGATTTCTGATGTTGTTGCATCTAAGAACAGTGTTATTTCAACCATAACTTGGTTATCATAAATTACATTGCGAGGTTATAAAAACATCAATTGGGGTAATTAGAACTTTCGTTTCGATAAAATAGGTTTATTTAAACAGATATCACAACCAAATTTGTGGTTATAGTAACCGTCATTCGGAAATATTCAGAAATATTCACAATCACTTTCTAGGCTATCATAACCTCTAATTTGTTCTTATAACTTTTGGATGAAAGGTAGTAGAACTTCGATATTCCGAGCTGTGGAAACTACAAATTGAAGTTAAAGAACATGGCATTACCAAATTAGTAATAAAAGTTAAATTAAATAATTTGGTAGAATCACTTCAATTTTTTTTCTTTAAGCCCTACTTCTTACTTCTTGAACCTTCTTCTTCACCTTAACTAAACGAGAATGAAAATTCGTGTAAAAATTTAATAATACTGAGTAAACAGAACTGACATACGGTTAACATAACTAAGTGGAAGTTATGAGTACCGAATGTTTCCTGTGTTGACTTCGCAGTTGTTGTGGTATTAAAATGTAAGTAGTGGTAGCTGAACGAGAAAGTTATTACAGCCATTTAAGTTACTTAAATGTTTACAACAACTAAGTAGTAGTATAACAACTTAAATTTCTTAATCTCGGATTCAAACCCTGGTTGGATCATATATAATAAAAAAATATAGTGTATATTAATAATAAGTCTAAATGTCAAATCGGCAAAGGATTAATATTATCAGACAATATTTATTGTCTATTGTCTGGTACTACAAATAAATAAATAAATTTCTTAAACGTTTTATACACTCAATATTCCGTATGACACTTTCAAAAAATATTCATCAATATTTGTTAGTAATTTGTACTAACAACATACATCATTGAAAACTAAATTCCATATAACTAGAATGTACTGTTGTTTATAAATTAATTAAAAGTGACTGGTTTTTTCAAAACAGCTCTGGAATTTTTGCCTCAAATATGTAAAAAAAAAAAAAAAAAAAAAAAAATTTCGTCATTGAAATCAATTTTCACCACTTTTGAATGAGAATATGATATGTGTAACTGAAATTTACATACGAACGTAAGTACATAATTACATATACATATATATATTATGTTACCTAAAATGACATTTTAATAATTAATATATTGAAATAAATTTAAACGTAAACCAATCAAGGTTCATCAATATATAGACAAGGGTTGAAATTGATTAATAAATAAAAAAAAAAAAATACGAAAAAATAAAAAATACTAATTTAGTTCTCCTTACTCTGTACTTAATTTATTATAAATAGAAAAAAAAATTAAGGAAATAATTGTGTTACTTTAAAACAAAAATTGCATAGGGGTTTTAATTAGTCAGACATGGGTTATAAACAAAAAATAAATATAAAATTAATAATACACTTGTGTAATTTAAAAAACCAAAAATTAAAAAAAATAATCGCAGTTTTAACTTATTAACTATATATGTATGTAGTTATTAAGTATATTTTATAAACATTATTACCTTATACTCAACCTTGTTATTTTCAAATGACAAGAACATAAATTTAGCATTCTTTAATTTCTATTTTAATTTTTTTTAAAATTTTATGTCTTAAGAAAATGCTGAATATTAAAAAAAAAAAAGAATGTATATTTTTATTTAATTTATTAAAATACCTTTCTAGGGTTGGGTTAATTTTCATTTATGGGTCATGTTTTAGTTTTATGATCGAATTCAAGATTACATATACTTACAAGTACAATTATTTTTTTTTTGGTTCATTTAATTTTTGGAAAATTTTTTAACTTTAATACTGACAAATATTAATTTTTGTAAATTAGACAATTGTCATTTTTGAATTAAGCTGGCTTGTCAACTTCTCAATTTTTAAGCTTGTCAATATTTACAAGATCATATAATATATTCTGTTATATTTGAAATAAATATTAATTTTTTTTTGTAGGATTTCAATTTCATTTAAAATTGATCCCTTAAAACTCAAATTCAAAATCAAAAATAATAAAAATATCAAAAAACTCAAATGAAAACTGAAATGACAATTCGTCCAAAATAAAAGAAAATTGTTAAAATCCAATTTAAATATAAAATTTATTTTAGAGACTTCTATTCTCTAATGTTTTTTTTTCATTTTGTGCATATATTATTTTTACAGTTCAAATACATTTCAAAATTTCGAAATGTCAAAATCTCAAATGAAAGTGTCAATATGACTTAATTTCCAATGAAACTTCAAACTAATTAAAAGAATTTCTTAAATAAAAAACCTCTAATTTAATTTTTTAAATGACTTTCTCAAATGTCATTTTCAAAGTTTTTTTTTTAAACCAACTTCAAATTAATTGAGAGAATTTCTAAAATAACAAATCTCGCATTTAATTTTTTAAATGAGTTTCTCAAATGTCATTTTTTCAAAGCTATTTTTTTTTTTTTTTTACAAAATATGCTTATTATTTTGAGTCAGATTTTGATTCGATCAAATAAAGACTAAAATCTATATCCCAGATTGGTAAATTACAGAACGCACTCAAATGTCAAACTGACAGCTGTGATAAATTCACAATAGTGTAAAGTAAAGTACTTTCTGATTAAACACAATTAATATGTATTTCAAGAATATGATATATATATATATAACTTTGTAAAACTAAATTCAAAGAAATAAAGATTGTTTTTGCAACTATATGCTTAAAAAAAATTTTAATTGCACTTTGGTAATACTATATTTAACTATATAAACTTTACGGATACTAATTATATAAATTAAAAAAGTTTTCTTTAATTAAACACAAATAATATCACGGTAGCGTAAAGTTTTTTTTTTTGTTTTTTAATGTATAGAAGTTGAAAAAATCATTAACTAGAGTGTCAGTGATTTTAAACATAAAAATTATCTTTAGTTTTTTTTTTGTTTTTTATTATTATTTTTATGTTGAAATTAATTTAACATAGCAAACAGTAGGGTCATTCACATGTACGCAATTATTCTTTTTTAAACTTCTAGGGTGGAATGAATATAATGTATATGTATGAAGATAATTTTTTTCAAATTAATATTTTTTGATTGCAATCAGGTTTTTTTTCATATTTCATAGAATATAATATGGTCTATGGAATTTTATTTATATTTAATTTCATATATATATATATACAATGTTGAATGTATATTTATTTATAATTTAAAAAAACGTGGTGGCCAAATAGTTATTTATTAAAAATTTTAAATAAATGCACATCTTAAAGATATACAATTCAAATTACTTATATATATACACATACATTGTTTAATATAATAAAGGTATATGTTATGATAATAATAATTGTGTTAGCATAAAACACACAACATGATAAATAATAAAATTAAAATATATAAATATGAATTTTTAAAAGAATATTGTGCATTGTTAACCCACTCGTCAAAATCTGACACTATATAACAGAGAAAGAGTTGAATAAAACTGATTACTATTACTTTATGTTGCTGCTGCTTTTTATTTCTTATTTATGTAGTTACATTCTTTTTTTTTAAAAAATTAATTTCTTTTAATTTTCTTTTTTTTTTAAATTTTCATTTTTAATCAAATCGCCCCCTTATATTTAAGTTTTTTTTTAGCATCCAGCCATAGACAAAGAATAAAATATTGTTGAATTGCTTGGTTTAAAACTACGATAGACTTTATTATAGACTCAATAGTTAAGTTTTGTATACTTTACATTACTGTGTTTTTCTTTTTCATATATATTCTTAATCCTCGGGTTGGTCTTAAAACACGATTAAAACAACAAAAACAACAACATGGGAGATGGAAAATAAAAAATAAATTTAGATTCACACAGAGAAAATCCATTTGAATCTGTTAATTTTTAATTAAACTTGTGTATAATATATTAAAAGTCTTTTTATATGGAAATTAAATTTAAAATTAATGCGGGATTTAATAATATTTTAATTTGATTTTTTTTTGATATTTAATTTTATTATTTAATTTATTAGTTTATAAATCTGATTTTTTTAAGAGAAGTTTTATTTTTATAATTGAAATTGAAATTTGTATGGGTTGCAATCTGATTTAAATAAGAATTTATTAATATAATAAAGTAATTTAATTTTTAAGTTCAAGATTATAATATTGGTAAATTATAATTAAATTTAATGTTAACACAATGTAATTTGATTTGTTTTTGGAATTAATTTATTGAGATCTGTTTGAGTGGTTTAATTAATTTTAGTGGTTATAAACTTGTTATAATAAAAAAAAATCTATAAAGATCTGATAAAATTAAAGTGATTTCAAAATTCAAGTCCATGTGTGTTATACATATTATTTTGAAAAATATTGCTCCTGTATGGAAGATTTGAAGACTTGTAAAATTTTATAAAACTTGTCAGAAAAGAACGTCATGGATGGAATTTAATTAATTTTTATTTAAGATTTTGGTGATTTAACATCTTCAACAAGTAATTGGTCTTTTTTAACAAGTTTTATTAAATTAATAATAAAGAGATTGAATTATGCTGCTCCTCTCAATGGGTTTTAAATTGAAGTTGATGTTATGGGAAAAATTAACATAGAAATGACACATGATGTAAATGTTAATTCAACAATGTATTATAATATTAGTAATTTTTCAAAGTCGATTTTTCTATTGTCGTGCCGGGAGTAGTTAACAAATTCCAAACCCGTCAATAAAATCAACTCCATTGTTAAATAGCATCACGTATACAAAATTAGAACAAAAAAGGTCTGTTAGATCTCAATTGTTAGCCCAGATACACTCCTTACCCAAAAACCATTATTTACAAATTTTCATGATAATCGGCAGAGCAATTTAGGAGTCTATACGCTACATACAAACAAACAAATATTCGCTTTTATATATATACAAATTAAGTAAGAGTTTAAGAATAAGAATTCAAAGATATCTTGCTAAGAATGTAATTTTAAACTTGAGAAGAAGTGAAGTGATTGATCTGATTTGAATTTTATTATTTTATCTATTTAGAAATAAAGTTTTTTATCGAGAGACCCTATCGAATATCGAACTGCAATCTGTAGTTATATGACAACAACATTTCCTTAGGAATTGCAATATGGATCTATTTTTATTAGACTCCTAAAATTTTTTTTTTAATACTTACAATAACTTTTTTTCAAGTGTACCTATAGTTTAATTGTATGGAATTGCTTTTTTATATTTTACATAAGAAAATCATTAGACAATCTCAGTTAAAATAATATTCTGTATGTACATACAATATAGAAAAATGTTATTATATATACATTTATATATATTTTTTAAAGCGCTTCACCTACTGCCATTTTTATGGTTTAACAACAACATTCTACTGGGATACAACTGAAGAGAGATACATGTTACTTGTCTTAAATCAATGTTGTTTGCTGTTTTTTATTTTATGTCTTTTCTCTTTCTTTTTCTAATTTAAAAATATCGCTCTGGGTTATGAACCATAATCATTGTTAAAAAAAAAAAACATATAAAAGTGGAAAAATCAAAAAAAAAAGAAAATAGAATAGAAGAAAAAGAAGTATTAAAAACCAGTAAAATGTAAATGTTTGTAGATATGTCATTTGGATTTTAGTTAAAATTTCAAATATCTACTATTATTTCGTCGATTATGAGCGTTTTTCGTTTTTATGAGCAAATTGTAACGGTAAAATTATTAAGGGGTTTTCCTTTCCGGTTATTAATAAAAAAAACTGTACAAAAGAAAATTTTGTATTTTGATTGTCGTTTTTAAGGTTTGACTTTTTTATAAGAATTTTTTTTTTTTTAAAACATAAAATTTAAATGTCAAAATAATAGTTGGCATTTTTTTTTTTAAATTTAAAATCAATAGAATTTAAAATTATTTTTGAAAATTAATAAAAAAAGACAAAGGAAAATCGTTGTACAGTAAGTAAGTTAATGACAAGTTATCTACTTAGTGAGTTTATATGACAAGTCCTACGGTCATTTCGATTTTATATTTTAATCTATGTCATTCTTTGTTTGTATTAATTTTGGAGCATTGTTACCAATCTATTTGAACCTAAAAGATTAAACAATTACTTTAATAGTTTTAATAATTATTATAATAATTATATTTATGTATATAAATTGCATATTTTGACGTATTATTTACTTATATGACTTATATACGTATACATTTCTACAATTAAATTAAAATTTTGACAGTTTTTGAAAAATTGGTTTGACAACTAAGCCGAATCTAAAAGTCGGCGCCGCCTTTCCAAAATTAAAACTTATATACTCGGTATCAAATATAGGCAATTACTAAATAAAAATGTACAACGTCTAAATATAAATAATATACTACTATATATAAGTACTATATATATAAATACAATAGATACGTTGGCGTCTATTGGATAAGACGCCCGGCGTTTGGTAATTTCATATGTTTTCAGACAAAATAATTTAATTCTTTAAAAAAATTCAAAATAAAATTATTCATTTACAATAGATAGAAAAAGACAGCAGCAACAACAAAATATGTCATGCCAAAAAAAGAAATTCAAATGTTTAAGTGTCTATTTGTCACGTATTTCAATGGTCTTCAAATAAAACGTATGTGTTCTGTATAAACGTATGTTTTGACAGAAGTTATACAACGTGCTTTCGTAATTCGATTTTTTAGTTATTGTAACTCTATAAAGAATTTGTGTTTCATAAGCTGACGGAATATAACTACAGTCGGCCTATAAACGATTTAGCTAAAATGATGAAACATAAAACTTAAAGTTTGAGCTCTGACCTCTCTTTAATATGACTTTGTGAATGTCAAAAAATGTGTTCTTTAAAGACAATTCACAAAAGCTGTATACAATCAAACATTGCAACTGAATCATTGACTTTTTAAACTTATTTGTTTTTTTTTTATAAATTTAATAAATTTTTTTTTATTAATTCGAATTTAAAATTAAATTCTATCAAATTTATAAAAAAAATCTATCCATTTTAATACAATAATAATGTATATATGAATATTTTTATTATTTTGATTATAATTTTTGTTTTTAATTTAAAAATTTTGTATATATATACTTTTATGTATGTCAGTTTATTAAACTTTAGAAAACTCAGTTACATGTTTCTAAGAATTTCTAAGCTTTTCTTTGTATTTTCATTTTTTATTATTATTATTGTTATTATTATTATTATGTCATAAAAAGGTAGAATCAAAAAGGTATTAAAATATAAAATGATTGTTATATACAATAAAAAAAATTTATATTAATATATATATGTATGTGTATATAATAAAAACTTCCTTAGTGATGTCATGGTCACGAGTCAAATATAATATTTAATCGAATTTCTCATGATTATTCTCTTAAGATTTGAAGACAACGTGAAAAATGAATTATTCAACAGTAAAACAAAGTAAAAAATAAAAACAAGAATGAAAAACATGATAATAATGTTCATTTTTGTGAAATTATATACATTTTTAGAATTTAATAAAAAATTAAAATTTATTTAAATATGTAATGATTACAATTTGTATACGGCTGAATGGAGCGCGCCTATAGTTAGAATGCAGGTTGTATATTTAGTCTTTTGAAAGCTTACGTTTATAGTCTTGTGAAATTTAGACTTTAAATATAAGTCTTTGATTTTATTTAGTTTATGACTTGATATTTTCAATATGAATTGAGTGCCTAAACCCTATATTTTTTTTTTGTTTTTTAAGCGCTAACTGTTCAACTGTTAGGCTAATAAGCCTGTTTATACCATAGGTACATGTTGGAACAGGGCGTCATTTTATATTCGTGTTATTATAATTGGTCTTAATGAATTCCACATACAATTTAAATATGAGATAGTACTAGGCCTTAATAACATGTAGAAACGTCTTTGATTTTTAATAGATAAAATTCTATTTTTGTTTATATCGTAATATTTTGTATTTAAGTTATATGGTATTCTATATCTGTGAGTTATATTATTCAATTAAATTATTTGTTTATATTATTGTACTAATGTATTTTTTATTAAAGATATATAATTATTACTTATTGATTAAGCCATTAATTTGAACCCAATGGTAGCTGAGTGGATTCGAAAACAAGGAAAGTTTTTTTTTCACTTTCACTAGGATTCGAACCCGGGGCCTTTCGCATGAAAAGTCTGCACTCAACCACTGTGCTACCCAGCTGTTTATGCTTTTCATCTAAAAAGGAGGAATCAAAGGTTGTTCTTGCATTTAAGAGCTGCGCTTATTTGACTTGTAGCGTTTACCTTTTAAAATTTTTTCATTAGAATTGTAAAAATGCATAGAATTATAAAAAATTTTTATAATTTATATTAAACCTACGTTTTCAGTTTAAGGGCTTATATATAAAAGTCTGAAAATAGAAAACAATGATAGTTTTGATAAAATATACAAATAGATGAAAAATTATTTATATTACTTAATAATATAAGTTCCTCATTGAATAGATATTAAAATTTTTTTTATATAAACCGTGAGAGATTTTCATTTTACACTTTAAAACAATTAAACGTATTCAAAATAATATATAAAGTTGAGTGTAAATATAGGTATGGGAAATTTATAAAACAAAATAACTATATAATACCTAATATATATTATATAAATGTTATAATAATTAAGTGTTTATTATGTATCTACTAAAGATAGGGTTGTCCTTGAATTTAGTTCTTTTATTATTATACAATTATAAAGTGTTATATTAAAATTTGCATAATATTTAACCCAATTTTTAGTTGTATTAAATAAATTACATGTAATTTAAATATTTTGAAATATGATGGATGCAATTTTAATGCTTGTTTATTTTAAATTCTAAAGCGTAGTACACACTATCAGTTATAGTTTTAAATATTTTTGAAGATTAATAATTATTTAAGTACTCATGACAGTACTGAGTACTCGCTATCAGTTTTTGTTTTTTTTTTGAGTATTAAAAGAAAATTGTAGGAGAAACTTGTTGTAATTAACAAATAGAAAGCATATTTTAGTTTTTTATCTACAGTTAAGAAAAGGGATGAAGTAAGTACACACTTTCAATTTGACTGAAAGTTTGCCAATGTTATTATTTTTTATAGGGGATAGCATTGCGGAGCGTTGTGCAGTTCACTTTCAATAAATTTTATCAATTTATAAGTGACATTCTTTATTTTATTTATATTATATATTTGTATATATTTAAATTATATTTGGTTACCAACGGAATTTGTAAAGAGAAATTATTTTTCAATATTTTTGTTTTTCAATTAAATATTTCATTATCTTTACGTAAATCGAACCGCACCCCTCGGTTAGTAAGTCAAATGCTTACGTACTGACACATCGAGGCCCTGAAATCGAGGCAAATACTGATACGAAATTTAAAAGAAGTTCAGTTACCGTTAGTTTTTTAAAAGATAATCAGTTATTGCATAAACAATATCAGTGTTTTCAAAAAAATAATTCTGGAAAAGAAGGAGGCTGATATCAAAACTGAGAGTTTGATGGTAAAACTGGCAATCACTAAATATCTAAAATACAAGTTTTTTTAATCTTAAAACATGATAACTTTAAACTTGTTCTTCTTCTTTAATCATCTAACTTTTGAATAAGTACAGTCCTCCAATAACTGAAAATGACAAAGAATAAGAGGTCAATAAGAAATAAGTATCATAAAATAATAAACCGGGACGAAGTATTATCTCATTTAGTGTAATGTAGTAAACTGATCGCACACAAAATTTTAATGAGAAATTTGATATTAATAAAAGGGGTTTAGATCTTTAATTATCACTTAAAAGAGAAAACATGACCCCTGTTTAAAAAAAAATATATATTTTAATTTTTGACATATTCATTATTCAAAATCATTTTACAAACTCATTAATAATTATTGAACTTATATGTATATATATATATATTAAATTCCCAAATTATTTTGTGGGAACTACTAATATGTCCTCATAGCTACCCTTCTGTTTTTAATGAAATTAAAAAGAAGAATAGAAATTTTTTACAAAAATTTTTGTATATTAAATGCGGGGCTTGTTTCAAATTATTAACCAATATATATGAGTTAAAGTACACAATATGTCACTATCTGATTGATAATATTTAAATATTGCCCATCAAAGAAAGATAATAACATTTTATTTAGTATTTAATAATCATATAATAAAACTCTGCAGGGTGTTCATTAATTTTCCATTTAAATATTTTTCGAAATTATTTTTTGTAAATATATAAATATTATGTATTTTATGATTTTGGAAAAACCAATAGAATAGTTTCACCCATTACTTAAAATAAAAAAAAAAATCAATATATATATATGTATATATATTTAATTAATAAAAATATGATATCCATATGTACATTTGTATATGTGGGAGCGGTTTTATATGTTAAAAATTTTGTCACTAAGTATATATACTTATTATTATTACTTCATTTTTTTTGGTTTTTCTTTGATTTGCTATCATTATCACACAATAGTTATCAATTTACTTATAGATTTTATAAATATATATATATATATATATATACATATATTTAAATATAAACTTATCATAAATATTAATCATATTAATTTTTATTTTTTTAAAAAAAATTCCATAAAATTTAGAAAAAATTCAAAAAATTTCTTTTATAATAAATATTTTCTTTGAGTTTTAGCATATTTTCAAAAAATTTTAAAAAATGTGTCTATATCAGTGTCTTCACACCGTTCATCAGTCCGTCCGTATGTTAACAATTAGCTTTTTACACAGCCTGAAATAAAGAAAAGCAAGTTTGATTATGTGTGGGTATTCCAAAAAAAATTTATTTTATGGAACAAATTTTTTCTGAAGTGCCCCCTGTTACAGGGCTACAGCCCTTCAAAGTCCGAAAAATTTCTATATATAAATTATCATCAATCTAGAAACGCCTAAAGATAGCTGTTAGGGCTTTATAAATATATGTTACACAAATGTATAGGGTTGCCATATGGTACTTTAATAAACCGTTATGTGTAATTCAATTTTTGCAAAATTTTCGATCCTTCATATTTTCCAAACAGTTTGAGTTAGGAACTTGAAATTGAGAGAACTTATACTTTAAAACATTATTATGAGTTTTTTAAAACCAATTTTTAGTATGGCCCTTCGTTAAAGAGTTATACTGGGTCAAAAATTGAAAACTTCTAATTTTGAACATCTGTAACCACTAAAACCTGCCCAAATTTAAAGTTGATGAAAGTGCGTCTTGATTATCTACAATTTTCCATATATTAAAAATTTCTAATACAAAACGTTCTAAAAAATACACTCTTTACCCAAAGCTAATTATGGAACACTGTTAAATTTTGAAAATGTGTTTGTTTTTAAAAACCCTTAGTTTTTATCATTACTTGTTTTTTTTTTTTTTTACTAATCGGTTCAACAAAACTATAAACTCATAGATAATAAAGTAACGGCGGGAGAATAATATAATATTCAACTAATAATAACTGTATTATTGGGCCACCCCCTCTTTTTCCACTTTTGATATTTTCTCAGGCAAATATCATGGTATTAATGTAATAAATAATAGATACGATGTATGAAATAAAATAAAATTTAAAAATCAAAGAAAATCTTTTGGGCAAGTCAGAAAACTGTTTTTTTTTTTTTGGGTATTGGGTATGTCATTATTATCATTATCATCATTATCATCATCATAAAAATCATCATCATAAAAATCATCATCATCATCATCATTGTTATTATATGAATCACATATTTTTGATATTAAGTAAATGAGGGGGGAAGCCGGCGTTTTGATCGTGATTGTTATTGTACTAAACAATGGACTCTTTAAAATTAATGGGTTCAATATTTTTTGGAATAGTTTTTTTTTTTTTTTTTTTTTTTTAATTTTTAAAAATTCCAAAAAAAAAAGCCACCTATTTTCGTGCCACCTTCAAAGAATTTTAGCTTTTTTTAATTTTTAACTTATTGTTTTGTATCATTCGGAATTACACACAAATAGAAAGAATTATTTTTGATTTTAAGTTTTTGTCTAATAGCTTTTCATGTATAAGTTTGTAAGCCCTCTCCCAATCCCATCATTAATCATTTTCTATAATATGAAATTTCGATCTATTTTTCTTTTCAACAAAAATTTCAAAGAATTCATAAATTAAAAAAAAAATAAACATTTTAAGAAATTTAAACATTTTCTTGTTAAGAAATAAATCAAAAATGTTACATAGAAAATTTGGATAGAGTTGGAGATGACAGACAGATGAAAATTTGTTGTTTTTAGAAATGATGATTAGTAATAGGGAAATTTTAAAGAAAAGAATTAGGGAAATTTGAATGATTGATTAGAAATAAATATTTAAATTTTGTAGTTTTTGAAGTGTATTTTACTTTAAAATGTTATTATTTGACTAATGTGCCACCCAGTTCATGTTGGATTTTTGTTTTAATGTAAAATTGTGTATACGTTATTTGATATATGAGATTTTATTTATACATGATTTTCTAAAGATACTTGTACTTATTCTTACACGTCAAAATGATGTTCTTACTATACATACGGTGTCATATTTTTTTAACTGTTACTTATCACGCTATTTTTCTAATATTAACAAATGACATTCAAAATTAATTAAAACTTAATAATAATTATCACTTCCTTTGTAATTAAATATTGGATATGAATTTCAATACATTTTGTAAACATAGTTTAACCACTAAAGTTGGAACTATATGTTTGATAAACTTCTAAATAAAGTTGTTTAAAAATATTGCATTATATTTACTATAAGTTGTACTGAGAATGTATGTTTAAAATCCAAAGAGTTCTAGCATGTTATTGACTAAACTTGAATTTTTTCCAGACTTCAATTTTAAGTTTTAACTGAAACTGTTAGTAACTGAAATACGTTAGTTCGTAGTGTAATTAATTAGAATTGCATAAAGTGTATTGCCATATACTGTGCAATCATTAATGAAAGTGGGGTTAATCTTTTATATTAATAATAAAAAAAAATTTTTTTAATTGATTTTTATAACTCACAGAAGATTTTCGTAAAATAATTTAATACCACCAGCCGACTGATGAGTAAAAACTGTTAAGAGTAAAAAAAGTTTAAAAAATTAATCTCATTCAAAATAAAGTTTTAAAATAAGTGGTTAATTTTAGAAATGCACTTAATATACAAAAGAATAAGGGTTTTTTTTCCAAGAGAGATCTGCCTCAGGCATACAAAAACTGGCAAACCAATTTTTTTTTGATATTTTGGGGTTTCTATTCAATTAAAATTATCGTCCTCACTCCCTGTTAATAGTGTAAGAAGTGTGGAATAGTTATCTTATGCATAGTTTAATGCACAGTCAAAGTGTAAGGATGGGAAAGAAATTATGAAGGGAGCTTTTATTTTAATTAAATAATTTAATGGGGAATTAAGAAGCAATAAATTTCCTTTTAAATTTTATATATTCATAAAAATTAGAAAACACGCAGATGTTGGTAACAATGGTGAGACGACCTAATAATGATATTAGTTGGAAAAAGCTCTATTATATATAAATGTGCCTGAGATAAGATGAATTTTGAATGTATCATCTTCAAAATTCATCTTATCTCAAATACTTTGATTTTTAATGATTCTAAAATGAAATGCATGCAACTTCAGTATTAAGAGATAGATACAGTGCTGGAAATTAGAATAACCTCATTAATTTTTTATTTGCACTCTTTTAACTCTGCATTAAAGTTCCTAAATAAAATTTAATAAAATATTGAAGCATCTGTTAATACATAAACAAAAATAGTACAGTTTTTCAAATAAGTAGATGCTTAAAGTTACGATATTTAAAAAAACAAATCATGTGAGACTAATCTAATTTTCATACAGTTCTGGAAATTAGATTATTCTTAAATTACATTAACGCCCTATGCTCCACCAGGGGTTCTAGGATCCAGTAAGTTAAATTAGATTAAATGGAACAAGAATTTCCAAAAAAAACTACATTTAAAATTATGTGCGGTCTAAATCAAAAACATCCGGAATTCATACAATATGTGTATTATAAACGAAATTTGATTATTGTTTGACACAAAATTAGAATAGATAGTTTTTTTTATTTATGTATTAAATAGAAAAGAAGTAGTAGATCGTGAGTAAAACTTATAGTAACTATGATTTGTTCTCTTGTTTTTCGTACATTTCTGACATTTTTGTTAAAAAAAAATTTATTTTATTTTTAGATTTATGATGGATATATCATGTGAGAGTTAATTACTTTTGATGTACCATTTAATTATACGTTTTATTCTAAAGATTTTTTTTTTATTTGTATTTTTTTTTTTAAATTAAAGGCTATCAGATCATCATCAGTTTCGAAGATTAATCACTAAATTTATCGTGTGAAAAATGACTAAACTTAGATTTGTATATGTATATATATATATATTATATAAATATGTATAAATATATAAGTAATTTAGAAAATCTTATGGATTTTGGTTTTTATTATGTATTTTAATTTTATGTCAATTTTTTTTGTATTTTATTTTTTACAAGTTCGTTTAGTAGTGAAACCACTTTAAAAATTAACAGTTATAATGGTTAGAAATATAGTTTTATAAGAACGTATAAACATATATATATATATATATAAATATACATATTTTTTTATTGACTGAAACAAATTGTACAATTAATTACAATATGATATTTTTTTTTGGTATTAAAATGTAATGTCGACTTAATTAACCTTTTTTTCTATTCTAATCTAGCGTTGGTTATTGGGTGTAAGTTTAGATTACTTCAATGTTGTTTAGTTAATTGGTTGTTAAATTTTTTTTCTGAATTATAAAGAAGTTATATATGTATGTACTTAAAAAAATTCCATTTCTTTGATTATTTATAATAGTTAAAATTTTAAACATGCGGTTCAATTAAATAAAAAAAAAATCGAAAAATCTAGTAGTTTGACATTTTGATTATAATCTGTGACAGATGAAATAGAAATAAATAGAAATTGAAAATATATATAATCTGATAGAAGATTAAACTTTATAAAAATGTAACTATAATTAATTTTGGGTATTGTGGTGTTTTTATTAAGAATATTTTATATATGTACAGTATATTATATAACTTAATTTTTTAAAACGGTGTAATTCAGATTTCGAAAAATTGAAATTTTCAAGTGTATCCTTGCGCGTTTGTATGCGCCGCCATTACGCAGCGCGACTACATAAATCCGATTCAGCCAAGTCATTTGTATGAGGAACATTTTACTGTTTGTTTCATTTATAGCACATTTTCCTATAAACTAGTTTTGAGGTAAGGACTTTTGGTATGCAAAAGAGAGAGAATCCGATTCAGCCAAGTCATTTGTATGAGGAACATTTTACTGCGTTTTTCATTAATAGCCTTTTTTCTGTAAACTAATTTTGGGGTGGGGATTTTTGGTATGCAAAAGAGTAAGAGAAATCATTCAACCAAAACTTTTAGCTTCTTTGCAATCTAGAGTAGCTATGATGGCATGGCAAGGCAACCATCTCTATACTTTTATTTAATGTTCATTCGACTAAATTGATATTCCTACATACATACATTGAAAAGTGAAAAACTAGTGCTAAATTGAGTAGTAGATTTTGTTGATGAGATTATGTATTTAAAATACTCGTGTGATTTGAGTGATTGATGCCATGAAAAATGTTCTTCTGGAATTTATTTGTATATTGACCGATTGCTTTCTTTGGTTCTCCTGGATAAATGGTTCGAATTTTTGACTCTTAATACTGTATTCATACCAAATAAATTCACAAAAAAGTGTTTTCAAGATTCGTATCACTTAGCTAAATCTTTTTAAAGACTTTTTAGATTTTAGTTTTCAATAAAAATTTTTTTGACCAAATGATTTCCATTAACCCGTTGCGGAACAAGGTTTTATAACATAATTTCTTAAAATCAGTTTTGTTTTCTGATATTTATATGCAACATAAGGCTGCACGCGATTTTTAAGTTTTATTTTAATGCAATATACATATTTATTTAAAAAATTAATATTAAATGTAGTGGTATATTGTTTTATAAATATTTGAGATTTTTATAATAAAAGTTTAAAGAAAATGCTTTTCTTTGCCTACACAGAAATTAAACCCTTAATAATTCATTTGTTATAATAACTTATAATATATACTATCATTTATAATATAACTTTCACCATAACTTATATCATTATATGAGTTTAAGTGGGATTTGATAGATAACCCTGAGAACGAAACTGTTCGTGAACAAAATTGTGAATGAAAAAGGAATACAAATTATATCAAGGTCGGTCTCAATGTTCAACATTGATTTTGCTATACATACATAATCAAATAGAAGATAATATGTATAGTTTCTATAATCTATAGTTTGAGGGTAGTAATTAAAAAACTTGTTTATATTAAATCAATCAATTTTAATTGTCTTAAAAACAAACTAAAAAATAAGTTAAGGTTCTATATCTTATATGATTTCATTTTATTTATGACCTTGATAATTTTGAATAAAAAAAAAAAAACTTTATGATGGTCAAAAGTTTTGTGTTTTTGTTAGATGAAAATTTTGTGAATCATGGAAAAATATACATATATGTATGAATTTTAAGTTTCTATTCATTTCTATTCATAGCTTTAGCACATAATGTTTGTATGTCATGTGTTAAAGAATAATCACTTGATGAACCATTACAATATCTAACAAAGTGGTTCTATTATAACATTCTAAGATATTTCGTGTCTACTTAATTCACCTGGCACCGTTCACCTCCATACTGTTCTGGGTCTTCCTCTTGACCTGGATCGACCTAGAGGATTTTTATGCAGTGTATGGCTAATCCACTTCCATTTCCTTCAATGTTAGTTCTTCGATTGTTAGTACCCATAAATCTGCTTTTTCTGTTCGGACGGAATATTCGGCATATTATTCTGAGATGTTTATTTATCAAGACTTGTAATTTATTCTTAATGCAACTAGTGGGGAACCATGATCCGCGATCATATGTTAATATATAGATTTTACGTACGAATAGAAAATTGTTCGGTTAGTTCGTCTTGATATTCTGGAACTTTTTTATATTGGGCGAAGTTTATCGTGGGTTGCTCTAGATTTATTTATTCTGTTTTTTACATTTTCGTTGCTACCTCCTGTGGGCGAGTTGATACTCCCTAATAACAGAAACTAGTTATACAGTTAATGGCTCGATTGTCTAATTTGATTGGGCTGTAATTTTCAAACTGTACATATCATAACTTTAGTATATTGTTTTGTAATTTAAAAATATATTATATGTAGTTATATTTTTAAAAATTTAGTTATAACTTTTCAATTAGTACTTGTTTTAAAAAAATCTAAACTGTTAACACATCTGGAAAAACTAATCAAATTAATTAAAATTAAATTAAACGATGCTATTTTATTTATGCGTTAAATTGGATGTAAAGTGTGCCTCAATACTTAGAAATTAAATTCGCCAATGAAAAATGTTCTTTCGGCGTTTTGAAATGTCAAAAACACCGAAGCAATACTTTTAATATAAAAACTGAAATTACATTTCCTTCGTTACAATCGCTTTCTGAGTAAAAGGTGGAATATATTTTCATAGAATTATATTATTGTTCTGAATTTATAAGCGTCGCAAGAAGCCTCGTTAAACTTCTAAACACATAATGAGCGTAGCCAATAAAGTTGAATTTTGTTTTGGCCACATTGAGCGTAACTATGGCGCAGAATGCTGGCAGTGTTTTGCATTGTGTCTAAATCCATTATAATCTAATAAGTATACGTTTTTTTGACATATTGACAACGCCGATGCTGCGCCATAGTTACGCTTAATGTGGCCAAAGCAAAAATAATAATTAAAAATTCATTTAAATTAAAAAAGTTAAAAGATTCACCACATTTAAACATCAACATTTTAATGAAAGGCTATTTGATTTACTAAGTATGTATGAAACTTTTTACTTTCTTTCTAATATATATTTATTAATCAAATCAGTATTGTATAAATTTATTTTATATATTTATATATTATATATATAAATCGATGTGAGTTCAATCATCACGTTTTTGGCATTAAAAATTTTCAAGTTGTAATTATCTGTAAAGAAGTACTAGACATTGTTTTAATGACAAATGTAATTATACTTTTGTATATATAACAATAAATAAAACCAAATATATAAGAAGCAATCTTTATTACATAATATATATGTATTTTATTATTATATCATAAGTTGTAATTACTATATTTTTTTTTTAAATTATATTCATTAATTAAATGTGTTTATTTTGTCATTAAATAATATTTTTTTAACTCTTTAATAGTTTTTATTTTTATATAAGTATATATATACATTATATTATATACATATTATTACAAAATATATATATGTAACATTAAATAACAAATTACGATATTTAATTGTAACGTCTATACATAGTTTAATTACAATATCTTAAGTATGCTATTTTCTTGTTAATGCTTTTTTAGTACATTGTATTATTTTATATTTGAGATAAAGAAATTCATTGAGTTCAATAACACTTTAATCACGTTTAAACTGAGTCTATACTTTTTTATATATTTTTATTTTTATTTTGGGAGGGTTACAATAACACCTAAGGAAATAAGACCTAACGGGCTTTATTTAAACTTTTAAGGTTAATTAATTGCATGAATTTATAATAAGTCTTTGATTTAATAAGTTAGGATCCAACATCAGGGTTTTTATTATATGAAATAAGTCCCGATTTAATATGTTAGGATTCAATATCAGAGTTCTAATTATATGCAATTAAGCTATGGGTTGGGTGGGTATTAACAATCTATCTATATGTATAACTATAACTTCGTAAACCCGTATTTTTAATTTTGAGGTAATTATAAGCCATATTTTAATAAATGATACCTTAATTTAAAGATTGTGATGATCCGGGGCTGGAAAAATTAAAACCGGGTCTGTAATTTAGCAATCGCATAATTAACTGTATTTGATGATTATGCGATTACGCATACAGGCCCATCTAGTTGTTTCAAAATTCAAATGTTTTGGTATTAGAATGTTAATGAAATAAAAGAATTAAGAAGGGATTTCGAGTTGGAAATATCTTGAATTTTAGAAGGGTTGTAGAGTTGAAATCAAAATCAGGGTTCCAACAGCATTTTTAGTAGGGTGTTTAAGGATGGTAGCCACTACTATTTTAAATCATATTTTAGTAAAACAAAAGAGAATGGGGGAGAGGTTCCGACTTAGTGGTACCAAATCTGATTTCCAATTTTATGATATCTCGTATACTTAAACTTTCCTCGTATAAATACATTTCTTATTCAAATTAGAACTACATATTATTTCTTTAGGTGTTTTGGTATCCCACCTATTATTTTCTACATTTTAAATCAAAAACTACTAAACTCTAAATAAGTATGTTGAATTTATAATTGGGAGTGTGTTGAATATTTTATGAATGAAAAAGAAGTTATTTTTAATATAAAAAATTTTTGAATTGAACAACAAAATCAAAGTTAAATTTGCATTGTAATTTTTTAAGTAAGATAAAAATAAATGTATATATATATTTATATATATTTAACAAGATATTTGTATATATATAAATACCATTCCGGTTTCTTTTGATAAAATGTTCTTTTATATTTTTAAAATTAAAAATAAAAAAGTGATAGTATAAAGTTATTAGTATATATTTTAGATAAAAAAAATTTTGATTTTTCTTTTATTGAAAGGATTTTGAATTTGAATCTGAATATTAAAGTTTTATTTCTTCCTTCCTCCATATTCATATTCTTCTTTTATGTCATTCTTATTTAATTAAAATTTTGTTTAATTAAAAAATCCCCCATATAATAGATTTTAAAGTTTTCTATAAATAAATATATTTTAAATATTTGATCATAAATAAAATGATTCATTCATTCATTAATAATTGTTATGGCACATATTTGAATGAAACTTGACTTGAATTTACCAATTTGGTATTTTTTTTTCTCCTCTTATTCTTTTTTTTTTATTTTATGCTATGACCAGACCGGAAATAACCAAATAATTTATTTTGTTTATAAAATTTTAATAAAAAGTTTTCTTATACTATAATTTGACTCATCTTTAAATTTCATTTTTTAATTTCTATTTTAGACTATTCAACATGGCTTCCCACATAAACCATCAGCAATTGCATATGATCCAAAAATGCAATTATTTGCAATTGGTACACATTCTGGTGTTATAAAAGTATTTGGACGTCCTGGTGTTGAATTTTATGGACAACATAATCCAGCACCCGGTGCAAATGCTTCAGATTGTACAGTACAATTATTAGAATGGGTACCCGGTACTGGTAGAATATTATCATTAACAGCTGGCAATCAATTAATATTATGGGAACCGGCTGGTATTATGTTAATACCCATTAAAACATTACCATTTGATGGAAAATTAAAAAAAGTATCATCACTGTGTTGTTCATATGCAAAAGATATTGTATGGATTGGTACTGAAGGTGGTAATGTTTATCAATTTGATTTGAAAACATTTGCTGTCAAAGAACCAGTTATATATCATGATATTGTATTAGAACAAGTACCGCCAACATATAAATTGAATCCGGGTGCAATTGAATCAATTAAACAATTACCAAATCAATGGTCAAAAATATTAATAACATATAATCGTGGTTTATCTGTGTTATGGGATTTAGAATTAAATATAGTTGTTAGATCATTTATAGCACCGGGACATGGTCAAAGTGTTGGTACACATATAAATGCTGAAGGTGATCATTTTACATGGTATCATGCAGATGGTTCATATGCAACATGGAATACAGATATGGATGTACCACCAAAAGATCAAAATTATGTACCATATGGACCAGATCCATGTAAAAGTATAAATGCTTTGGTAAAAGGAAAACGAAAGTAAGTTATTTTGAAAAAAAAAAATAATTATTTTTAGATGAATTAATAAAATTTCTTTTTTTTTTAATTTTAGTGGAAAAGATATTGTAATTTTTTCTGGTGGTATGCCAAGAATTGCTTATGGTGATCATAATTGTGTATCAGTACATTGTACAGATGGAACAAAAATATGTTTAGATTTTACATCAAAAGTTATTGATTTCTTTGTAACATTCCATGAAGATGATGATTCAAATCCAACAGATAAAGTTGAAGCATTATTTGTTTTACTTGAAGAAGAATTGTGTGCATTCGATTTGACAAATTCAAAATTACCAATTTTAAAAACACCATATTTACATTCATTACATGCATCAGCAATTACATGTAATTATTTGGCTTCACAGGTAACAAAAGATGTATATGAAAGTATTGTTAAAGCTGGACAAAAACATGAAACCAATTTAAGTGATATGGAATGGCCAATTAATGGTGGTTATTTAACAGAAGAACATGAAGAACCAAAAGAATATGAAATTTTATTAACTGGACATGAAGATGGTTCAGTGAAATTTTGGGATTGTACTGGTGTTGTTATGAAACCAATTTATGAATTCAAAACAAAATCATTATTTGGGTGAGTTATGTTTTAGGGCTTTGTTTGGATTCTTATTTTATTTTCATTTATTTTTTTGTTTTCTCTTATATTTTAATTAAATTTTTTGCTTGCAATGTTTTGCTTTTGCTTTATTATTTTTTATTTTATATTTTTTTTTATTCATTTTGTTTTGTTTTGTATTTAAATAAAATTTAGGGTAGCAATTTGCAAAACTTATTGAGAGTTACGAAAAAAAAAAATGAGTGCAGTGTGGTAATTGAAGGTCACATTAAAAAATATAGTTTTCTTTTTTGCAGTTTTTCAGTGTTGCTATTTTTAAATAATTTACAGATATGTGGAAGATAAGAATTTATCACAAATTAACTTAAACATTTTCAGATTAAAAATAATAAATTTACAAAAAACAAGATTTACTCTTTCTATTAAATATCTGTTCTTCTCTATATAACTGTTTTCTTTCTATAATTCTTGCTTTAAACAAAACCAAAACAATGAAAACAAAATTCTTAATATAAATGTCTCAAAATTATCAAACATTGTTCATTGATCATTTGTCGAAACAAAAACAAAATTTTGAACCTTAAGTAAACCTTAAAAATAAAGTTTTTTTGAGAGTAGGGCAATAAAATTAGTTTTACTTAATTTTAAATTGAAAAGTAGAAGTATTTTTTTTTTTTAAATAGAGTAATATTTTAAAATTTATTAAAGTTATTTCCTTTACAAGTAGTTCAACCAAAAGTAAAATGGTTTTTAAAGTAATATGTAGATCTTAAATTAATATAATGAAGTAAGTTGGAATTTATTTCCAATCCGATTCATAAGTTTATTGAAAGATTTTTGCCTGTAAACCCGTAATTTTTTTATGATGTAGTTTAGAACTGCCACCTTGAAATTCAAAATTCATTGGATCGGCGAATTGTATTGCAACCAAAAAGTATTTACAGTTATCGATGAGATAGTTATTAGTAATTTTATACAGTGCTCGTATTATGGGTATTCTCTTAAATCATATTTGCTGGGGAAAAAGTATTTATTTATTTATTTTTGTTTTTTGAAATTTATTTTTAAATTAATTTTTTTTAATAAAACTTCAGGCAAGTTCGACGTAAGAAATTGTGAATATTTATTTTAGTCAGTCAATTCTGGAGGTCGTCAAATAAGAAAACATTGGCGTAATTTACCGGCGAAATGTTGAAAACTGTTTAATATATATATACATATACTTCAATTGAAGAGCTAACAAAAAGAAACCTACCTTCTGATAAATGTAAATAATTTGTAAGTACGTTACAGGCCCACTCAACAATGTTTAAAATGCATTTCAAATTTGTAACAACTGTTTTATCAGCATTTCTTATTCGTTTTAAAATTCATTCAGTCAAATTGGTCAAATTCAAATTTTTTTAATTTTGCAGCTACTTTATTTTAGCTGCTCCGACTGTATTGTATTTTTCTTGATCAAATTTGTCCAAGGCTTTCCGCCGAAACCACCCTAACTACTTTTCCATCTTAAAACATCAATTTATCTCATTTTTTGTCTTATATTTTAAATATTTTATAAACCTAACTGAAATAATTCTTGTCAGTTCCAGTAGAAATTTGAAAATCTAATATCCAAAAAAAAACGCCGTAGAACAGTTCACAAAATTAACACCGCACTACAAACTCCCTTGAACTTGCCTGAAGCTTCAAAAATAAAAATAATTAGTTTTTTTTTGTTGGAATGTCATATCATCATTATATAATATAAAACTAACAACTTACATTACACATCAAATTCTAATACATAATAAATTAATCCAATAATTTACTAACATTTTAAATAATGTTATCTTTATTAATTATTTTATAAATATATATATACATATATCTATTCTTTTATATTTTTATAAACTTATATAAATACATACATATATATTAAAAAAAGACTAAATAAAATATTATAAATAATTATAATTAAATTATTTTTTTTTTTGTAAAATATAAAAACAAGAGGGGTTTATTACATAAATTTAGGCGCTGAATGAAATAATTTTTAAAATAATTTTTTGATTATAAAACAAAAAAACAAAAAAACAAGAACAAAAAAAAAATCACAAAAAAAAAATTTATTATTTGTTTCTAGGTTATTTGATGTGAATGATTATGTATATCGTATATCCTGGCAGTCTGATTTTAACGCAAGATTATCCTTAAATAAAAGGTGGGAAATTTTTCAAAAAAAAAAAAAAAAAAAACAAAAATTTCAAAAGTTATTTCAATAACTTTATAAAAAAAAAACTTTTTAAATATTAAATTAATTAAAATTAAAAAAAAAAAAAATTGGATTAAGAAAATCAAATTTGTTTTTAATTATTTTAAGTGTTTGAATATTAGTGGTTTTTTTTTCTTAATTTAATGAAAAATTCAAAAAAATTTTATATTTTTGTAAATTAATTAATAAGATTTGAAATTATTTTATGATTTTTGATTGAATGCAATGCATGCAATCAATCCATTTTTTTTTTTTGAAGAATGGGTTATTGCCAAATTATTTTGAAAAAAATTTGTTTTGTGTATAAAAAAAAAAAATTACAACAGTTTTGATTTATTTTTGAAAAGTTTTTAGAAATTTAGTATTTTATTATATCTGCACGTTCAGTTTTTTTTTTTTTTCAATTTCTTTCAATTTTTTTTTTATTTAATTATATTTTCTAGAGTGTAATTTCCAAAAAAAAAAAGTTAAACTGAAGGTTTAACTGAAGCAATTCGTGTTTTTTCATTTAAATAATTTTAAATTTCATATTCTTTATATTTTTAAAAATAAAACAATTTTTTTAAGACAGTAAATTGTTCCTCAAAAAAACTTTTAAAAAAATTGCATTGATGGGCATGTGAAAATTTGTTAAATTTTAACACAATTTTTTAGCCTTAACCACACAGACAGCGATTGAATGATTTTGTTTTTTTTAAATTTAAAGTGATTCTTAAATAGTTGATCGTTCGAAAGAGGGACAAGATTGCGATTTTGTAAGCAAATTGTTTCAATTGTAAACAGTTAAAATTGTTTTTAACCTTCAATAAAGTTTAAAGTTGTTCTGGACACTCTTATGGACACAATTATTAAAATGTTTTTTAGTATAAAGTATGAACAGAATAATCTAACCAATAGCGTAGTGGTAAAGACGCCGCCTTTCATGTGGAAGGTCTCGGGTTCAAAACCCGGTCAGATCATATCTAATAAAAAAATATCGTAAAATTGTATAATTATATCGTAACAGTTTATATCGTAATATAAAATAAGATTTAATAAAAATATATAAATAATTCTTGTGTAAGATTATAGATGGCGCACAAAGTTAACATTTGTGCATTCATATTTCATAACCTTATACAATAGCTACAGCCGAGTAATCAACGGCTTAGTGAATATTATGATTAAAGAAACTGAAGCCTAGTTTAAAATAAACTTGGTGAATGCCCTATACTCCTTAAAGGAGTGGGAAAGGAATAAAAAAAAAAAATGTACAGAATACGATCATAGGTTCAGAATTAGGACAAAATTATGATATTAACATTTATTATTTTCTCTTTGTTTCACATTAAAGTCAATCCAATGTAGAATTATTAATGATATTAAATTCACTCAGTCGTACTCCAGATTTTTGTTTTTGAGCTGGAAAAAAAAGACGAATAATGAGCTACAAGTAGTTTATCCTTCGAAAGGAAGTCCTATTAAAATTTTTGTCCCTCAAAAATCGCTAAATTATGTTTTCTAAAAAATAAGTGACCGCTGTCTGTCTGTGTAACTTACGTCTTATAAGTTTTCCAATTAATGTAATCATTTTTATTATTATCTCTTAAAAGTAATGCACAGTTTTTAAGATTATTATGGTAGTTTTAAGCGGATTTGGAATAAAGTTTTATGAGAAATGATCAATAAATAAATAAGAGATGTGGGTGACATCAAATTTTTTGGAATACCTTTTACTGGATCCATATTCTGGAAGATTTGTAATGTTCGAACTTGACCAAAAATTAAAATAAATAAAAGTAACTTTTATATAAAATCAATATTATTATCTAAAAAAAGAATTATGTATCTAAAAATATTTATCAGGGTCGTATCTTGAACAATTTAATTTGTTAAATTTGTTTGGGACAGAAAAATGAAACAGTGTTAAGTATTATTAAAAAATTCCATATTTTTTTTTTAATTTATTAACTTTTATTAACTATTAACATTTTTAATTAAAAAAATAAAAAAAACAAAAATACTTGGATTTGGATAAAATATAATAGTTTAAATAGTTTGAGCAGACCTCATTTTAAATTAATATTGTAATGTCCAAAATAAAAAAAAATTAAATTAAATATTTACTAAATATTGTGACAAGTTTATTATTTTTTTTTTAATCATACTTTTATCCTAAAATCAGCACATTGTTTTACTTTATTTTAACCCATATTGAATTTGTTGTTATTGTTGTGGCATCAATTTTTTTTTTATGCAAAATATAAATATAATATATATGTTGTTGACAAATTTTGATTAATGCTTTTTTTTTTTATATTTTTCTATAGTGAAAATTCGTTACTGTTTTATTTTCTAATGCATTTTTGAACCAAAAGTCTCTTTGTATTTCTATTTTATATATTTTTATGTTTTTTGTTTTTTTTTTGTTTTTTTTTTTTAATTAAAAATTTATCTTATAATTTAAAATATTTTCAGTCATGGTGACGATTTAGATGGTGATCCACCACTAGATAACGATCTTGATGATTCCGAACCACCATTTCGTAAATCAGGTGTTTTTGATCCATTTTCAGATGATCCACGGTTAGCTGTTAAAAAAGTTACATTATGTTCGAAAAGTGGAAATTTTGCTGTAGCTGGTACAGCTGGTCAAATTGTTTTTGCACAATTTACAGAACGTGAAAAACAAAAACCACTTCGAGTGACTACTATGAATTTGGTTAGTGATCGTGATGGTTTTATATGGAAAGGGCACGAACAATTAAAAGTACGATCACATTTATATGAAGAAGATGCTGATCCAGTTGGAGATGATTTAATGCATGTTGATGGTGTTTTACAAGTTTTACCACCAGCTGCAATTACAGTAATAACAATGGAAAGTAATTGGAATTTATTAGCAGCTGGTACAGCACATGGTCTTGTTTTATTTGATTTTGTTAATCATCAACCAATATTTCATAAATGTACTTTAAATCCAAATGATTTGACTGGAACTGGTGAACAATTATCAAGAAGAAAATCTTTTAAGAAAACTTTAAGAGAATCATTTAGACGTTTAAGAAAAGGTAGATCGACCAGAAATAATCCAACAAATGCTACACAAGTTGTAAGTGTTAAATTTTTTTTTTTATTTTTTATTCTATATTTGATTACAATTTTAATTATAGATTGATACCCGTCCAATTGAAAGACAAGTTGAAGCTCGTCCAGCTGATGATGGTATGGGATCTATGGTTAGATGTTTAGTTTTTGCCAAAACTTATATTACGAATAGTAAGTTTTTTTAGTTTTTTTAAACTTTATTTTAGTTTTAATTAACTTTGTTTATCTCTTTAGTGCACAACACAGTTCCGACTTTATGGTCAGCAACTAATGCCAGCTGTGTTTCTGTTTTCCTGTTACACATTCCACAACCATCAGCCGAAGGTGAAACAGAAACACCAAAACTTATGGTTAAAGCACAACTAGCTAAAGAAATACAATTAAAACATCGTGCTCCAGTTGTTGGAATTAATGTTTTTGATAATAATGGTAATCCATTAGAATTAAATGGTTCTGGTCCAGCACCACATCGTGTCTTGATAGCATCTGAAGAACAATTTAAAGTATTCTCACTGCCACAATTAAAACCGGTTACCAAATATAAATTAACAGCACATGAAGGTGCTCGTGTTCGTCGTCTTCAGTTTGCAACATTTTCATGTAAAGTTCCACCAGAAACACATCACGGTTCAAGTCCTAGAAAAAACGATTCTGAAGCACAACACAATACAACAAGTGGTGATGATTCCTCCGAAATGCATCGTGAAATTGATTTAATGTGTTTGACAAACTTGGGGGATATATTGGTATTAACAATACCAGAATTGAAACGTCAATTAAATGCTGCAGCTATTCGTCGTGAAGATATCAATGGTATATCATCTTTATGTTTTACAAATAAGGGTGAAGCTTTATACATGATGTCATCATCTGAAGTGCAGCGTATTAGTTTATCAACAGCTAAAATTGTTGCACCTGATGGTGCTATTGATTTGGAAGCTTTAGAAGAAAAAGAAGAAGAAACAGTTAGCGTTAATGAACAGGATACAATGGAAGTTGCATCAAATGAAAGTATAAATGGTTCAGCAGCTACACCCGCTTTAATTATTAAAGAAAAACTAAAAGTAATCGAAACTGAACCACATAAAACTAGTTCAGATAAAATTTCTATAAATGAAACAGCAACACCAATAATAACTAAAACAACAACAATAACAACTGCTGGTACAGGTTTAACAAATGGTTATAATGGTGACACATCACCAAATCGAGCGAACGAAACAATTACAAGTTCAATTGGCGACATAACAGTGGATTCAGTACGTGATCATTTGAATT
Organism: Dolichopus griseipennis; assembly: GCA_963082915.1. Classification (NCBI taxonomy): domain Eukaryota; kingdom Metazoa; phylum Arthropoda; class Insecta; order Diptera; family Dolichopodidae; genus Dolichopus; species Dolichopus griseipennis. The sequence goes on from OY720444.1 coordinate 87,539,770, forward strand.
CAACTGTAACAACATTATGTTCAACAACGACAGAAGAAACAGTAGGTTAGTATTAAAATAAAAATAGTAAAGTATTTTCACATTGAAGAATTTATTTTTAACACAAAATTTTATAAGGACCCAATTTAATATAGAAATTCTTTTTGTTTTTCTTTTAAAAAATTTTATTTTAAAGCTACTTCAGAAACTACAAAAATACAATCTAAAGGATTTTTCAAAAAAAAATTGGTGAAAATTCTTAATTCTTTTATTTTTGTGTGTTATTTTTAATATGTGTTAGTTTTGTCCAAAAAAAAACATGGTGGTGGACAAAATGTTATGATATGATGAAAAAATTTTTTTAAGAAGCTTTTGCTTTATATTATTTTGATTGCATAAGAATCATGAATTTGATTCTTGCAATTTGTATTTTTAATTTATTAATTCCTTTATCAAACACTAAACAGCAGACATTCGTGGTTAATTATAAGAGTTTTAGAATTTGATAACAAATATAAATTTTATATTTGTTTGATATTTCATTTTAAGATTCAAACTCATAATATACAAACTCAATTATTGATGAAGGAATTTATTTCAATTGATAAGTTGTTATTGTCATTTAAAAGAAAACCAATATAAATATTAAAAATAATTTTTTTTACATAGTCGTTTCTTTTAAATTTGTTACTTGTCCTATTTAAAAGCCTATTTTTGTTTAAATCATCATATTATATAAATTATATAATTATCTTTATTACTTTTTGTTTTAATTTTAAAGGTCGGCTTTCGGTCTTAAGTACTCAAACGAATCAACAAATAACTACAGCTCTTATGAAAGACATCACAGATTTTAATATAGCAAACTTAAAAGATTTATCACCATTATGGTAAGTTTAAACATAATTTGGATTTTTTTTTAAATTATTTTTAAATTGTAAAAATTAATTTTCAATTTTAGTACTACCACCGATAACAATACAAGTTCAGTAGTAATTAAATCAATTATAACAAGTATTTCACATGATAAACAAAATGGTGAAACTGAAACAACAACCACAACAAGAAAAGAGAGTCAATTTTAAAAATAAAAAAAATATATAATTAATTTAAATATTTAAAATTAAAAATAATCATTTAATAATGGAAAAAAAAATTAATTTTTTTTTTAAAGTGAAACATAAGTTAAAAAAAAAATGTGAAACGATTTATTTTTTAAAATAAACTTAAAATTGTTAATAATATTGTTCAAAAAAAAAAAAAAAATATATATACATATAATAAATTAAAAACATACATAAAATTACATAAAAAACTTTTACATATACATAATGATTGTTAAGTTATTTAATAAGTCTCTCTAAAATTATCCATTTTTTTTTTGTTTTGGTATATTTAAAATTGATTTTTTTTTTTTTTTTAAGTTTTAAAAGTTTTAAAAATTTATAATTTATATTAAAGTGTAATTCTATACTTCAAGTGGCGGTAATTCTATTAAAAATACAAGTTTTCTGACCTTTTTGTCCATAAAAATTGTTTTTTAACCTTTAGGCAGAAAATTTGTAGTCATAACTGATAGATTGAATTAAGCTGTGTAGATAAAATAATTGAAGTATAAGAATTTATCTTTCCAATTAAAAATTACATTATTAAAAATTTAGAAAATAAAAATTATCCATTCGCAAGAAAAAATACAGACCGAAAGTATTGTCTTTTTTAAAAAAAAAATTTTTATTGTAATTTAAAAATACATTAATTATTAATAATTAATTTTATATATGTATACATTAAATATTAGCATAAGTTTTTATTCAATTTATATGAAAAAAAAAGAAATCGTTCTAATTAAATATAATAAAATTTAAATAATTAGGAATATAAAAAAAAATTTATTCAATACGAATTTTAAAAAAAAAATATAAAAAAACATCTTAATAATTGACTAAAGAACGAAAATTACTATTATTAACGATTAAAAAAAAAGGATTTGTTAACATGTTTTATCTTAAAAAAAGAAATTGTTAATTGTTTAATTTTCATAAACATTGTTTTTCAGAAACATTCGATATAAATAAAAAAAAAAAATTGCATGACCTTTACTTAGTTTTAAAGGTTCAATAATTTTAGCATTTATTTACTTTTTTTTGTATTTTTATAGATAAAAATTAATATGCAATCCAATTTTTTAAGTTATTTGATTTAATTTTTAAAATATGAAATATTAGGGCTTTAATTTAAAATAGATTGATTTGATTATTTTATTTGAATTAGTGAAATTTTTTTTTTTACCATTTCCAAAATTTCTAGCAAAATTATATTTTTAATAAATACTTTACTTTGGAAAATAATTTTTGTATTAAATTCTTTTATTTATCTTTTATTTTAAGTTAAGATTTTAATTTATTTTAAGTTAAGATTTTAATTTATTTTAATCTTCGCATACATGCCTTTACATTAGTAGACGTAGTCTTCCTTGTAGTTTTCGTTTTGAATTACAAAATAATTATATTCATGACTTATCAGATTTAAAATAGTTTTTATAAAATTTTAATAATAATTTTAATAATTCTTTTAATAAAAGTGCTTTGAAATGAATTCTTCAATATGCGATAATTAGCCTTATTTGTTAAGCGTATTGTTTTTAATGAAAGAAATATAAAATTTCACTAATTTCAAAAATTTTATTAAATAAAGGTTTAATGACTTTTTTTAATGTTAAGTTCTTCTAAGAAAAATCACATTTGTTTATTTTTTTTTTTTTGAAAAGAAGTTATATGATTTAAACTGTATTTAATGTAATGAAATCTAATATAAAACATAAAAAACAATTATTAAAAAAAAAAGTACAATTAAAGAAAATGCCTTATAAAATAATAAAATATAACAATGAAGAAATTTTTATCGAAATTTTTTTTTGAAAAAACAAAAAAAAATATATTAAGTAATAAACAACATTGTAGTTTTATAACTTCCTTTCTATTTTAAAAAAAAAGTATATATATATATACATAAATTTAAATATTTATAGATACACATCAAAAATACATATATAAATATTATTTAAAATAAAAATAAAAAAAAAAAAAAAGTTCATATCTTTTGCATTTTATTTGTTTTATATTGTATGTATTTTTTTTAATTAATTTTTAAATTAAATAAAATAAACTATTTTTAAAAGAAGATAAAAAAAGTGGTTTTTTTCATGAAATATAAGATAATCTAGAATAGTTGAATGCAACACTGTCTATCACTTATGAAATAGAAGATTATCTAGAAGAGTTTTTAAATAAAATAAAATTCTTATATATGATAATTTTTCTTAAGCTTAAGCTGAATACAAAAAAATATTTATATTTACAAATACTATAATTCTTCTTTACATCTAGACTTTCCCATTCCCTGGTATCCAGTAGTTCATTCCTGGCTAGCAATTGACGCAATCAGTTTAAAAAATGAAAGCAGCCTTTTCTTTCTAATAGTTTTTTAGAATTTTTTTTGGAACTCAAACCTTGTTTTACAATTATTAAAGACGATAACGTAAAATGGTACAAAAAATAAAAAATATTAAATTTTTTTAAGTTCATACTTATTATTTTATTAAACTTCGAGTTTTTTTTTATTTAATTCGTACAAAATCTACTGAAATCTAACAATTCTTTAAATAAAAATAACAACAAAAAAAAATTGATAAAATAAAAGTTACTTTGTACAAATTCCATATTGTATTTTTCTGGCATAAAATTAATAAAATATTATTATTAAAATGTGTTTTAAGAAAAAATATTAATAATAATGTTTTAATAATTTTTTTCATTTAACATTTTTTTAATAAAATTTATTCATTTTCTCTATTTGGAGTATAATCTGGCAAAAGTTCCCAAATTTTCAGACGCCAACGTTGTCTTCTTAATTCGGTCTCTTTTTCAATTTTTAACATTTGTGGTAACCTTCGCCATCTGTCTAAAACTTTCCATCGCAAATTCCTACAATGAAAAATATTAATATAAAATGCTTTGCAAGAATAAATATATATAATTTACCATTGATAATGGGATTCAGCTTGTTTTATTTTAGTTTCTTCAACCATTTTCATTAATTTTGTAACACCCAACCAATTTTTAAAGACACTTTCAGTTATTTTTAATTCATACCAATCGACTGCAACCATATATTTACTTCTTTCATTTTGTAAATAAATTCTCCATGCTTTAAATGTTGTTCTTTTTAATATTTTAGTGTACATTTTATCCGCTTGCTGTTCTCTGTATAACCATATGTCGGCAAAGAATTTGATCCAATTTGTTAAAATTTTCTTTTTTAATTGTTTGCGTCGATGTATTTCAGCTTTTCTATAATTGGCACGTTTTTTCTTTAAAATTTCCTTAAACACTTCTAAACCGTAACGTTTCAGAAGTCTTTTACGAGAAAAATCGAGTGCAATTTTCGACATTTCTAGAAAACGTTGTCGATCACGTTCCTTTTGTACTTTTGCTAATTTTTCTTGACGTCGTTTTTCTTTTAAGGCTTCAATACGTTGTTTTTTATGTTCTTCATCTTCAAGACGCTGTAAGTATTGAAAAAATTGAAGTATTAAAATTTGATTGTTAATTCTTTTGTACTTTAGTACTTACCTTGGCTTCTTCTGCAGCAATTTTAGCTGCTTCACGTTCAGCTTCTTGTTGAATACGTCTTTGACGCGCCTGTTCATGTTTTATACTTCTTTCAAGGGCACGTTGGTGCATTCGTTCTATAAATTTATTATCCATAATAGATTTACCTTGTAATTTAGCAAATTCGTCATCTTCTTCATCACGTAAGTTACCCATTATTTGAAGACATTTAGCTTTGCTGCGATTTTTTTGATCACCATTACGAATTACCGATTTTAATTCCATTTTAATTTCTTGATGTGAAATTTTTGCTGCTTCTGCTAGTTTATTTAATTTTAATTCCATGATCATACGTTCCTGACGTTCTAATTTTAATCGTTGAAGATCGATAATATCTTGTTGAACTTTTATTCTGAAATAAAAAAAAAAAAGTTGGAATAAAAATCAAAAACTAAAACTATATACTTAAGTGCATACTTTCTTTGATATTTTTTTGTAACTACAACTTCATTTTCAGCATTTGATGGTCTAATTCTATGACCCTTTTCATCAAATTCAGGACGTTGTGAATTTGCTGGTGGTATTTTTCGTTTTTCTTTACGAATTTGATTTAAAAATGCATTAATTTTTAAAATGCGATCATCTTCACTTGTACTAAAATTTTGTTTTTGAATTTTTTCCAATGTGGTAAAGTGAATCCAACGTAAAAAATATTTTCTCATCATAATTTCATTTGGTGGACATTTTGGTTTAAAAAGTTTTGTAATTAAATTTGCATGTTCACTATCTGAATCACTTTTTGCATCAGTTTCTGTTAAATTTTCAGCATTTTCATCATTTGTTGAAAAGCCATTTACAGAATTTGTTTGTACAATTATTTGCAAATCATTTGTATCTGGTAGAGCTCTTCTTATTCTTAACAGATCATCATTAACAGAAAAAACAAAATCATGATCTTCTTTGATACTATCATTTCTAACTTGAAATTTTTCTATTAAACAATTTTCATCAATTTCATCATTTTGTTCATTATCATTTTGAACTTCTTCAATTTCAATAACATTCAGTTTATTTTCTTGATTTATTTCATCATTATTTGAAACAGTGATGGATTTTCCAATTAATGTTAATTCTTTTAAGAATTCACCATTACCATTATCCAGATTAGTTTCAATACGTGTTAAACTTTCGTTAGAAAAGAAAGATGCTTCACGTGAATAATTATGAACTTCTATGCTTTCTTCGAATCGAACGCAACGATTTTCTTGTGATTCGACAACTTCTTCTTCCTGATTTTCATCTTCAACAATTATTTTAGGAAAATTTTCATCTTCAATGTGATCATCATGATTAATTGGTGTGGAATGACCATTCATTTTACTATAGTCATTTGTAATATTTTTCTTATTATAAGATCTAGAATCGATTTCAGCTATTTTTAATTGTGATCTTTCTATTGATTCATTAGAAATTTTTGAAACTTCTTTTAAAGCTTCTATTGGAGCACAATAAAAATCATCTAAAACATCTGTGCAGGTTTCTAAACTTTGATAAATACCCGTATTACTTAGAGTTAATGTTAATTTTGGTCGTTGTAATTTTTTAACCATTTTAGCTCGAGATTTTTCCAATTCAGTTTTTAATTTATTCAATTCATTATCAATGTAATGTTCTTCAACTGATTGATTATGTGCTTTTATTTTGTCCATTGATAATTCTTTTTCAGGTATTAATTCTTTTCGTTTTTTCGCTATACGTTCGATCTAAAATTAAAACAACAATTATCCTAGTAATTAAATATGTAAATAATCTAAAAATAAATAGTAAAAAATCTAAATATAACGCATTCCAATAAAAATCAATAATGATAAATTTGAAACAGGAATAGCCCATTTATTTAAAATTTTTTATTTTATTAATTACCATTTCATGTCTTAAATCCATAACTAATGCTGGATTTAAGTTATCCGATGGATTAATATCACCATTTAATATTTTCATATTCTTCTTTCCAATATAATCAATTTCAATAAATTTTTTTACAGTTTCAGTTTTTACATTGATGGAATTCATGTGTCGTTTTCGTATTCGATCCCATCTTGTCTCTTTAGCAGGTAAAATTTCATCATTACCATTTTCAGATAACTCAGACATTTTAACAAATCAATTTTGAAAAATTTTTCTTAATTTTTATTTTATTTTCAATGAAAATTCTTTCAAATTTTAAATTAATAATTTATTTTTTTTACTTTTACTGAAAGGACATTTAACTCAATTCGTTTAAAAAATACTTTTACATTAACTACTTTGATATTTATTTAAATAACGGTTGGTTGCTGAGTAACAGTCAGTTCCTTAAAAAAATTTCAATTCAATATTTCATATTTAAATTAAAATATAGTTTTACATTTTTCTAACAGATGGATTCAAATAAAAAATTCTAATCAGCTGATATTTAAATGAGATTTCTTCGACTCTCGAAAAATATTGCATCATTCTCATTTCACTGCTGTTGTTTTTTTGTTTGTTTTTGTTTTATAAATGGTGATTCAAAACGTCAACCAGTCAAACGTCATTCAGCAAAGGCCGCATATATAGAGGATTTTTCTCTGTAGCCACGTTGTTTAGCATTTAATACAATATTAAAATCTAATTTGATAAAATAAATATTTAAAAATTTGCTAAAATGGTTTTAGATCTTGATTTATTTAGAAGTGATAAAGGACATGATCCAGAAAAGGTTAAGAAAAACCAAGAATTAAGATTTAAAGATGTTGGCCTTGTTGAAACAGTAATTGCACAAGACACAGGTAATATTACAAAGAAACAATTTTTAATTTTACAACATTGTAAACAAAAAAAAATAATTTTAGAATGGCGTCAGAGAAGACATCGTGGAGATAATTTAAATAAAGTTAAAAATGTATGCAGCAAAGTAATTGGTGAAAAAATGAAGAAAAAAGAACAACAAGGGGATGAGTCAGAGCCAGTTCCTGAAAATGTAAAAGCAGAATTAAGTGAAATAACAGCTGATGTATTAAAAACTCTCACTGTGAATCAGATAAAGGTATTTAGAAAATTTTTTTAAAATATAACTTTGTAAATTTATTAAAAATGTATTTCATAAACTAATTTTTATATTAAAATATTTTAGAAACTTCGCGTTCTTATCGATGAAGCTATGAGTGAAAATGAAAGATTACTACAAGAAGCTGAAAAGACACGTAACTATGCATTACGCGAAGTTGGAAATCATTTACATGAAAGTGTACCGGTTAGTAATGATGAAGATGAAAACAAAGTTGAACGTACATTTGGAGATTGTACAGCAAAAGGAAAATATTCTCATGTTGATTTAATTGTTATGATTGATGGTATGAATGGAGAAAAAGGTGCTGTTGTTTCAGGTGGACGTGGATATTTCTTAACTGGTGCAGCAGTTTTCTTAGAACAAGCATTAATCCAACATGCTTTACATATTCTATTCAAAAAAGATTATACACCACTTTATACTCCATTTTTCATGCGCAAAGAAGTTATGCAAGAAGTAGCTCAATTATCCCAATTTGATGAAGAATTATACAAAGTTGTTGGTAAAGGAGGTGAAAAAGTTGAAGAAGAAGATGAAAAATACTTAATAGCTACATCTGAACAACCAATTGCTGCCTATCATCGTGATGAATGGTTACCTGAATCTTCATTACCAATTAAATATGCTGGTTTATCAACATGTTTCCGTCAAGAAGTTGGCTCACATGGTCGTGATACTAGAGGTATATTCCGTGTTCATCAATTTGAAAAAGTTGAACAATTCGTTTTAACATCACCGCATGACAATAAATCTTGGGAAATGATGGATGAAATGATTGGTAATGCTGAAGAATTTTGTCAAACTTTGGGAATACCATATCGTATTGTCAATATTGTATCAGGTGCTTTAAATCATGCCGCTTCAAAAAAACTTGATTTAGAAGCATGGTTCGGTGGTAGTGGTGCCTTTAGAGAATTAGTATCATGTTCAAATTGTTTAGATTATCAAGCGAGACGTTTACTAGTAAGATATGGACAAACAAAGAAAATGAATGCTTCTGTTGATTATGTTCATATGTTAAATGCAACAATGTGTGCTGCAACTAGAGTTATATGCGCTATTTTAGAAACACATCAAACTGAAACTGGCGTTAAGGTACCAGAAGTTTTGCAAAAATATATGCCAGAAAAATATAAAAATGAAATTCCATTTGTTAAACCGGCTCCAATTGATGTTGAAGCAACTTCAAAAAAATCTAAAAAGCAAAAAGATGGTATGGCCGCTAAAGATCCGGCTGCCTAATTTTTTTTAATTTCACACTAAACGCTGAGAATTATGATGTGGAAAAAACCGAAGGAAATAGAAAAATAGTTTGCTTCCAAAATTCATAAATATTAGCATTTAAAATGAAAAACTCACTTTACTAAATACAATTGATGCTTTTAATTATTTAATAATTTAAAAATAATGGAATATCAAAAAAAAAATAATTTATATTTAAATAATAAATTCAAAATAAAGTTTAAGCGCTATAAAAAACACAATTTGCAATGGCAAACTTTTTTTTATTTATATTTAATTTTAATATTTACAAATTTCGGTTAACATTTATATTTATTCAGCCTGTAAAATTTGATTCAAGAACTATTCAAGGTTTTTAAATTATTTACCTTCGTATTTTTTATTTTCAGTTAATCTTGTTTGGGAAAATTATTTCGCCAGAATATATGCAATTTTCAATTTAAAATTTTCCAATAATTCGAGTCTCAAAAAAGTTTTGGCTCGGTAATTAATAAAGTGATGGGAAAACAAAGGGTTTTAAAAATAGCTCATTTTCAAAATTCACAATGTTTCATATTGAATTTTCGTTATAAGAATTTATTTTATCAATTAATTATAAATAATGAATAATAATGAAATCCTTAACTTAACATTGGAATATACACATCACCTAAGTAACTTATTTTTAAAACAAGAAATTTTTGAGAACAAATAGCAATAGTCATTTATTTCTAAATTCTCTGAAATTTTTCTGGGCAAGCTTACTCTGATTTTAAAGTATGTTATATCTCCCCCTCCGCCTAATATTTTAAGTTTCAAAGAATTAAATTGTGATTTGCACTAAAATTTGTATGTTTTCATAACATTTTATTATAAAAGCAAAAATGGTTAAAAATTGAGATTAGAAAATGGTTTAGAATTTTTTCAATGTTAAAGACGCCCTTTAAAATTAAGAAAAATCTTTAAATCATGTTAAAATATATTATATGGGCTTTAGTTTTTGTATATTACTTAAAAAATTTTAGATACCTATTTAAATTACAAGTGTTTAAACATAGTCAAATTTTGATTTTGGAGCTCTTACAGCTTCTCAATAGTGGGCGTCACAAAAAAGTTGTACCAAATGACTTATATTAAATTCCAAGGATCTAACATCTCCCAAAGTTTCAAGTTTCTAATTAAAGGCGTTTAGAAGATATGAGGGATTGAAAATTTTGCATAAATTGAGTTTCAAATAACGGTAAATTAAAATACCAAAACAATTGCAATCCATTATATTCTTTTTACATAGGTACATATATTTATTAATCTTATAAAGGCAGCTGTTCTTTACCGCTTAAAAATGTACTTTATAGAAGTTTTGTTATAACAATTTAAATATAGGACTTTTTAAAACTTTGGGGAGCTGTAACTCCATGTTTTGCGGAACTGCAAAGGATGGTAAATAACCTTTTAAAAGTAATTTTATATTGGATTTTTGATAAACATTAAACTACATTACTTGTAAAAGTTCAGATTTAAAAAAACAAACCACATTTCCTAATTAAAAACTTTGTTTATAACAACATTAAGATTAACATTTAAATATATATATACATTTAAATTAATAAATAAAACTGTAAATTTAAAAATAAAAAATAATTTGTATAAATAAATTAATAAAAAAAAAACTAAATTATTAATCAATAATTAAATAAAATTTGCAGGGTATTTTATTTAATTATTAACAAAAATTTATCATTATAATTAAATTTAATAAAAATTCAATGCATATGGCAATTCTTTTATTATTAAGAAGGACGAAATAAAAAACACAATGCTTTTAATATTGTATTGTTTGTTATCTATATATATATGAACACCGGCAATGACAATTTACAATTACAATACAATTGAAGCTTATTTTCTATAGAACTCTCTCTCGCTCTCTCTTTTCATCTATCTCTCCACTCTCTTTATAACATTAAATTGTTAGGAATCTTCATTATTCTTATCATTTTATGTTGTTTGTGTATTTAAAAGCTTTTTTTCTCTATTTTTTATTATTAAATACAAATAAAACTTTTCTCATAAAAAAACATCCTTTTTAAAGTTTTACAGTTACACAAAAAAAAAAAATCAGAATATAAAAACAACAAATAATTTTCAAAAAAATGCATTTTATCTTTTTTTTTTTTTTCTTAAAATTTGTTATAATCTCACCAGATGTTAATGTTATGCATGTATAAAAATTTTTTGTGTATGTGTATTAGTTTGTTTATATAAAAAATATATAAAACGATTTTTATTTATGCGCATATACAAATAACCATTTGTTTTATTTGTTACAAAAAGGAATTTCTTTTTGTTTTTGGTTTTTTTTTTTTTTTTTAAATCAGCATCACTGCTTCCGTACCATTGTGGTTATGGTACTCTTGAATTAAAAATTGGTTTAATATATATTGTATTGTGCATTTTAGAGAATACATATTTTGTATATATGTATATGAAAAATGGTTTATCAAAAGCTATTTTGTTGTAAGTCCTTTTTTTTTGGGAAAAATATTTATAATTTATATTTAAAAATTTTTATATAAATAAAAAATAAATACTTGAAAATAAATATAGAGAAAATTACTAGCTCGTAGGTCGTAAGTCTAAATTGACAATATATAATAAAGTGTTAATTTACAATAAAGTAATAAAAACCTACATGGTTATATGGCATTCAACTTTGGGGTTGTGCCAAGCAGACGCATATTAAAAAAAATACAAACCTTTCAGAATAAAATCCTACGTAACATAGTAAGTGCTCCCTGGAATGTACGTAATAGTGACATTCATAGAAATTTACAAATTCCCAAAGTTATAGATGAAATAAGTAGATATGCCATAAATCATAAAGCTCGTCTACATGGGCTTATAAATGAAGCTGCTCAGTTAATAAATAATCAGATTATTACAGGAACGCTTAAATGAAAAAGACCTTTACATAATATAGTATAAAGTACAATTTTCCTTTGGGAAAGTACATAAAACCTATACTCAAACCAAAGATAGCAAAAAATTAATCGTTATTCAGTGCGACTAGTTTTAATAAGGGAAGGGTGTGGATTAGCTCGGTAAAAATCCGGCATACACTTCTGCTGTGGGGCAGTTTGTATCTTTCGAAGATTCCACACCAATCCACGTAAAAAAGAAACAAATTTTTATCATTTATTTTAAAGTTTCGTAATTTGTTTCACAATTAAATATCTATTATTTGAAAGTTTAGAAATTTGTCTAAAAAGATCTGTACAGAATTAAGTAATCTGGTATTTGAATTGAACAGCTATATAGCACCAATTATACATGCAAATGGAGAGTTATAGCGCTAAAATACTCTGAAATGAAAATTTTTGAAATGAATTCTGAATAGAAAATTTAATTTAAGACATAAAATTGAAATATTTTAACTATATTATATTAAAGAAATTTACAGTAATTATCACATGTCGCATTAAACCTAACTTCGAATATGCTCCCAAAATATGGAGTCCATTTTCATAAGTACTCATATAAATTGGATCGAATCAGTTCAAAAAAGAAATTACTTAGAATTGTTTTACGCTTTTTTCCTTGGGAAGATCCTTTAAGGCTACCTCTCTTATATATACATAAATTAAATTTATTACACGTTCATACCCTTGAGAAAGGTCGAATTGTAACAGATATAGTGTTTTTAATCGAATTAATAAAATTCTATCTTCTGAAATATTCTATTAGGTATTATTCTTCTATCTTCTTAACTAATGATAATCAACTTATGTTCTAAGTCTAGATAAAGATCTGCTAATACGTTTAATTTATATTTTTATAGAACTAATTATGGGAAACATCATCGGCTGGGAAGTACAGTGGTTAGAGTGGCTGGTCTTTCATGCGAAAGGCCTGGATTCGAATCCCAGTGAAAGTGAAAAAAACTCAGTTACCATTCGCCATTGGGTTCAAATTAATGTCTTAGTCAATAATTAATAATTATATATATTTAATTAAGAATACATTAATATAACAATATAAACAAATGTAAAATATAAACAAATAATTAAGTTGAATAATATAACTCACAGATATAGAATGCCATATAACTCAAATACTAAATTTTTACAATATAAATAAAAATAGAATTGTATCTATATTGAAAATCGAAGACTTTTCTATATGTTATAAGGCCTAGAACTGTCTAATGTTTAAATTGTAAGTGAAATTCATTTGTGGAAAATAAATTGGTTTACTATAATATTTAAGCTTGAGATTCTTTGAAGATCCTTAGATTCTTAGATTACCTTACGAATAATTTCTTACTATACATTACTATTACAATTTTAATTAAAAACGTTCTTCAAAAAATGTCAACTATTTCTCAACAGACGAATATGTCAAATTTGATTTTAAGTTTTCAATTAGGTATCTTTTGACATTTTGATACAAGTTCAGTGTAAATTGGCAAGATTGTACGATTAATTAAGGCTAGCTTCATAGCCATTCATATTTTTTAAACTAAAACAAACCTGAACAATAATTTGAGAAAATTTTGAATGTTCACTCATTGAAAAAAATTGATTTGCATGGTTTTTGAAACAAACATACATATATATGTGAAATATATATTTTTTTCAATTCATTTATCATATCATGAAAGTAGCGTAAAATACCACATATAGTAAATAGAATATTATCAAACAAATATACTCTCATTTCCTTATTTTGTTATTTTTACATTTTTTACTATTGACTTTTTGTTTTTTTTTTTTTTTTTTTTTTTTTTTGGTTTTACTTTTAAAAATGTTCTTTAGAATTAACTTTTTATTTTATTTATATTTTATATTTAAATCTGATTATTTTTATTTTAACTCTCTGACATGCTTGCAAAAAAGTTATAATGTAATAATACTAAAATATACACTTAAATTGCAAAAGTTGTCTGATTAACTTTTTCGTATAATTTCATATATCTAAAATTTTAGGTATAATTACAATCGGTATATTATTAGTTGTTTTTAACTTACAAGCTTTTAATAGGTTTATATATAAATAGACGCTAAAAATGTGTTCTAAATATTTTCAATAAATAATAAAATGCATAAGTTTCTACCATTTTTAAGGCTTTTGTCAAAACTTATAAAAGTTATAAAAAAAAAGTCCTCAAAAACTATTAAAATGTTAATTCAGAATGGGGCCTCACTGGTGTAGTGGGTAAGCATTTGTTAAATTAACCGAGGTGATCCGGGCTCGATACCCGGTTAGGTCATGCAATATTTAATTTAAAAACAAATTATTGAAAAATATTTTTTCTTTACAAATCCCCATGGTAACCAAACATACATTGTAAAATATAAAATATATGTTATTGCTTATAAAATAATATTGTTGGCCCATATCCGAAAGGATTAGGGTAAATTTGCAAAGGCATTGTATGCACTTGGATATACTTAATAAATAAATAAAAAATAATACTTAATAAATAAATAAAAAAATAAATCAGAATGTTATTTAGATAATAAATTTCTATATCTTATGTAAATTGTAGGTCTCTACTATTGTACTGAACTGTAAAAATTAAATATTAAAAAAAAGAATTAAGAAGTATCTTAGCTTAAATAACAGAAGAAAAGAAGAAAAAAAAAGAATTATAAAATAAATCTGTTATTTTTAAAGTGTATTTCTTTTATTTTTTACATAAACGTATTTCTAATATTTACGACACGTAGATGACAGATAGAAACAAATAGTGAAGAAAACCAAATGTTTTTAAAAAAGCACATTTTCAATATTATATAGTGTTTCATACTGAGTTTTTTTTATGGAAATATAATGTTGGAGCTTCAATGTTAACGTTTAATTTAGGCAATATATACACTGATGTCTAAGGTACTGCTTACTTTAAAAAACAGTAAATTTTTTAATTTTTAAGTCCTAATAGCGCTTCAATGAGGAAGGGTGCCAAATTAATAAAGGATCTAACCACAAACCCTTGACACATGTCGAAATATATTGTTGGAGCTTTGAGAATTGTATTATGGGCCTTTTTACTAATATATTATTTATCTAACTATTAATCTTCTTTTATATTACAACATATTATATTCTTACTAGTAAAAAAGCCTGTCGGACGACAGGTATAATTTTAATTTCTCTATTTATATTTGGATATTCTTTTTTCCTGCTATTGCGCTACTAAATTAATAAAAGGAAATTCGTTACCTAAAGAACATTAATTTAACATTATAATAGTTTGTTTTAGTTTTGTAAGTCATAAAAAAATAGGAGTATACCTACATACAATAAAAGACAAACTACTGCTGCTGAAGTGTAAAAAATTTCTTTATACGTTTTTATTATAATTTTCTGTATCTGTTAACAGATATAAATATAAATAATAGATAGATATAAATATCTGTTCATATTTTACATTTTATCAGTTTCATTTTTTCTTTCTCTTTTGTATGTAAGTATTTGTAATTAGAAGTATGTTACATGTGTAAATAACACTTAACATAATGCAACAGCAGCAGCGTCTTTTATTATATTTATAGAAAATAAAAACTACAAATGAAAGTTAGTTATTAGTTCTGTAAGTGGTATTTAAATAAAAGTATACATACTGAAAGGTAAAAAAATTCTTTATACGTTTTTATTATAATTTTCTGTATCTACCTGTTAACAGATTTCTCTTACGTTTTGACTTTTTTCTTTTCTGTTCATATTTTACATTTTATCAGTTTAATTTTTTCTTTTTCTTCTGTATGTAAGTAGTTGTAATTAGAAGTATGTTACATGTGTAAATAACACTTAACATTAACATAATGCAACACCAGCATCGTCTTTTATTATATTTATAAAAAATAAAAACTACAAATTAAAGTTAGTTATTAGTTCTGTACGTGATATTTAAATAAAAGTATACATACTGAAATGTAAAAAATTTTTCTTTACGTTTTTATTATAAATTTTCTGTATCTATCTGTTAACAGATTTCTCATTAGTTTTGACTTTTTTCTTTTCTGTTCATATTTTACATTTTATCAGTTTCATTTTTTCTTTCTCTTTTGTATGTAAGTATTTGTAATTAGAAGTATGTTACATGTTTAAATTACACTGAACATTAACATAATGCAACAGCAGCAGCGTCTTTTATTATATTTATAGAAAATAAAAACTACAAATTAAAGTTAGTTATTAGTTCTGTAAGTGATATTTAAATAAAAGTATGCATACTGAAATGTAAAAAATTTTTCTTTATGTTTTTATTATAAATTTTCTGTATCTATCTGTTAACAGATTTCTCATTAGTTTTGACTTTTTTCTTTTCTGTTCATATTTTACATTTTATCAGTTTCATTTTTTCTTTCTCTTTTGAATGTAAGTATTTGTAATTAGATGTATTTTACATGTGTGAATAACACTTAACATAACATAGGGTACGGTAGTCTGCAGCAGCAGCAGTAGTTTGTCTTTTATTGTATTTAGATTTCATTTTTTCTTTCATTATTCACTCTTTTGTATGTTCGTGTTTGTAATTAGAAGTTATGTTCCATGTGTGAATAACACTTAACATAACATAGTGCACGGTGGTTAGCAGCAGCAGCAGTTTGTCTTTTATTATATTTAGATAGATTATTAGAATCGGTTTTTATGAATTTCCAAATACAATTTAAACATTTAATAGTACCAGTATTTCCATATCTGTGAGCTATATTAATAAATTAAAATTAAATTATTTGTTTATACTTTTATATTAAAGTATTTTTTTTTTTATTAAAGGTGTATAATTTTTATTAACTGCGTTGCGATTGTGTCATTATTTTGAACACAATGGCAAATTGTAGTCAAATTTAAAAACCACATAAAATATATTTTATCATTTTTACCGGGTATTGGACACGGAACTTTCGAATGAAATGTCAGCTTTGTAACCACTGTGTCATCCTGCCGTCCTATTCTCAAGTTTAATTCTAAAATCCATATGTCTCAATTGACAACTACTGATTATTATATTACAAAAAGTATAAATTAATTTTATTTGACAGTTCTATTAGTTCACAATCCTATTAATTTAAAATTCTATCAATTCACAATTCCATAAATTCACAATTCAAAATTCTATATAAGTTATATTCACGATTACAATACTTTCCTTTTGAAAAATTTGATGGATTCAACTATACATGAATAGAGGCATTGTGTAAAAGGAATTTAGGTCAGTTTACAGAAAAACAATTCACCGAAAAACAATTCACAGAAGCTCAATTCACAGAAACGGATTTTCCGGAAAAAATAATTTCTTGAAATTCGCGCGATTTGCAAGAAATTATTTTTTCGGTAAAATCCGTTTCTGTGAATTAATTCTTCCTTAAAATAAGAAACTATTTACAAAGAAAACAAAGAATGATATAGTTAAATAGGTAAAATATTTATTGAACTAAATAGGTAAATTTTATTTTTAATGATTTGAAAATTTAAAGGATGAAGCAGCAGACTTGAATAAAGATTCTAGTCAATTAGTAGCAGCTAATTGTTCAACTAAAGTAATTAACGCAGTTAAACCACATTTGCCTTATATAGTGTCCATGAAAAAAAGTATTCGAAGGATCAGGCAAGGAACAGTAACAATTCCACAACATATTAATGAATTTTTTTTCGGTGAATTATTTTTCTGTAAATTGCTTTTTATACAGTTTCTATGAATTGTTTTTCTGTGAATTGCTTTTCCGTGAATTGTTTTTATGTGAATTGTTTTTCGGTGAATTGTTTTTCTGTAAACTGACCGTGTAAAAGATAATTTTTAAAAAATAATTTTTTTGTTTTGTTTTAAATACTTTACAATTTATTAATACTCGTATATACCTATATATATATAATATATAAAACATTTATAAAAAATCATATGTGCTTAACTGCTTACTTACATTACATAATAACATACATATATATATATATGTATATTAAAATATACATACAAAATATATAAATCTATATAGAAACTTATTATTGCAGTATTCTCAAATCTTTTGTATATAATGTTTTTTATATACTGTGGTATTGAAACCTACTGTGAATATTTGAGATAAAAATAAAAGCTTTCAAAAATTTGTTTTTTTTTTTGGTTATGTTTTTAAAAATTTTCAAAAGTAATTTTTTTTTGTTTTTTTTATTTAATTTTTACCGATTTTCTCAGTTTTTTAAATTTCCTTTTTTTTTTTTATTTTTCTATTTAGTGTTGTTTTTTTTGTTAGAGGGTTGCATTGAATTGATTGTCTTGTGTCTTGACCCACAGTATGCGCTTGTTATGTACACGATAAATATGTGTTTAATGGATAAGGATACGGAAATACGATAGAATTTTATTTATTTTATTTTTTTTATATTTTTTTTTTAAATAATATTAAAATATAAAATAAAATTAAAAAATATATTAAATAAATGAATTAGTATATAATATATATTAGTTAATATAATTTGTATAAAATTAATTATAAATTATGCTTTAAAAGTTTATTTAAAATGTAAAAAAAAAAGTGTAAAAGTGATTCAAAATATTAATTTAAGTGAATTAATATGATAAATAACTAATATCATTTTTGATAAATGATAACTAATTAAAATTTTTAAAATTTAATTTGATAAATATAATCAAATTTTTAATTCATTATTAAATAATTTGTTTTTAAAGAAAATTTTGTTAAAAAAATTTTATAATAGTATTTTTTTTTTTTTTTTTTTTTTTTTTTGTAAATATTTACAAGTGTAGATAGATTTTTTGTTTTATATACATTATATACTTTTACATATGTATATACTTTTGTTTATATATACAAAATATAATAAATAGTGAAAAATACATATTTTGAAAATATTTCAAAAAAAAAATTTGTAAAATTTTTTAAAAAATAAATATTATATATAATAAAATTATATATATGTATATAATATATACATTTATGTATAAATAAACAATATTTGAACTTTGTTATGTTTCAATAAATACTATATAATATAAGTATGTATATATAAATGTATAAAATTTAAAGAAGTTATTAACTTATCATCACTAATTTTTGAAAATAAACAAACTTATCTTTGATTTTCATTCAATAGAATTTTAAAAATTTTTTTAAAAAATTTATGTGTAAAATATTTTATATTAATAAAAATGGATTTATTTTTTTTTATTAAAATTGAATTAAAAAAAAAAAATTAAAAAATTGTAATATGAAAATACTCTCAAAAATACTATTAGTGACTTTATAAATGCATATTAGTATTAAAATATAAGTATTTAAAAAATTAAATAAAAAAAAACTAAAATAAATAGAATGAAAATATTGAAACTGATGAGATATGAAAAAGATTTGTAAGGGTTGTAAATTTTGTGATCCATGAAAAGTCGATAACAAAATTTTTTTTTTTTTATTTATTTCTTATTTTTCATATTTAATATTGTGATTCTTAAAAAAGTGCATTCATTTGTATATAATCGTGGCTTGGTGGCCTATTTTTTTTTTATTTTCTTTTAAATGTTTTTTTTTTTTCCATTTCAATGTCTTGATTTGTAATTAATACAAATTGAATTTGATAGTTTGTTTTTTTAATGCTAATGAATGATAAGTAATAATAATAAGTTTATTAGTTTTGTAAAACAATTATTAGTTATAATTTTGATTAACTGACAAAAGTGTATCATACAATATTAATATATCGAATCTTCAGTTGACCAAATTTAATATATCGAATGTGAATCATATCAATATAATCGATTCAATTGTCTTAATATATAAAAAAAAAATCATAAGTTATGAGATTATAAATTTGTAAAACAATTGTTATTTACTGTTTGTTTAATTGACGAAAGTGCAAACTTCAGTCGACTGTATAACATATTGAAATTCCAGATAGAATAGAGCATCATATCAATATAATCGATTCAATTGTCTTAATATATAAAAAAAAAATCATAAGTTATGAGATTATAAATTTGTAAAACAATTATTATTTATTGTTTGTTTAAATGAAAAAAGTGCATAATACAATATTAACATACCGAATCTTCAGTCGACTATATTCAATAAATTGAAACTCCAGATCGAATAGTGAATCATATCAACATAATCGATTTAATTGTGTCTTAAGATGTAAAAAAAATGATAAGTTATGGGATTATAAATTTGTAAACCAATTATTACTTATAATTTGTATTAACTGAGAAGAGTGCATAATACAATATTAACATATCGAATCTTTAGTCGACTATATTCAATAAATTGAATCTCCAGATCGAATAGTGCATCATATCAATATAATCGATTTAATTGTGTCTTAAGATGTAAAAAAAATGATAAGTTATGGGATTATAAATTTGTTATCCAATTATTACTTATAATTTGTATTAACTGAGAAGAGTGCATAATAAAATTCACATATCGTATATTCAGTCGACTAAATTTAATATATCGAATCTTCAGTCGACTATACAGCATATCGAAACTCCTGATCGAATAGTGCATCATATCAAAATAATCGATTTAATTGTGTCTTAAGATATAAAAAATATTTTCAATTCATATTCGAGTTAAAAAATTATTTAAAAAGTTTAAAATTATAAAAATAATACATTTAACATATTAAAATTTCATTTCAATCAATTCATATCAGAGATAGAAATGTAAATTCTATTTACTTATATACATTATTATTTATGTACATATAAATTCAATAAGAAAATATCAATATGTAAATTGCAACATATCATTATTATATTTGCATATATGCCATTTAAATATATAATAAAAGTTGTATATAATCTTATATATTATATTATAATATAATAAAATAAAAAAACAAAAATAAAAAAAAAAAAATACAAAAGAAAAAGAAAAAAAGAAAAAAGTATAATAAAATAATAATAATAAGGTAACATATGTGCGTAAAAATTATAAATATATAAGAAAATAATAAATAATAAGAAGGTGCTAAATTTCCATTATGAATTATTTTAACTATATTAAAATTACTCATATATTATTTGATTTGTTTACTAATTTTTTTTTTTAAAAAGTGTTAACTTTTGAGCGTATAATTATATTATTATTAGGTATTGTTTAGAAATTTGGATTGTTTTTTTCTATTTTCATTTTTATTTTAAATCGTGTAATCAAAGAGTTCTATTTACTGATATGTCATTATAAAAACATTTTTTTTTTAAGAAACAAACACAAAACATTAAAAAATAATTTTTTTAATGAAAATTTAAAAAAAAAAATATATTTTATAGAATTTTGATATTACTTTTCTAATTTTGATATTACTTTTTTACGAAGAGATTCAAGATATTTTGTTAGTTTTATAAAAAAACCTTTTTTTTTTGAGTATTAACAAATAATACTCTTTTTTTTTGAGTATTAACAAATAATACTCTTTTTTTTGAGTATTAACAAAAAATACTCACACGAATTTTAACAAATAAATTCAAGAAGAACAAATAAATAAAATCCAAGTAAGTAAATTTTAATTATGTGTTAATTAGTTAGTAAAAAGCTATTGTAAACAATTCGAAAATGACATATATATATATATATAGGTACAAATGTATTGATTGTTATTGTATTATTAATGTAAATAATTTAAAATTAACTTAAAATTCTATATATATCCATATATAAAATTAATATTCATCTAAAGATTTAAATTTCTTCATATTTTGTACCTCTTTTTATTTTAACTATAAAGATATTTTTACTTTAAGTGACAATTTTCTTTTTTTTTACTTTAACTCGAAGATATTAATACTTTAAATATGAGAATAATATTAGTTTAATTAAAGACATTTTTACTTTAAGTGAATATTTTTTTTTATTTTAATCATGATATTTTTTTTTTATATAACAAAATGCATTTTTTCTTTAAGTGAATGTTTTTTTATTTTTATTTTAAGTGAATTTGTTTTACTTTAACTAAAGACATTTTTAACTTTCAGTTAATTTTTTTTATTTTAAGTAAACATAATTTTACTTGAATGAAAGACGAAGATTATTTAATTTCAGTATATTAATACTTTAAATAAGGAATTTTTCTTTTATGTGAGGACATTTTTACTTTAAGTGAATACCTGTCATTTAGTAATTTTAATTGTAATCCTATTCACACTATGCGAAAGTAACATGTTATCTGCGTTAACGCGTTATTTAGTTGTTAAAATTTCCAAGTAACTAGAAATTTGTATGAAAAAAAGTTGTTAAAAGTATTGTGAAAATAACACGTTACTCAGTTTAACATGTTATTTTTCAAGGTTGTGTACTTCAATTTTTTAATATAATCGATATTTTTTCGATTTATCAATTTTTTATGAATTTTGATATCCCTTAATTTTAATCAATTTCAAATTTATTTTGAAAGATAATTTTTTAAAAACAAAACAATACAGAAAAATTCTTTGATAAAAAGTATTAATAAATCAAACTGTCAAATTTAACAACTAAAAACGTAGTCTGAAACGAGTTGTTATTAACATGAAATATGACGGCTATAACATGTTACTTTCGCGTAGTGTGAATAGGGTCTCAAAATTTACCTAATCATGTTAAAACGATTTTTGAAAAAAAAAAAATACATTTAAAATAGACTGAAAAGTAAACAAATTAGACTCTTAGACAATGGAATATATAAATTACAGAACAAATCTTGATTTTAAATTCAAATAGTAGTAGTACAATGTGATTTTAAAATTTTGAGTAGATATTATATTTTTATAATATTACTTCAATAAAATTAAATAATTCAATGACTTTCTTGATTCAAATATCTAATAAGGAATTAAGATCACAACCTTCTTATTCATTCTTTATTTGTAATTTAAAGTTAATTTTAAAATAAATCTTTTAAACTGACGAAAACAAATTATATATAAAATTTGAATTTGATACTAAAACATTCGATTTTTAATGGGTTCATTCATCAGACAAGCATTTTTGTTTGTTAAAATTTTAACAATTCATCTTATTAGTAACTGCTTATAGTATATATGTGCCATTCCACATCATTAGGTTTGTTTAGTACTATTAAACTATTAGTACAGTTTAATTAAGGAATTTCTTTAATAACATTACAATTATTAACCAAAATTTATATTAAGGAATTTTCAAAAGAGTTATAGAAGTGAATGCCAATTATCAGAGGTCATTTGTAACGTTTGCGATAATTTTGAAAAATTTTTATGAACCTTAAAGCCAGTGTCAAATGCATGAAAAATCTCATATCTATTGTGAATTTAATCAAATGTCATGTTATATTTTAGTATCGTGAGTGTACAAATATGTGATTTTCATCTGATTATTATTTTATCAACAGTTTATTTGAATCTTATTAAAATTTTTATTTAATTCAATTCAGACTTTTGTTTACAAAATCAGGTTTCTTAAAAATTTTTATAGATTTCATTATTAAACTCAATCGGGTTTGAATTATCTCATAAATTTTTACGTATATTCTCTGGAAATTAAATTGTTCTTCTTCCTCAGATGGATAATGTAGCCCCAAAGAAGAGTTTTTTAAACTATTTTGCTAAAATCACAGCAAATAAAAACTTACCTTGAAATAATTACAACTTTAAGAGATTTATATATTTACCTAATTCTTATATTCAAATAAACTACAATTTTTTTTTAAATTTCAAAAACTTCAAATTATTACAATTCACAATAGTAAAATTTTATAAAATAGTA
Source organism: Dolichopus griseipennis (assembly GCA_963082915.1). Lineage (NCBI taxonomy): Eukaryota > Metazoa > Arthropoda > Insecta > Diptera > Dolichopodidae > Dolichopus > Dolichopus griseipennis. The sequence continues at coordinate 87,563,406 of OY720444.1, forward strand.
GCTATTCACGATATGGTTTTTGAGTTGACAATCGCAATAGGCCAGCGAACTAAAATTAATTTTGTTTTTTAATAATATTAATTAAATGATGCAAATTAATTTTAACATAAGTTGTAAATTAAATGCAAAACTGTTTAAATTGTTAAAGGTGAAAAAATTTTTAATTTCTTAGTTTCACTAAAATATTCGAATCCTAATCCTACTAGAATTTTATTTAATGTTGTTTTTTTGTAAATTTTATTTAAAAAGTTTTCGATTTCTTAAAAAAGCATTGTTCTTTACTGAGGTTTCATTTAAAAGTTTCAATATCTTCGTAATAATTAAGTAAATAAAAAGTAACTGAAACTTTCAAACTTATTAAAAATGGAAGTGCTTATTTCTGTTTTTTTTTTTTTTAATTTTATTTTCTAACTATTTTCAGACTCTAACCATTTTTGGACTCTAAAACCATTTTCAATAGAATATGATGTTTTTCTAAATTGTTAAATATAAATTATTTATATTATTTTTATTATTACTGCAGTTTAACTGCATTTATACAAATTTAGAAATAATTCATTAAATAAAATTGTTTTAAAAAAATTCGTAATTTTTTTTTTTCATGAATATATTAAAATTTTTATTATTCAGGTATAATCGTCATAATAAAATTTGTTTTTTTTTTGTGTCTATATTTAAACTTATAGTTAAAAAGGTTATATTGAATTTTCTATTACGTTTGTAACACTGTAGGCGAGGTCGATATAAACTAAAGTAAATGGATCAAATTAGAATTGAAAAGTGAGTAATTTTAGTTATGTTAGTCAATCAGTGCCTTTGTTAGTACTTTAAGCCAACAAGTGAAAGGGGAAAGACTCAGGAAGCCGGCAGGAAGCATGTAGAATCGAAAAGCGGGAATTTTTTTTTTGTGGAAATAAATTATATACCTAATATAAGGAATTTTGTCAAAAGGAGTCAAGTTTTATGTCTAACATCTACCCAAATTTTTTTAACTGGCGCAAGAGGTTTGATAATCGCATGCATAGTTTTTTGAAAATTTGGACTCTAATTCGGTAGAGAGTTTTAAACTTTGGTAAAAGAAATTAAGTTATATGTCATTAACTTCCGAAAAATTTGGTGTGTCAAACATGAAAGGATTTTGCCACAAATTTAACTCTTAAAATTTTGTAAGAGGTGATGAAATCCGAAATGGATTGGAAGTTGGAATACCTTTCGTTCAATTGTTAAATATTTTACCAAATACTGTGAACTTCTGAATTCGATTGTTATGATGTATAATATTCTGTTTGTTAGGTACCACTTAGTTGACACAGTCTATTCTATTTTTCTGCGATTTTTTTTATTTCTCTGTTGCAATATATATTAAAGATTTATATTATATATTTCCATTTCGATTTCAAAGAAATTTTAAAATATTTTCTACGAAATCAGATAATTTTTTTTTATTTCAAATTACAAATTCAATGTTTTATAATAATTTTACATAAATCATCTTCTAAAATTAATCATATTGATTTAAAACTTTATGAATGATTCAAATATTTACATAATTAAATATTAGTTATAAAATCTCTAGTGTTCATCACGAATAAATAAAAAGCTTCAATTAAAAATATTTATTATATGCATATTATTGCATTTTTTATATTAATATCAAATTACATTTTAATGACTGACATATTTTCAGAAATTAGGTAATCATTTGCTCAGTAATTTTATATTTTTATATTAAAAAATAGTTTTAATATTAACTTTTGATTAAAATACTTTTATTATAGTTTGCATGCCCAGATTATACAATCATATTTATTACTTTTAATTAGAATTTTTAAATTAATTTATGGAGATTAAGTTTTGTTTGGTGCATCTTAATTAAATAAAAGAATTTCATAAAAATTAAAAAATAGTCATATAATTTTTCGGGAACCTTCCCATAAGAGAATCTTACATATACTTATAACTATTCTGTTAAAGGCGAATAACCCTGATTTTCAATCGATTTCTAAAATATCCACTAATTGAACATTTAGCATTTACGTATTATAATATATAATATTTTGGAAGGAGCGAGAACCCTATTTTTGAATCCAACTCCAAGATCCCACTAATAATACTTCTTAAGGTGCGTTTATGCTGGAACTGCTATAAGTGATGAGAGCATCGATAAGAGCGTAGAAAACTGAATATAGAGTATCGATGATCAAAGCGTTGCTCCAATATAAACACCTCTATTTAAATCATGTATATAGTTTTCTACGATATGCTTTTATCGACGGTCTTATCACTTATCGCAGCTTCAACATAAACGCACACTTACAAAAAGACATAAGCTACTTGAAAGTTGACAAAAATAAGCGAGATTTTGTATAACCAAAGCGCTCTTACATAAATGTTATATAAATATTCTGATTTCGTAACCAATTGTAAAATCCATCCTAATTCAGCATCTTGCAAATGGACCCTCATTGTTTTATAGGATTCATTGTACTTTTAAGATAATGCGGGGTATTATGTCGAATACTACTTTCTTTTTTTTTTTATTCGGTTTATGGAACTTTTTATAAAATGTTATTTTATTTCTTTTTTGTTTTGGAGATTATTTCCAAGTACCAAAGTTTGTTGTTAAAAGATAAATTTAAAAAAAAAATGGAATTTCTTAGATTTATGATAAGGAAATTAATATTTACTAGAAAGAATAAAGATAAAGATTTTAAAGATAAAAAAGATTAAAAATAATCAGACTACAAATACTGGAATGAATAGACTCAATTATATGATGATGTAGTTAATATTTATTAAAAGAATTTTTTATAGCCGTATTACTATAAGTCAAAAGGGTATAATAAATTTGCTATTAAGTTTGTGACGCAGATTAGAGGGGTAGATATAGCCTCAAAGGTATGGATTGGATCAGAATTGAAAAGTAAATCGATCTAGCTATGTATGTCCGTCTGTCCGTCGGTACGATAACTCAAAAAACGAAGGAGCTAGAATTTATAATTCTCTGTACGTGGTTGAGTTGGATATTTGAAATTTTGCCAAAAGTAGTTTAGTTTTATGGCCAAAATTTAGTTGGTAGTTCAGTGGGTTCGAGCAGTTTGTCATACAACTTCTTCTTTTATAAGAGCATTACTATATCCCAAATGAAGCTATCATTATAGTCAATAGTAGTTAACTTCAATGGCCAACGTCTGAATAAAATATAGTCGGTGTAGTGAACGAGGTTCGAACAGCTGTTTTCAACTTATATTTTCTTTTGTTCATAAATAAAAGCCTAATAAGTTGTGTACTTAATATTTTGCCAAAAGTAATTAACAGTCATTTGGGTATTCCAGGAGTTGACAAGGCCTACATTTTTCCTTTGGTTTATAACAATATTTGAGTTGTCACCACATTACAAAAATAAGTATAATTATTACTAAAATATTTTTGTGTCAACTTTGTAATTGAAATTAGAAAAAATACATGAAGTTTAAATTACATTACATATACAATTCTAATACATATGAAACTTTTAACTATGTAAATTACTTTGCTTCATTCAAAGTTATATGCCTTAACCTTTCGGAAATAAAAAGTAGATCAGAAAAAATTGAATCTTTTTTTTTTCTAGTTGAATTTGTATACAAAGTAAAAAAATAGTTAATACCTTTTCATATGAATTTTCAAAACAATTTAAATTTTTACGGTTTCCAAAGAAAAGAAAAAAATTGTTTTCAATTAAAATTATTTAAAAAAAAAAATATCAAATGAAATTTTAATATTAGCGTGCTTTATGGTGGGGACTGAAAGCAAATAAGAAAACGTAATACAATAATGATTCACCAATAACCTTTATTGTATTTTTTAAGACTGTACTTGAACCTAACACAAATGAAATTATTTTAATTATTTACCTTATTAGAAAAAAAACATATAGTAAAAATATTGCATACTTTCAGGGACTGATTATTCAAATTAATGTCACTACAAATGTTTCTACTTTAAAAAGTATTTTAAAATTAATATTAATGGATTTTTAATTTAAATTTTTCTATATGTTTATTAAACTATAGCTATTATCCGGTATACGTGTAGCTTCGCCAAAATCTTGGACGTAATTCTTTTCCAAAAGGTTTTTTTTTCAACGAATCTTCAATGCCGATATGGGTTAACAAACCCTAAGTTTATTAATAGAGTCATCAACTTCATTGCCATTGAACAATACATCTACAAAATTTGAAGTCAATCGATCAAAACGTTATTATTTTGAAATAAAATTTTAAGTTCTTCAGAAATTCTTCCCATTGCTAAAAATTTTTATATATAAAGTTTCATGATAATCAGTTGAGCAGTGTAGAAGTTAATACGATATTTACAAATAAATATTTGCTTCATATAGATAGATCGCTTCCACACTCTTTGGTTACTAAACGATATATGTCCTTAATCACTTCACAATCGTCGCTCCCTATTCCCTTAAAGGTATAAAAAATTAAATAACCTGAAACTATGCATACTTCTAGGCCTTTTATTTTAAATTTTCTTGTTAACTCCGAAAACAGACTAATAATAAAGGGTACAAGAACTGAAGAAGTTTGAATTGTTTTAATTTGTCAACTAAATACTTTTATTTTGCATTCATAAAAAAAAATTAATGAAATTGAAGTAGTAGTTTGGAGTAGTTTGGTTTTTTATTTACTCAATAATTGATAAAAAATTTAATAAAATCTAGACTTTTTTCAAATTATTTTTTTTTTATACTTAATATTACATATTTAATTAAATTTAAACAAATAGCATATTATTAAATATTAACTTATCTTTCATGGATTGTTGAGCCATGTGCAAACTTCCATCCCATTACATAGGCCTCATTTTTTAACTGATTTAGTTAAAAAGATTAAATTAAATTGTACAACGATTATAAAGTATACCTATTCCCCATACCAAAACCTCATATTTTGTCGTATATAATATAATAAAAAAATATTTAATGAAATTTGAAATTATTGCATATTTTTAGGATTTATACACTTTAATTTTTTTTGAATTTTTTTAATATCAAAAGTAATTTAAAAATTATACCTTAAAAATATTTTAAAAATAATCTTCAATGGAATTTTAATGAATTCTTTAGTTTTTTATATATATATATATATTTTTTAATTAAAACAATTTCTATATAGTATTCTTCTTCTTCTTCTATGGCGCTACAGTCCGTTGTCGAACCTTGAATCCTGAATCATCCTCTTCCAGTTCACGCGATCTTGGGCAGCAGTTATCCAATTTTGCTCTTGCAGCATTGATACAGCGTCTGACTCGACTGCATCAACCCATTGATTTCTCGGCTTTCCTACTGGTCTTTTTCTATCTATTTTCCCATTCAATACTTTTTTTGGAATGCGGGAATCTGGCATACCGTTGTATGTGACCGGCCCACCTAAGGCGTTGTAGCTTGATGTATGTCACAACATCGCTGTCGGTGTATACATTGTATAGCTCTGCGTTGCGTTGCATTCTAAATTGGCCCTGGTCGATAATTATATAGTATAGAAAATCGAAATAAATACTCGTATTATAACTTTCTATTGTATATATTTTTTTTTTGTAATATTATTTTATTACAATTTCTAATTTAAAATTTTTGTTTTTTTTTTTTTTTTTTTTTTATTTTCATTTCAACTTAAACCCATTTTCATAAAATTAAACAATAGAAAAATATATCATTAAGAATAATATTAAGAGGGAGAAAGAGAGAGAGAGATAGATAGAGTAAAAGTAAATATAAGAGCTTCCTTCCTTTGAATGACTTTTTAAAGAAACTAGTTTTGTTTTTTGTAATTTTTTATAAGATAATATTCTTCTTGTACACTTAATTTAGTCCTCTTTTGTGTTTATATTTATTTATATATATATGCATGTATATATATATATATATATACAAATTTTGCTTCTAGTATTGTGTATTTCCTGCTTCTGTATGCAAATTTTTTTCTAAACAAAATGGAAAAAAAAAAACTCTTTATGCATAGAAATGAACAACAATAACCATTTTTTTTTTTTGTTTTTATTAATAGATTAACCCCTACTTGGTTTTTGAACAAAAATAGGGTCATTATAAAATATAAAATTAAAAAAAAAAAAAAAATAAAGCAAAAAAAATTAAGAATATAACAATGTAACAACTGGAAAAGAAAGAAAGAAAAAAAAGTCATTCAAATTTATAGATATACAAACATACACATATACTTATATATGTATATATATTTATATAATTTTATTATTATACTTTTCCAACACAATCACATACTAAAGTAAACAGCATGATGTTATAATGGGATAAAAATATTAAAAAAAAAAACAACAAAATAATAAAATCAAAAAATAAAAAGATGAAATCCTTCCTGTCCTCCTTAAATATTTTTTTTTTAATAAAACACAAATAATACCGGTTTTTTATTTTGTCTTTTTTTTTTTAAATTTTTTCTTTTTTTTCAATGTATTAGTTTGTATAAGGATGTAATCAAAGTTTGTTTTTATTTTTTATATCCTTCAGTGGATACATATGCTCCTATAACAAAAATGAAAATCAGAAAATCCTTTATGATTTTCTTTTTTTTTATTCTTAATACACAGTTACAGAATGGGTAAATGGTTATGTATATATATATATTACCGTTATGTATATAGAAGAGTTATGTTTATATATATGTATATATTATACGAATATGTATTTATTTAAAATAAAAAAAAACAAGAATTAGCTTATATAATTTTTTTTTTAAATTTTACATATTGTATGAAATAGTGTTGCCAGGTGATAAATAAATAATTTTATTGTATGCTGTGGGTCTAAAGATTAGTTATACAAAATTGAACACCTTGTACACAAAAGAAATCGCACCCAACTAGTTCGTCCTGATTCAAGGATTTTAAAAATGAGTTTAGTAGAGTAATTTTGAGCTTATTATTGCTTATATTACCTCATCTTTTGTTAATTTAAAACAACTCACACACTTCTCTAATATTTCAGAAGTCTTAAAATTTTTTTTTTTTTAGGCCTAAGTTAGCTCGAAGACTTAGGTTTTTTTAGGTTTACACCCTTTTTCCTCACTTTAAATTCCCAAGAGGGTAAAATATTGCACAAATTCTTAACCCGTAAATGTAAATTCAGTAAAACGAAATCGTAAAATGTTTACCGGAATCGGTAAATGTAAATTTTATAAAAATTATGCGTATTGAGAATAACACAGATTTCAGAGTCGAATAGCCTATCTACAATGAACGCTCTGGTTTCCCTATCTCTACACGTAACTACCTGTCAAACTAAGTATGTATTAAAATGTATTGAATTATATGAAAGTGTCTACAATAGAGGAAGCCCTGACGCAGTCATTACACAGTCATTAAAAAATTTGTTTAACTTTTAAGTTTTTCACTTTCTTTACGTATTCAAATGTCAAATAATTGAACTTTGAAAATTGTTTTTATTCGAAATAAAATAATAATATCAAATCATTATTTAAAATAGCTATACAATAAACTTTAAACTATTGAATATTTTTCAATTCATAAAATTTGTAAACAAAACCATGTCAAAAAACGCTGTCATGTACATTTCATTGTGACACTCCCATGTTGACTACGTAATGAGAGCGAAATTAGAGCGTCATTGTAGATAGGCTATAATAAAAACTGAAGTACAAAGTTCCATCATTGTACAGAAATTAATCAAACTTAACAGATTGTAATAAATTTTGTTTTTCAGAATAATTTGTACCCTCCTGGCAACATTTAAATTAATATTTTTATACAAATTTAATTTTCTTTTTTTTTTAATGCTGTGTTTTATTTATAAATACGGTATCTTGTGTATTCAAAAAATATATAAAACTTTTAAAAATTAGTTAAAAAAAAAAAAAACAAAAATTCATTGAATATATAAAAGTTCCAAAAAAAATATTTTTTAATATTTCTTCTCAAATATGCCCCAAAAAAAATAAAACAGCCCCCCGAACACATTAACAAATACAGCAATAATAAAAAAATATAATAACAAACACCTATACCAACAATATTATTTGTATTTATAGATGGAATCTACAGATGTTTTTGTTTATTCTGCGTATTTTTCATAAACCAAAACAGATAACATTTTTGTTTTTTTTTTTTTATTTCTTAGCTTTTTTAAGAATAAAAAAAAAAAATAAAATAAATAAAAAAAAATTTAAATCAATTTTTTCATTGAGAAATGTTCCTTTCTTTTTATGTCCTTTTCTTTTTTAACTTTAAGGATTTAAATTTTCATTTTTCCATTGTTTGTTTTGTTTTTTACACCACAATTGTTTTTGTCTAGTTGTAATAAACCATGTCCTAGACGTTTTGCGAATAAACCATGTCCTAGACAATTATTTCTACATATATATTCATATTTTTACATATATATATACATATATATATAGATTATATATTAATACTGTATTGGAGTGGTGGTAAAGTTATAATAGGCCATAAAATGAAGTAAAAAAAATAAATAAGACAAAAAGAGTATTATTGCAGTAAACAGCTGATCGATTTTGTATTTCATTGAAAAAAAAGTGAAAAATAAATGAAAGAATAAGAGAACCAAGGGGTTTTTTAAAAAGTACATTTCCAAAATTTAAAAAAAATATTTCATAATAAGTTTTAGGAAAAAATATTATAGAGAAAACTGTTGTATTATAATTTATTTATTCCATAAATAGATTTCATGCATCGCCTAAGTTACTGATTTTAATATTAGGTTTCTTAAAATATTTAATTTTTAGGCCCTAATAGTTCTTTCTGAATTCAAAGGAGCAAACTTCTCCCAAAAATTTTAAGTTTTAGCGTAATCCATTCAAAAGATATGATAGGTTAAAAATTTTGCAAAAATTGAGTTTAGCAGAATCGTTCATATGGCAACCCTATACATTTGTGTTCGATATATTTATTAAGCAGCTGTTAGTTGCTGTTTTTCGATAGAAATACGTGTATATCTTATATAGAACTCTTGTTCTATAAATAATGGGCCTCTTCAGAATTGGGATAGCTGTAAATCCTTAACGGTTATCTACAGAAAAAAGTTTTTCCATTGAATTATTTTTTTTTGCAATATCTATTCGTAGCTAAGCATTTCGTTTCTTTATATTAAGCGGAATAGAACATTTGAAAACTTACGGTCTGACGAACGGATGGATAGAATGAAACCACATACACAGTTTTTCAAAATATTTAAAAATGTGCATAAAGGGAAGCCCTGGTTGCCGGATGTTGATATACAATATTGGCGCTTTAATGATTAATTCAAAAATTATTTAAGTTACATGTATTTGTCAAAATTACAATTTGAGTGAAAAGAAAGTGTGTTGTAAACCCCTGGACAAACACATAAACATAAAACTATATAGGCAATTTTTTTGAAAATGTGCTAAAAATAAGTGAATAAATTTTTATTGAAAATTTGCTAAAAATAATTGAATAAATATATAATGATATATTGTGTATGTTAGATTAAATTCATCTAATTTAATTTGTTTGTAAAATCTCTTTTAGACCAAATAATACATATATAATAAATAACCCAGTTGTTATTAAAAACATTCTATGTGATATAAAGTCTATACATTAAATTGTTTTATTAAACTAGGTTAAAATAAACGAGGCTTTTCATTTCCGTCAAACCGTTTTTAGTATAAAAATTCCTTTTTTTTTGGTTCAAAGCAGAGTATGTGGAAAAATATGAATTATATTTTTATGAAAAAAATTGTAAATCGGATCGAAATGGGTTCAAAAATTCACTGTCCAGTTTTCGTAACAGTCAAATGCACTAGCATGACATTCTGACAAGCGTATTAAATCGTTTAAATTGTGCAATGATTTAATTGGTAATATGTTTCAAATTTTTGGTTTCCAGTCGCTAGTTTCTTTTGCCTAGAGGCACACAAGGAAACTGTTAGTATGCAACGCTGGGCAAAGCTTTAGTTTACTTTGAAACCAGTAATTAGATTTTCGTTGTACTTTAAATTTCAATTGATGAATAGCGGTGAAGTTCACAACTTGAAACTCATTTTTTAGCACATTTTCTAAAAAATTTTGTAAAAATGTGCCTATATAGCTTCACTATGTCCGTCCGCCCGTATGTTTACAAAAACTTTTTCACTGATTGAAACAGAGTAAAAAAATTTTAACCACTGACAGGTATTGCAAAAAAATAATTTCGTAGAAGAACTTTTTTCTTTAGTCCTCCCTTTACGGAGTTACAGCCCCACAATGTTGGAAAAAGTTCCAAATTTAAATTGTTATAAAAAGAGTTACGTTAAGTGTATTTTCAGTCTGAAAACGTCAAAAGATAGCTGGTTTTATAAGTTTTATAAACTTTTAAAAGACAAATGTTTAGGGTTGCCGTATGGTACTAAAGTTTGTGACCTGTGGTTTTTTACTAATCTAAAAATTTACGTAGAGTTATTTTACAAGTTTGTTAATTAAATTTAGTTTTATCGAATTTAATTTTTTTGTTTTGTAAAATTTAAAGTTTCAATAATTAAGCATAGAATTAACATTGTTTATCATGTTTTACTATAGTTTTTACAAGCGAGTTTTACTTGTAGTTAGAAATTGTAAATTTTTAATTCAGATAAATAAAAATTTTATGTGATATACAAGTGCAGTACACGATATTCAATTAAAAATTGATTGAAAACAAATACTAATTGTGTATATAATTGTGTACATAAATTTTGGACGAAATTACTTTTTGTATTTATTCAACACTTGTAAATCAATGGATTGCGTGCAATAATATTTTTTTTCCACATATATTTAGAATAACATATTACTTGTATATGCAATTGAAAAACAATTTCCAATTATTTTGTATTAAAATTGTATTTGGTTTTGATTTTATAAATATTGTACAATGGAATATTAAAAAAGTTTTAAAACGTGAGGCGAATTAGAAATTGAAAGAGATGACACGGACGGTATAGATATAGTGATTGATGGAATATTTATTTACTACATTAAGTTTTAGACACTTCTCTTTTCTGTTTCAATTGGAGAGTAGGAATAATAATAATTTTAAAAACAATTAATTCTTTTAGTAAGGGTTCTTTAAGGTTTTTATGTTTTTTTAATCTGTTTTACTCATTCCCTAATCGCTTTTTTAAGGAGTATAGGGCATTCACCAAGTTTCTATTTTAAACTAGGCTTCAGTTTCTTTAATCATAATATTCACTAAGCCGTTGATTACTCGGCTGTAGCTATTGTATAAGGTTATGAAATATGAATGCACAAATGTTAACTTTGTGCGCCATCTATAATCTTACACAAGAATTATTTATATATTTTTATTAAATTTTATTTTATATTACGATATAAACTGTTACGATATAATTAAACAATTTTACGATATTTTTTTATTGGATATGATCTGACCGGGGTTTGAACCCGAGACCTTCCACATGAAAGGTGGCGTCTTTACCACTACGCCATTGGTCAGATATTATTATTATGTATATACATGTTATAACTCGACTGACAACTTGATGAAAAATTTGAATTATTTTAAATTAATTCGTCGTTAGTCTCTTTTTCAATAGAATTCAAATTACAATTACTTAACCTTTCTATTATTAATATATTCATATTATAGAACAATAAAAAATAGCTTTGACTTGTAAATTTTTAAATAAACTTGTTAATTATTAATCAAATAATCAGTAAATTAATTTAATATTTAAACTAATTTAAAAATATTAATTATGAAATAAATCTGAAGTAATTAAAGGAAAAAAATAAAAAAAATGTTAAAAGTACATCCGGTTAATTCAGTTAAAACATATTTATTAAATCTGTTTAATATTTTATTAATACTTTATTTGATTATCGGGTTTGACTTTTCGTAGACATATATGATGATTTATGTATTAATTTATTTATTTGTAGTAAATATAGCCTGATAATAATAAATTCTTTGCCTGTTTGACATTTGGACTTCTTATTAAATTATTTAAATATAAACTATATTTTTTTTATTAGATATGATCCGACCAGGGTTTTTGAACCCGAGATTTTCGATTGGAAAACCGTCACTTTACCATTGAGCTATCGGTCAGATTGTTTTATGTTTCCACTACTGATAATAATATTGAGATGGAATTTTGGAATTTGAAATATCACTTTATATATTATACCTACTCTGATATAGTATAGAACTCTAGATATAGTATAGAATGACATTTAAATAATATGATCTTTGTTTTTGAATGTATTTAAAATTTAAATACACATAAGTATTGTTTATTTTTAATTTGTTTTATGTATATGTCGATCTTTTCGATTTCATTATTTCAAGACGTTTTAAAATAAAATTTATGAATTAAACCAGGGTTTTTAAAAAAGTACATTTTCAAAATTATATAATGTTTTATGCTGAGTTTAGAATAAAAAAATATAAATTTAGATTTTTCATCAATTGATTTTTAATTAGAAATAATAATGAAATTAATACTTAGAATATAATCGCAATGCAATCTAGAAAACCAGTTAACAAGTGTGGAAATATAATATTGGAGCTTCAATGTTGACGTTTAACTTTAAAAATATAAACACTGGTGACTGATTTTTATGAATAAGAAATTTTTAAGTTGTAATATAGCCCTTGAATGAGGAAGGTTCCGAAATTTTTATTTAGGAAACTTATAGTGATTTTCAAGGAATCAACCCTACCTCCCCTCGTCCGAAATTTCCAGGTTACACGATATTACGTTAAAATTTAATTATCTTAGCAAAACTGGTTAAAACTTTAATAATTAAGACATTTTAGGACTTTGTTTAAAATTGAGAAAAACCTTAAATAAAATGTTGGAGCTTTAAATTTTGTATATTACTAAAAAAAATTTGAACGTTTATTCAAATTACAGCTGCTTAATAATAGCAACATTTTTTAACCTTCACATCTTCTAAACAGTGGGCTTCACAAGAAATTTTTTTTAAAAGACTCGTATTAATTTCTAATGATCTAATTGCTCTCAATTTTCTTGCGTGAGCCGTTTCGAAGGTATGAGAAGTCAAAAAGTTTTGGTATCTTTATTTGGGTTACTATACGTTTATTATGTATGTAATAAACGTATGGCAACCCTATACCTTTATTACATACATATTTATAAAGCTTATAAATTTAGCTATCTTTTACCGTTCTAATTAAAAAATTTACCTTGTAAGAACTCTTTTTATAATAACTTAAATATAAGACTTTTTTAGACTTTGGGGCTACACAAAAAAGTTCTTCCATTAAATTAATTTTTTTTCCAATACCTACCCGTAGTTAAAGTTTTTTTTTTCTATTTCAAACGATGTAAAACTTTTGTAAATATACAGACGAATGGACGAACAGACGGACGGACGGACGTGCGGACGGATAGAGTGAAAGTATATAGGCACTTTTTTGAAAATTTTTTGAGGCATTATACAACAGAGGCATTTCATTCTAGATTATATATGATTAACTTATAATGATTATAAAATGAGTCATTGGTAACTTCCTAAAGAAAGACAAGGTCTAAGGTTCGATCGATAATATATATATATATATATAATTTGGAAACTTACATGTTTTCAAATTACCAAAATTACTCAAAATTAACTATTGTTAATTTATTTATTTCTAACAAATTATACATGTTTTCTTTTATAAAAAATTAATGAACAATTTAATATTTTATTTACCCCATCATATGTTTCAACGTTATTATTAATGTTTTTGTATATATATATATATACTTATAAAATACTTGAAAATAACATAACCTATACTTAAAAAAAATTTTCCGTGGATATGTGTACATATATATTTGTTTGTTTTACATATGAAGTCTTTAATTTTTAGTATCATTATAAGGGCTTTTATTCTTTTATTATTATTGTTATTAAGTTAACGTAACACCTAATTTAGCACATAATAAATATGACGAATTAACAATTCAAATAAAAGAAAGTAATTAACAAAAAAGACAGTAAAGTGGACTTCTAGTGTGTTCTCTGGGATACACATCCGTACAAACAGAACAGAATAATCTTCTTTTACAATTCACGTTTCAAGTGTTATTAATTTCGAAAACATGATTCTTAGATGTTGAGAGATGTGTAGGTGGTATCCGAACAATTACTGCAATTATTCTCGGATTTTAGGAACATAATGAAAACAGAACAGAAAACTCTTGTATCAAATTTGAAGTTTCTATATTTATTAATTTCGAAGATATACTTGAGAAGAGTGTGGGAGATACCCGAACCATCACTCCAATTAATTCCAAACTTTTGGGACATAAGACAAACATAAAGTTAATGTATATACTTTTCTTTATCTAAGGAAGCTAATCTTTGTGGTGGTTATTAAACACCCTTCCAAAGTTTTTATAAGTCTATACCTATTTTAGGTTTTAAAATGACACTACTTAATAAAGGCAGAAAATATTCATAGTTAAATTTAACTCGTGATGTTAATTTAGATGGATGAATATCTTCATATATTGTTTTTAAACTTAGCATCATCATCATGTTTAACTTTTGAACTTTGAATGGGCTTTGGCTTTCTTCGCAACATTCGTCCACACTAATGTTATGAGCAACATTATAATTTTGGACTTTGTCTGTCCACGACTATTTATGAAGAATTTATATTATGATATATTTTCATTCATTCGCACAACGTGTTAATAATTTCCATCTTAATTTTTGAGATTTTATAAATTATTTCTTCTTTAGTATTCAATTTCAATTATTCTTCGTGCGCTAAATTCTTAATATGTTTTGTTTTAAAATGCCTAGTTGTTTCTTATCTATTGTTGTTAAGGTTCATACCCCACACCCATAAGTTACCACTAAACGTATAATTGTTTTATATATTACCAGGTTTTTGATTGTCTCAAAAAAATATAATAACTTCTATTTCTAGCTTGTATTCTGTATTTAATGCACATATGCATGCTGTTATCATTTCTAATTTGTGTACTCCTAAGATAATTAAAGGAGTTTACCCATTCGAAATTATAATCTCCAATTGTAACTTAACTGTACGACAATTTTTGATAGAAACATTAGTGTTAAACAAGGAATTTACGTCATGTACTCAAAAATGTTAAAATATTTAAAATATCCATATCAAAATTTGTAAGGATTGCAATACTTTTCAGAAACTATTTTTAGCATAAAGGAGAAGAAAAGTGTATGTTATTTAATAATATTATAATACTAGCTGTTGTCCCGTCACAGAATGACGGAAGGTCAAATTTAAAGAACTTTTCTAATTAAAAACTATTTTTAATTTCATTATTTACATTATGTTAAAAGTAGTATGTTAAATAAAATTGCAACCGTTACATTTTATATAACGCATATTATGCTTCGATTGTAGTAATAGGTACACAAAAAATAAATGACTCATATAATTTCTTCTTGTATCTTAAAAACTTGAAGATGAATAAGTTAGTTAGTCTACTTTTTATATGTTTCGTGTTTATAAAATTTTGGGGTCGTTAGTTCAAATCCCTTCTTGGTATAATTTTTTTTAATTTCAATTATTATTTTTTTTTTTATTTAAGTGTGAACTTGCTTAAATTAAATAAATTAATAAAAGATTTAAAAATTTTTTATAGGTTTATTTTGTTTCAATAATGATCTATTTCTCCATTCATTAATGTTTTGTATATTATATTTTTAAAAAATGTTGCTATACATTCTATATCGTTTTCTTTGTTTCGATTCAAATCGGAATACTTGTTTGTTGCTAACATTCTACAATGTGTACTCAACATGCTAAATAATGTATCTATTATTTAAATTTACGAAAATTGTATTAAATAAATGTTGATTTTGAATTGAGTTTTGCATTATCACAAATTATAAATTTTATTTGAAATTTTTTAATATACCTAACCTAACTAAGTTTAAAAAAAATTTATTTTGTTTGGTTTTTATAGTGCATTGAACTTCAGGTGTATACCCGAATCCACCTTTCCAACCGTTAGTCGTTACATTATTTTTTTCCATTTTTAACTTTTTTTAAATAGATAAATAAATAAAAGTTTATGAAAGAAGGGATTAGAGATAGTTGAGAGCGAGATGAGGGGAAACTTTGAAATTACTTTAATGCATTGCTTGGTTTATTTGGTTAAGCAAACCAAGCAATGCATCAAAGCATACATTGGGCTTTCGCCCTTATTTCAGATTTGCACTGAAAATTATTAAGACTTACTACACAAATGTGCCTGTGAAGCATTGTCTTCTTAGTTTTTATTTACAAAATGTCTTACTATTTATTTAAAATTTCCAGAAAATCTTCTGCGAATTTTAAAACTGAAATGAAATTATTCATATACTAATAAATAAATTTCATTTCAAAAAAAAATTTTTTTTTTTTTATTAAAAATAAATAAAATATTGTTTGGCCTGCTTATGATAATTTATGATATTTTATTTTCTAAAATAAAACACATTCAACAAAACATTAATATTTTATTTTTTTATAATTGAACACATCCAACAAAACACATTTAATTGAATGCGTTTGTTACACCTCATTCTAGACAAATATATTAATAATAATAATAATAATAATAATAATAATAATAATAATAATAATAATAATAATAATTGCTAGTTCTTAAAAGATTATCTTACTACTAAAATTACTACTTATTAGTAGTAATTATAGAAATATTTTTATCGTAATCTAAATGTGATTATAAATAGATATTAATGTCATATACCGATTTAGGTGCGAAAATTTTATAGAGATTAAAAGATCTTTTAGACTTATCCAAAAAAAAAAAAAATCAAAGTGTGGTGAAAGAAAGAGACAGATTTTGGGTAAAGTCTTAACTCCTCTTAACATATATATTTGAGTTTTTTAGTCCTTAAATTTAAATATTAGAGTACAAATCAGTATCAATTCTTTTATTTGGGAGAAAAATAAAAGTTCTAAAACAAAGTGCTTGTTGAGTGGGAACATTTTATTGATTATAGACAACTGGTTGGGTTTAATAGTTATATAGTAATGTATTATCAAACAAAGTGATGAAAAAACCACAGATTTTTAAAATTACATTCTGATTCATACTGAGTTTAATTTTGGGAATGTAATAATTTAAAAAAAAAATGGAAAAATTTAAGTCCTAAACCCTTTTTTTAAGCCCTTCGATGGAGAAGCTCCCAAAATATTAACAAAGCAAACTTAAGGAGATTCTTGAGGATCTAACCACACCTCCCTCCTTCCACTTTAAATTTAGTATATTATTAAATAAAAATTTGGACTGCTATTCAAGTTACATATGCTTAAAAATAGCAAAATTTTAATTTTCGACCTCTTACAGTTCCTAAACAGGGGGCGTATTAATCGACTCGTACTAACTTTGAGGATGATAGTTCCCTCAAAATTTCAAGTTTCTAGCTTGAGCCGTTCAGAAGATATGATGGGGGCGGAAATTTAGCAAAAATGAGTTTTGCACGTTTGTACGGTGAATTTTAGTAAGGTATGGCAACGCTATGAATTTGCGTTTCTTTTTTATAAAACTTATAAAAGCTGCTGTGTTTTATGTTTTCAGATTGAAAATAAACATTAAAGAACTCTTGTTATAACAATTTAGATTTGAGCGTAAACAGTGTAAAAGTTTTTGTAAACATATGGACGGACGGACGGAAAAAGTGAAACTAATATAGTCATATTTTTTAAAAAATATTTTGAAAATGTGCTAAAAATAGCTTAGATTATACTTTAACAATACTTAAAAAATTCCAGTACAATTTTCTAAATAACAATTTAATTGTTTACCAAAACATTTCTTTAAACATTGTAGAAACCACTCAATTACCTGTGTGTAGCCCCTCAATTTAAAAAGAAAAAACAAAAATAGAAATTTCTTCGAATGAATTATTTTAAATCAAAATTCGATTATTAGAAATTTATTTAATATTTTATATGGTAATATTAGTAATAATAAATTCATAGTATAAATAAAACTCCCATCATTTTCGGATAATTATTATTCTTTTCACATTTTTTATTAAAAATATTGAAAGAAAAAAAAAAAAATAACCTAAAAAATTACTGTTATTTTCTTTCAAATACAACAATTTCCTTCAATGTTTTTTTTTTGTAACACAGGTAAAAAGCCCCATTTTTGTTAAAAAAATAAATTTATAATAAAATTCAGTCAAAGTTAATGTTATAATTTGATAAAAAAAAAAAAAACAATTTTTAAAAAATTGATTACTGTTCTTAAAGGATAAATAGATATTACGTGATCTTGTACTAAATATAAGGTACCGCACTTAAGCTTGTAAAGAATTTCACTAATATTAAATTACATTTTATAAAGGTATGTGGAATCTATCCTTAACAAATGATCCTAAATATCAAACTAATATTCTCTTTATGACTTATAAATATTGTATATATTTGTCAGCATATATTTGGCAACACTCCTAGTTTTGTAATTTCGTCAAATTTACTCTAAATTATGTCAAAATATTCCTTCTCTGTAAATCCAAAATTAATATATAATTTGATTTGAAAATATACAAAATTATTTAAACCTATTAAGTATTGTATTATATTATTTTATATCGGAGTAAAGCCATAATTATCCCAGCATTTTTAAATGTACTTAATAATTGACTTAACTTGTAGTTCAAGCTGGAAGAAATCCATTTCAGATGATATATATCTAATATCCTACTAAAAATCAATTGTACAACCCTGAATTAATGTATTGAGTATTTATATATCTCATGTTGAGATTGTCTAATTTGTTCTTCTTTATTATAACCGTATGACTATTAGTTAAAAGGGTATACTAAATTTGCCATTACGTTTGTGGCGCAGAAAAGGAAGGGGGTAGATATAGACTCAAGTGTATGGATCGCATGAGAATCGAAAAATAAATCGATTTAGCTATGTATGTCTGCCCGTCCGCACGATAATTTAAAAAATAAAGGAACTAGGATTTTGAAATTTTCACAAACTCGTTTTTATGCCATAGCCGTCATCGCTATTTAAATCCAGCCATTTTGGTTCACAGTTTCTAGTACTTGCCATACAACTCCTTCTTTTATGTGAGCATTACACCTAATGAAGCTGGGTGTCTGAAATTTTGCCAAAAATAGTTTAGTGTAATGAACACTGCAAAATTTGATTGGTCTACTGCAGAGAGTTCGAGTAGCTGCCGTACAACTCCTTCTTTTATATGAGCATTATTACACTACACATAATAAAACTTTATGTTTGAATGTTTATATTACGGTCATACGGGTATCTTAAACAAAAATATCAAAAAGGTAATAAAATCATTACCATTTGTTAAACTATGTTCTGATTAAGCTTCATAGTGATTGTATGTGTCTAGACTTGTGTATAAAAGTAATCTAAGAAGGTTCTTGCTTATGCCCAAAATTAGTTTTAATGTTCTATCAAAATTTGGATACCCAGTATAATTATTTATATACGCATATAAATTGAATTGTACAAAAACATATATATACATAATTTAAGGTGTTACAAAGAAATGTAATGAACATTAAAATAAATTATTAACAACATTTTGGTTAAACATTATCTAAAAATTTCTAATATATAGGTAATGTGGGTATGTGTTTTGTAATTGGTTAGCACGTGTATCTTTATTGTAAATAAATAACTAATAATGGATAATCAATCATAATATTGATTATATAGCAATATATTAATTTTATATTATTATTCTACTATAAGAATTGTGTATTTTTTTGTATTTATATGTGATTTTTAATTAAAAATCGTTATTTCTTCAATTTTCTTCAAGATTTGGAAAAGTGTAATTTTTTATATAATTTTTGATTTTGTTTTTTGATTGACACATAAGTTTGTAATCATTAACTGACAGTTAGTTACTTGTTTAATTACTTTTTTATTTTTATTTTTTTTTTGTACTTTTCTTTTTGTTTTTTTGTTCGATATATTTTGTTAAGAAAAGTTTACTTATAAAAGTGTTTTAATTTAATGATTTATGTTTTTTTTTATCATAAATCGATTAGTAATTAATTTTTTTCAAATAATACTTAATTATGTCACTTTAGATTAGATATAATTTCATATACTACATATACTTTTGATAGAACATAATTGCTCTTATGACTTTTAAAAAAAGTTAATTAACGGTAAAATATGATAAATGTGAAATATTAAAAAGTTCAAAGGGTATACAAAATTTGCCACTTCTTTTGTGACGTGCGTTCGTCTGTCTTGTACGATGATTCAAAAAATTAAAGAAGCAATATTAAGTTTATAATAAAAAAAGTTTATAATAATCTGTCTGTCTGTCTGATGAATTATTATAAAACTAAATGAGGTATAATGTTCTGAAATTTTACAGAAATTCATTTATATATGAGAGCTGTTTTAATTCATTTATATATGTGGTTTGTCAGAGCTGACACAGCCTACTCTACTCTCTTCTAGTATTTAAATACTGTTATAAAAAGCGTTTTAGAATAACTTTAAAATTATATATGTTTTTGTTTTACACTTTTTTAAGAGTTCCGATTTTATATAAAAAACTATAACCACAACGCAATTATTTTGAATCTGAGAATGGAAATTTAAGCTTCCTATATTTCGGTATAACGGGTTCATAAAATTCATCTTTTACTTAATAAAGGTTGGATGTTTGAAATTTTGTCACTAGTAGTTAACTTTAATGGCCAATATCTGAATAAAATAATTGAAGAGCTGCCTTTCAACTTATATTTTCTTTTGGACCATATATGAATTTCTAAACCAGATTTGACTCAGTCTACTTCACTCTTCCTCGTTTTTTTTTAATTTTTTTTTTTAAATTACTTTTAACTGAAGCGCAAATAAATAAATCAAAAAAAAAAAACGATTTTGATTCAAATAATTAGTGGTAAGCATCTCTATTCTACATATTTTGTTTTATAAATAGATTTTGAATAGTTTTGACTTCACAATGGAAGTAACATGTTAAATCGGTTTAATATACTATTAGTGTTGAATTCAAAAAGTTAATTTATAACTATTTAAACATTTATTTGTTATTTAATAATAAATAATTTTAATAATTATTATTATACTACTTGTTGTTGGCCCGTCATGATAATTTATGATAATTTATGATCGGTTTGAATAATAGGATTTTAAAAACTTGTTAGTGGGAGTTTGGGATGGTAGCCCCCACTATTTTAAGTTAATTGTTAAAATATTTAATATAGAAAAAATTATTAAAGGGATAGAACTATACAATTCTTATAAATTTATGGTCAAATTTCAAATATAAATATATCACTAACTTACAGAATGAAAAATAGACCCATAGACACAGGCAAGTTCATATAAAAGTATATAATAAAGCACAGGCCGCAAAATGGTTAACTATACATTTAAAGTGATTAGATCACGAACTTAATTTATTTCAAGTTGTCAAAAATGGTCCCGAGTTTTTGCAAAATTAAAACCGTAATTGCTGTTAAAACAAATTTGGAGGTGTCTGTAAACGTAATTTAGTAGTATAAACTTAGATAAGATTCTCCAGATTTTTTAGAGTGTCAACTCTAGGATACATGCATGAACGTAATATAGATATTACAATTACATTCGGTAATATACAAATTATTAGTCTTTCGGTTATGTATAAAAGAAAATATAAGTAGTTTGACAGCCTCTGCGAACCCTTTCCACTACAACAGCAATATTTTATGTAGACGTCGGCTATTAAAGTTAACTATTTTTGACAAACTTTAGCCATAAAACGAAATCGCTTTTGCAAAAATTTTACTCAGTACAGGATATATTGACTTGTCAGGTATAAGATGAGGCTGCAATATAGTTTTGCCATTTTATGCGCTTGTAGCTGGTATAAACTTTTGAACTTTTTTGTGCTGGTATTTAGCTATTTATAATTGTGTTGTTGAGTTTATAATTAACAAGCCAGCTAAATGCGCGCTTGTATGAGCTTGTGAGAGATTATTGCTTGTGTATCAAATTACTTTGATTTACAAGCGCGTGTAAAGTTTTTTGGTCAGCTTCTATTTGTAATTTAATTATTTGGAATTAAAATAGATAATGAACATTTATTTAGAGATATATTCCAAAGAAGAGAATTGTGGGATATATTTTTCAAGAGAATATAAGATAAGATGTGAAACAGTTTAGAATCTTGACAAAGTGTTAATATTATACGATATCAGAAATATTGATACAGCCAGAAACTATAAAAGCTCTAATTAAAAACACATTACAAGCTACAATCTACAATCGCATACAAGCACAAATTTACAACGCAGGTTAATGGTAATTTGATTGTACCTTATTTAAAGTAATTAAAATTTCTATACCAATTTTAAAATTAAATTAAGTAAAAGAAAAAATTAATGTATAATTTTCATTTTTTTATTTTTTACAGAATGGTATTTTTAGCACCAAGAAAATCAATATGTCATAAATCGTTTTTGCGATACAAATTTATATTTATGATAATTGGTTTATTATTTCTATTTATATTTTTAATTTCTGAAATTAGAAGCAATATAGATGTACGAAAATGTTTTGCCAATGTAGATGTAGATAATACAATTGAAGATATATTATTGAGTGATAGAAAACCACGTAAGAGTGAAACAATATTTTTTCATGAAACAACATGTAATGAACCGGATTCATTAAATCAAATAACGCTGAACCCTAGACAAGCATGTGCTATTGAATCAGCAGCATTATTAAATCCAAATTTTGATATATTTGTATTATTTGCTAGTCCAAAAATTTTAAATAATATGACAATGACACCAATATTAGAATCAATATTATCATATCCAAATGTACATTTAAGAAATGTTAATTTATGGACTTATGTTGCTGATACACCAATAAATGAGTGGTTTAAAAATGGTGATTTATTGAAATCAAAATATTTATTTTCACATGTATCCGATTTTTTACGTTATATAACATTATGGCGTTGGGGTGGTACACATTTAGATTTAGATGTTATTATGCAAAAATCAATAGGTAAGTATGAAAATTTATTAATTATAGTAAAGTTGAAATATTTATTCTTAAATATAAATTAACTAGCTAATGCACGGTGCGCGTTGCACTTTATCCTAATAGGTATAGATAAAATTAATACAAAAATTACACAGGGAGTAAATGTTAATTCAAGACTGTATTAAACTATTAAGTAATTTTTTAAAAACTATCTATTCTTTGAGATTCGCAAATTGAATGTAATTAGTTTCCAATTTTTTTAAAAATTTTTTGGGCTGACATGCGTTGAAAATACAGTTAACTAAATTATTAAGGTGCATCACGTATAGAAAATTAAAAGTCACCTGAAAATTTCAATTGAGATTTACACGTACTTCCTTCTCTTAATAAATGATTCAGATTACGGGGAAAGAGCTAACTTGTATAAAATTTTAATTTTCAATTTCAATTCAAAGAAATAAGAAGAAATACCCTGGTACCAAATTTATTACAATGCTCTATCTTTATTTGTCTCTCGAGATATGCTCGTTTGCCCTTGGTTCGATTGGAAGCTTCCAATTGGTCAGATCTCGCCAAATTCCAACCCCACTTTTATTTAGTATCCTATTGTACAAATTTCCTCAAGATATATAATCATTATTTTTTGAGTAACCGGTTCTAAGGGCGGGTGGAGAGACAGACGGACGGAAATCACTAAATCGACACTGACTAAAAATATATTTACTTTTCTATATTAGCTTGCTTTCTTTATAAAAATTTTGATAAAAACAAAAAATAATGTCAACATTTTTTTTAATATTTTACAGAACAAATAGGAACAAATTTTGCTGGTGCTGAATCATATTTATATGTTGCTGTAGGTGTATTAAATTTTGATCATAATGGTTTTGGTCATGTAATAGCTGATATGTGCTTAAGAAATTTTGCAGCACATTATAATGGTAATGATTGGGGTGGAAATGGTCCGGGTGTCTTAACAAATACATTACATTTCATATGTAAAACAAAAAGAATACATTTAATGACACGTGGTAGATGTTTTGGATTCAAAGTATTTTCATATGATGTATTTTATGCAATATCATATTATTATTGGGAAAATTTTTTTCATGAAAAATTTTTAAATGAAACATTAGAAGCGACAAAAGATTCAATAGCAATACATGTATGGAATAGAGTTAGTAGTGGTAAACCAGTAAAAGTAGGATCAAAAGTTGCGTACGGTGTCTTAGCAGAAAAATTTTGTCCAAAAGTATATAAATCTTGTGGTTCATATTTCTGAAAATCATTTCAAATTTTTATGTTTATATATTTTTATTAAAACACTTTGTAAAGTTTATAATATCAGCAATTATATAAAAATATTTTTTATACAGGGTGTCCGGGACTCAAGTACGCGCATTACACTCAGTGATTGGGGGCATTAAAACAAACAAAAAATTGTACCGGAGGGGGGGGGGGGTCTATTGTGAACCCTTTTCGAGATATGAGGGATTAAAGATTTTTAGGAGACTTTTCATAAAAAATCAATAACTTTTGAACAGCTTCCTGTAGAGAGATAAAAAAAATCCATTTTGTAGAGTAAGGTGTCAGCTTTAATTTTAATTGAACCTTCATAACTTTGTAACTGTTGGGTATATGGGGATC
The DNA here is from genome assembly GCA_963082915.1 of Dolichopus griseipennis. NCBI lineage: Eukaryota > Metazoa > Arthropoda > Insecta > Diptera > Dolichopodidae > Dolichopus > Dolichopus griseipennis. The sequence continues at coordinate 87,588,091 of OY720444.1, forward strand.
ATTAGTACACAAAAATTAAAGCTGACAACTTACTCTACAAAATGGATTTATTTTTATCTCTCTATAAGAAGCTGTTCAAAAGTTATTGATTTTTTTATGAAAAGTCTTCTTAAATCTTTAATCCCTCATATCTCGAAAAGGGTCCACAATAGACACCCCCCTCCTGTACAATTTTTTGTTTGTTTTAATGCCCCCAATCACTGAGTGTAGTGCGCGTACTTGAGTCCCGGACACTCGTATAAACAAAATATGATATGAATTTATTTATTTTAATTAATGCGTCCAATATATAATAAATTTTATTGTTCATCGTGATTTTGGTACCTGTAAAATATAAGATGAAATAATAACGTATTTGGCGTATTTTCTCATTAGATAATTGAGACCTCAATATAAGAAAAAAACCCGAAATGTTATTACTTTTTCAATTTAATTTACGAATTCGTGAAAAATAAAGCCTCGGGGTGTTATTGCTGATTAGATAGGTTATAAAAGTCCAGTTTTTTATTGCTCTAACCTAAAAAAATCATAAATGAAAACGAATAATTTTTTAATAAAAATCTACATTTAACTAAATTAGGATTGCCAGACTGCATTAAAATAAAAGTATTTCGAATAATAGTGCTTCAAAAAGCAACTATGTAGGTTATATCATAACGAATTTCGTTTCAAAAATTTATTAATCCACATTTAACTAAATTAGGGTTGCCAGACTGCACGAAAATAAAAGTATTTAAACACAAAAATGTTAAATGTGAAGTCGGTCAAACCACAATTTTTTTTTAAGAATTGTTGTTTTTTTTTGAATTAGCTGAATTGAATTTTAAATCGAGGGGGTTAGTTTCTAAGAAAATTATGTATCAAAAATGATGATTTATAGCTGATTAGTAAAACGTCTAAAGGAATTATTTTTTATTAAATGTGAAACAGAACCCCAGACACTTTATTTCAACGAGTCGTATTTTATGACTCAGTTACGTTATGATTGAATTTCATTTTCGTCAAATAACAGGGGGCTTTTTTGTAAATTTAAATATTTACTAAGAAATTTTTTTTTTTTTAACTACATATCTAAAGGAAAGGGATCAGATTTAATTAATCTAAATATAAATTTTATTAACTATTATTTTTATTATTTTGTTGTCATTATGCTGGAACTTACAAGTGATTTTCCCCGCCAATTAAACCAAAACCAAAACGGAAATAATAATTTATTTAATCGATTATTTAATTAAAAAATAAAAGATTGAAATCGTTTTAAGATTTCTAAAATGAAAATGTATTGAAACAAAAAAAAAAAGGAATAACTGTAATATTTAATTTAACGGTTATTTAGTATGTAAGAATATGAATTTTGTATAGTTTTAGGATGTGCGTAAAAATATTTATTTTCCCTTTTGAAAATTCGTTATAATTAAGAAAAATTAATAAAAATCGAATTATTAATATCTAAGTTATTGAAAAAAAAATACCTTAAGAAAATAATAAAGATAGAAAGAGACAACCTATAATATATATATATAAATATATACTTATAAAGCTTTAGCTTCAATAATTAGTTAATTAGACCATGTTCAAAAAAAAAAAGAAACAAACAATGAACATATTAAAAAAAACGCTAACAGGCATTGATAGTTACTGAGAATTTCATTTTTCGGAATTTCGATTAAACATATACATTATCATGTATAATATAATATATATGTATATTTATTATAAGTAGAATTATATTATGTAAGCCATTTAAAAAATTTAATAATTATTTTAAAAAATCAAAAAATAAAGTATTTTATTTCATCAAACAACAAGACGCACAAAAAATACAGGCCTATCACGTATGTCAACTATCACAAATGTGATAACTGATAAAATTTATCAAAATTCATATTGTGAAGAGCTCTTTAAAATAAATTTTATGATAGAAATTTACTATTGTGGATTGTGATAATTTGAGTTTTTGAAATTTGAAAAAAAAAAAACTATTTTATTTCATTTGAGTTTAATTGAAATATTCGAATTCGAATCCCAGTAAAAATGAAAAAACTTTTCTGGTTTTTGACTCGACTCAGCTACCATTCGGCATTTTAAATTAATGGCTTAGTTAATAGTTAATAATTATATATCTTTAATAAAAAATACTACATTAATATAGCAATATAAAGAAATGCAAAAATATAAACTAATAATTTAATTGAATAATATAACTCACAGATATAGAATACCATATAACTCTAATACAAAATATTACAATATAAACAAAAATAGAATTGTATCTATTGGAAATCTAAGACGTTTCTACATGTTATAAGGCTTAGTACTTTCTCATGTTTACTCGTAAATTGTATGTGGAATTCATTAAAATTAATTCTAATAACACGAATATAATATGACCCCCTGTTCCAGCATGTAGGCTTATTAGCCTAACAGTTGAACAGTAAGCGATTAAAAAAAATTAATAAATAAATATATAAATCAAACTTGTAAAAATTATTTAAAAAGATTTTAATTTCCTGTAGTTTTTCCACTAAAGACATAATACAATATTCGCAATATCAAATTATCACATGACATTTGATTAAATTCACAATAGATATAAAATTTTTCATACATTTGACAATAGCGATGTTGTTGATAAAAATTTTTGAAAATTATTTCAAATTGTGATAAATGACTAGTGATAATTGACACTCATGATTAGTCTGATATTAAATTAATTTTAATATATATATATCATTAGCTTATAATTAATTAATTTAATTAATTTATATATCTTTTGTTCTATTAATTCAATTTTGAATAAAAAATTCCTTCAAGTTTAGTGCTTAAATATTTTATTTAGTTTTTAACTTCGATTGAAGAAATTTAACCTTTAAGGAAAAACATTTTAATTTTAAACAAAGTTTAAATGTTAAACGATTTTGATCAAATTTGGTATGTAATGTGTGCTTTTTTCATCAATATTTTAATAAATAATTATCGATCCCGTAGTTGGATTAACTCGAACTACGGGATCGAGGGGCTCCCATACAAAAATACTAAACTAGAAAATGCGAGCTCTAATCGTTGTAATGAATTCAAATTTGGTGCAAACAATTGTTGGATTCCCATGAAGAGTAACTTTCCTCACTCAAAGTTTAAATTACTTTACTTTAAGTTAAAAATGGTGTATTAAAATAAAATTATTGTATATTAAAAATCATATTTAAGTTATTTATTAGTTTTTTGTTTTTATAATAATTAAGACATAAAATTTAATTAGTTTTGAAAGAATTATCATAAACAATATACATTGACTAGATAAAATCATTGCATATCCTTCGAATATCAATTTTTTATATCCTATAATTAATATATTAAATATTTTTTAATTAAGTTTTAAAAAATAAAATTATTTTTTAAATACGATTATTAAGTATTTTTTTTAATATCAAAGAATTTTAATATTCTTAAAAAATAAAAAAAAAAAAGCAATAACAATAAAAAGTATGAAATTACACAACGATTTTTAATCCATAGGATTTGGAATTGGCAAAAAAAATTGTAAAAACTCAAACTATAATAAAATATACACATAAATCATATATTTTTTGTAGCACATTTTCAAAAAAATTCACTGTATAGTTTCATTCTATCAATTTATTCGTCTGTCCGTCTCTTTTGATGTTTACAAAACTTGTAAGCGATAAAACACGATATTACGCGAACATTTAATTTTTACTACACACTTAAATGTTTTTGACCGAAATTTAGTTCTTATTTAAAAATCGAAATTGGATAGAAAAGCGACAATTTTTTTATCGATTAAATTTAAAAAACAAAAAAGTTAAACAATTCTTAGCATATATTCATTATTTAAAATTGTATATATACTATAGACTCAAGTGTATGGATCGGATCAGAATCGAAAAATAAATCTATTTAGCGATGTATGTCCGTCCGTCCGTCATCACGATAACTCAAAAAATAAAGGAGCTAAGATTATGAAATTTTCACAAATTCGTTTTTATGCAAAGACCGGAGTCGCTATTTAAATCCAGCCATTTTGCTCCATTGGTTCGGGTAGCTGCCATACAACTTCTTTTTATATATGAGTATTTCTCTGTACCTATTGCAGCTGCGTGTCTGAAATTTTGCCAAAAGTAGTTTAGTTTTATGGCCAAAGTTTTTGCAAAATTTGGTTGGTCTACTACGGAGGGTTCGAGTAGCTGCCATACAACTCCTTCTTTTATATGAGCTTTAAACTACACCTGATGAAGCTGGGTGTCTGAAATTTTGCGAAAAATAGTTTAGTGTAATGGCCAAAGTTACTGCAAGGTTTGGTTGCTCTACTGCTGAGGGTTCAAGTAGCTGCCATATAGCTCCTTCTTTTATATGAGGATTACACTGCAGCAAATGAAGGTGGGTGTCTGAAATTATGCCAAAAATAGTTTAGTGTAATGGCCAAAGTTACTGCAAAATTTGGTTGGTCTATTGCAAAGGATTCAAGTAGCTGCCATACAACTCCTTCTTTTATGTAAGCATTACTCTACACCTAATAAAGCTGAATATTTTAAATTTTGCCAAAAGTAAATAACCGCATGATATAATGTATATGTTACGATCATGCGGTTATCCCAGAGTTGACACAGTCTACTCTACCACACTCTTCCTCGTTTTTAAATACTATTTACCCAAAATTATTATGGAACATTGTTGAATTTTGGAAATGTGCTTTTTCAAATAACTTTGATTCATTACTTGTTGAAATTAAATTTAAAATTCATTTTTCCAATAAAATTCATTTAAATAATGATAAAAAACAAATCAAATACGTTGTGAATTTAAATTACAATTAATTAATTTAGTTAACTAATTACAATTATTTTATTTAATTATTGTGAGAAAATGGAAATTGTTTAAAATATTTTATAATTATTGCGTTGAAATTAATTATATATGATATGTGTTATAAATATTTAATTTGATATAAATAATTTATGTAAATTTTCAATTAATTTCACTTAATTATTTTATGGTTTAAAAAAAAAAAAAGAAAAAACAAATTATTAAAGTTGCAAAAAAAAATAATTATAAAAATGTGTTTTATTTTGTTGAAATAGGCTGTAGGTTATAGGTAAGTATATAGGTTTATTGATTCCAGTGTTACTTTAATGTAAACATACAAATAAATAAACAGACACTCGCTTTTATATATATATAGATTAACGGTTTTAAAATAAATTATAATTTAGAATGTCATAAAATGTTGAAAATGACATTTTCATATTATGACACTATCCACTATTTTACTAGGTTCCAGATTACGGGAACATTTAGCAAACAGGATGGAACTCTCTTGTACAAATTCTAAGAAATAGGAAAAAACACCATCATTCCAAATTTGAAGCAACGTTATATTTTTATTTGTCTCTGATATATGCTCGTTTAACCTTGGGAACTTCCAAAATCTAAACCCTTTGTCAGATCTCGCCAATTTGCAATCCCGCTTTTCATTAATAATCGACAGTATAAATTTCATCAAGATTACTTTTTTATTTTCGAATTTTCGTTTTTAAGAATGGAGAAGAACGGACGGACATAACTAAATCGACTTAGACAAGGGACTGTGACTAAAAATTTATATATTTTTCTATATTATCTAGCTTCCTTTTGGTGGATGCAATCACCGTGCGACAGTACCAATGTTAATATTTCCTTACATTTACGAGATGAAGTGTAAAAATATAATGAATATTATATTTTACAGAAAAAATAGCAACAAATTTAGCTGGTAGTGAATCACATTTATATGTTGCTGTAGGTGTATTAAATTTCGATCATAACGATTTTGGTCATGAAATAGCGTATATGTGTTTACGATATTTTGCAGCACATTTTAATGGTAATTAATGGGGTACGAATGGTCCGGGTGTCCTAACAGATGTATTACGTAATATATGTTAAGCAAGAATAACACGTATAATGACACGCGCTAGATATGCTGGTTTTAAAGTATTTTTCCAGATGAAGAATTTTATGAAATACCATTTTATTTATGGAAACATTTTTTTGAAGAAGAATATTTAAATGAAACATTAGAATCGACAAAAGATTCAATAGCAATACATGGATGGAATAAAGCTAGTAGTGATAAACCAGTAAAAGTAGGATCAAAAGTTGTGTACGGTGTTTTAGCAGAAAAATTTTGTCCAAAAGTATATAAATCTTGTGGTTCATATTTCTGAAAAGCATTACAATTATAATATAAATAAAAATAATATGAATTTTTTAATTTTAATTAATTAATGGTGTTATTACTGATTAAATATCTTATGAAATCCTATTTTTTAAAACCTAAAGTAAATGAAATTTTGAATCACAAAAAAAAACTGACTAGAACTCACTAATAAGTAATAAGCACACCTATTATTGCATGTTCTTCCTATTTCGGTCTAAGATAGTTGAGTCCTAAGGCCTAAGAAATATGTCTAAGTTGTAACAAAATTTTCTTCCTTTATGTGCGATCCAATGTGAACATAGATCACGTTCGAAAATTTGCAATATGCTCCTAAAATTATTTTAAAGTGTTCCTTAGAACACTGGAGTCAATTTATTACTGTCACTACTAAATAAGTTAAAAAGCAAGTCTATGCAATCAACTTAGTATATACATCGTTTGCAATAAAGCAAAAAAATAAAGCTTATATTTATTACGGGATATAGGAATCGCTAAAAAATTAAATTTTTATGAAATTATTTGTAGCCCTATGCGCTAGGGATTACCAGTCCTCCATAGTTAAAACCCTTCTTACGCGTGTTAAAACGTTTTCTGAATTAAGGGTATTCCTTAAAATTGCAGAAAGTGACTTTTTGACTTTTCAATATTAATAAACTATATGTTCATAATTTATATTATTATAAATTAATTTTTTCAAAATACTATGAAAATACTTTATTATGGAACATTGTTGAATTTTGGAAATGTGCTTTTTCAAATAACTTTGATTCATTACTTGTTGAAATTAAAAGAAATTTTAAATTTAATTTTTGAATATAATTAATTGAATTAAAAAACTAAATACGTTCTGGATTTATATAATTTATTAATTCAGTTAATTAATTCCAATTGTTTTATTTAATTATTGCGAGAACATGTAAATTGTTTAAAATATTTTATAATTATTGCGTTTACATTAAATAATTTGCGAATTTGTTCACAACTCATACCTTAAGGTGTATAGGTATTTCAAATATTTGACAATTAATTTTTAAATAATTGAATGTCAGAAAAGGATATAGAAAGTTCATAGATATAGAGTAATACTTAAGTAAAAAAGGCGATTGGGTGGTACAGTGGTTGGAAACCGTCCAGTCACTCGAAAGACCAAGATTCGATTGCCTGTAAAAGATTAAAACTTTTGTTTTCGAAATCGACTCAGCCACTATTCTCCATTGAGTTGAAATTTATGTCATAACCAGTAAGGGTGACATCGTAAATGTCGTAAAAAAAACTTCAACCTGATACAATGTGAAAATAACACAATTTAAAATTGCTGCACACATTGTGTCGAAAATACAATGTATTTTGTTTACAATTCCGATTGTCAAAATGAAATGTCAAAAATTTTAACAATTGTAATAAAAAAATTTAGCATCTCACAAAAATTAAAAATTTACCTACTCTTCTTCCATGGTTTTTTGTTTTTTAAATTAGGGACTTCACCACCACCAAAATAAAATTCCAGTGACCAAAATTCAAATTAAAATTTCATAATTCAAATAATTTTTAATTTTTTTATTTGTGTATCCAAATGAATTTACGATCATGAGACAATGCTAAATTTTTGAAGTTTACATTTGCGATCATGCGACATTGTATTCACGACGTTGCAAACACATTTACGATGTCAGGGTAATTAATAATTACATATATTAAATAAAAATACAAAATATATATTTAATTTAATTTAATACTATAACCCACAGATATAAAAACACATAATCCAATACAAAATTATTACAATATTTTATTTATTTATTTACTTAAAATGGCTACAATATAATTAAGGTATTAATATTTTTATATTTGTCTATTTTAAACTCTGCTTTTATTAAATCTGGAAAAACACTTGAAACAATAAAAAAATTCTTTAAGTTTTTATAGTTCAAAAAAATAATATGAATTTCTATAAAATTCGATATTTAATTTACTATTATATGATATCCCATTTGCCTTCGCTTCGTGTAATATCTTGGAATAAGATTTTAAAAGTTCTTTAGAACCCGATATTCTTGTATTCTTCCTTAATGTGAACTAAGGATTTGGTTAGCAGTTGAAAGCACCTGAATTTGTATAAAATTTTTCACAGTTGAATGCAAAATTTTTTAAAATATTTTATTTTTACGTGCTTATATAAATTGTAGACTTTAGTTATGTATGAAATTTAAAATATTTTAAAGTATCTTAAATAATTCTTAACCTAACATGCTCTGTCTTGAAATCCAATTCAAATATTACACAATATATTTAAATACATTACTTACAGATTTATCCTTTAAAAATTAATTAAAAATCGATAGTATTATTATGCAATTAAATTTGAAAAATATTATTCTTATAATTTAATTAAAATATTGTTTATAAATTATATCTTTAATTATTCTATTATTGATTTGATAAAACAATTTGTAAAGAAAAAAAAAAAGAAAAATAAAAGAAAATTTTTTATTACAATACATTGAAAATGCGACAAAATAATAATTACTATGACACAATACAATATAAATATACATCTTTATGATTTATTTAATAATAGGTAGAAAAGTTATAATAAAATTAATTATTTTTTTAATTTCGAAAATTTGTTTTAGTATTTTAAATATTTTTTTACTCGTATATAAGAAAAGATTTGATTAAATGATAAAGTTAATTCCATTTAGTTATAAGAAATTTATTTAATTTAAAAATATTGATAATGTTAGTAAGTTATAATTAGTTATGATTGATTGAATGTGTAATTAAAATCTTTCAAAAAAGGCTGTTGTGAATAAACTGTTTTAATTAAGGCTTTTTATATTGAAATATATTTTCAAAATCTTGAATTTTCGAAATTTAATCAAAAACGAGAAAGAGTATAGTAGAGTATACTGTGTCAACTCTCTGGGATACCCGTATGACCGTAACATACATATACATTATATCATCCGTTTAATTACTTTTGGCAAAATTTTAAACATACAGCTTTACTAAGTGTAGTATAATACTCATATAAAATAAGGAGATGCATGGCAGCTACTCGAACTCTCTGCAGTAGACCAACCAAATTTTGCTGTAACTTTGGCCATTACACTAAACTATTTTTGGCAAAATTTCAGACACGCAGCTGTATTAGGTACAGAAAAATACTCATATAAAAAAAGAAGTTGTATGGCAGCTACCCGAACCCATGGACCAAAATGGCTGGATTTAAATAGCGATGACGAATTTTGCAAAAAAATGAATTTGAGAAAATTTCAAGATTCTGGCTCCTTTAGTTTTTAAGTTTCCATGCGGACGGACGGACATACATAGCTAAATCGATTTATTTTTCGATTCTGATCCGATTCATACACTTGAGTCTATATATACTCCCCCTCCTAATCTGCGTCACAAACGTAATGGCAAATTTATTATACCCTTTGACTATATAGTCATACGGGTATAATAAATTGTCAATTATTATCATCATTATAAGTTATATCGTCCTTATACTAATTATATATTACCTTTGGATGTCGTAAGGGTTAAGTGGAGAAATAGATAGATATGAATTCTAAAATGTTAGAATTGTATCAGAACTGAAAAGTGAATCAGTTTAACTATGGAGCTTATCGTGACCAGCAACTGTCAACCAATTGACTATTGAAAAAATTATTCTATTGTCAATTACGTTCGTATCGCGACTTCAAATTGATAAAAAATTTTAATATTGTGAATAGTTGTTAAATTGACGTTTATGACTCTTATTTCTTTTTTAAGTTAAAAAAGAAAAAACATTATTAGTGTGTACAAAAAAATTACCAAAAATAAAAATTATTAATAACAAATTTTTATTAAACACTTACATTTTATAGAAAAAATAAACCAATTGATTGTAATACATATACCATGAATCCTTATACTGCAAAATAAAACTATCTAATTACTTTTTCTTTTAATTTTTAATTTCAGTTTTAAATGCGGGAGTTCCCCAATTTAAAAGTGAAAATAGTATTACTGTCTAACAATTATAGAGTTGGATTTTTCAATTTAAAATGGAGCAAGATGTAAAAGACATAAAACAAAACCTATTTAAAAATATAAAATACGCTTTTTAATCGAAATATTTAAGTTTTTGTTTTAATAGAAACAAGTATAAATAAGTATTTTCTACTAAAAAAACCCAAAAATAAACATATTTTATTTTGAAAATACATTTCTCAATTTTTCCCGATACCAATTTTTAGTTGCTAATTGAAGCAGTTCACGATATGTCAATTATTAATTGATAATTGCTAGTAACGATACCAAATTAAAAAATTATTTGATGGCTGTCAATTTTCAATTGACAATTGATGTTCCCGATAAGACGCTATGTCTGTTCTTTCCTTCGGCTTTCTGCATAATTACATTTAGCTAAAAGATCTCGTATTCTGAAATCTTAGAATATATTGACTTCGACTGCTCCAACAACTAATAATTATGTGTTAAAATAAATTTTTTTCAAATTTAAAAAATTTATTTTAAATCAAATAATATTAAATCGAATCATACTTTAAATCAAATCGTCAATATTATACTAGTATGTAAGTGCAAGTATGTCAGAGTTAATAAGGTCTACTATACAAACTCTTTGTTTCTTTGAGTTGTCTATTTTAGATGCCTAACATTTCAACATCCAAACATAAAGTTTTAAATCAAATCAAATCTTCATTCCATTTTAATTTTATTATCTCCAGAGTCAGTTTTAACTAAAAATAAATAATTATTTTATTTAATAAAATGATTATTTATATAAAACTTGTTATAAAATATAAATTTTAAAAATAAAACTATAAAACCAAATTTGAGTCCTTTTATTTGCGTTAATATAAAATAGTTTTATTTGACTGTAAGTTGATAATAAAATTTTACTTTTGACAAGTTTAAATAATTTTTAAGAATGGCAGCACTTAAAGAATTAAATTTAAAAAGCTATGTTAAATATGTTTCCTCTTTCTATCGCCAGTCTTTAGGATATTTATTATAAATTAGCAAAGTCACAAACCTATATATCAATAAAATTGAAGTGCATTAAAAGAAATTATGAGGTATAAACAACGGGAAGATTTATTCTTTTATATCATGTGATAATTTATGGCATACGATTTAAAAAAAAAATTAGCGTATATTTATTGAAATTATTAATTTAAATTGCTCCGTTACGAAGCTACAGCCCCTCCAAAGTCGGAAAAAGACCTATATATAAATTGTTAAAACAAGAGTGCTGTTAAGTATGTATGAGCTAGGACCAACGGACCAAAATCAATAATCTCTACGAAAAAGCTCTACTATATATGAATGTTAATGAGCTGCTAACCGTGTTTTACGGCGGTAGGGTTGGAAATTTGGCATAAAATTTTTAATTTCTTCTCAAGGATTACCTAGTAGATATTTATAAAATAGACGAGCATCATTATCCTACAAAGTTGATAATACAAATAGCTCATTTTATTATCTTATAATATGTGAGAATTATGCTCAAGTTACGGCCAAATGTAGGTTTTATAAATTTGAAGTAGATTTAGAGATGTAAAGTAGAGTTTTGCGTTTATTTCCATGTCTTAAGATTTTTAGGATTCGGAGTTTTGAATACCCACATTCCCAAAAGAAATAGTTAATGCAGAATCACTTCGCTTGGTTGATAACAGACAACTTTGGGTTTTGAAGCATAAAAACTTACGGTAGCTTAAAATGTATTTCAAAAGAATTAGTAGAAGGAATCGTTTCTTACTAAATTAAAGTTAAAATATTTGGTTTAATTGGCGGTTTAGGATTGCAGCCTTCATTATTTTAAACGCTTTTTTGCGAATATATGTACGAAGAAAAATCAAAAAAGTATTTGAGAGAGTTTCAAAGTCAGGGAGTTCTCTTTTCCGGAATATTTTCATAAATTTTTATACGCAAGATTATAAATTTAGTATCATAAATAGGGTGATTCTTGTTAATTCAATTTGATGGCTTTAATTTTACTTTTTTAGCACATTTTAAATAATATGTGATTTTAAAAAATGTATGTAATTCTTCCACTTTTATCATAGTTTTTCAAATTGATTTAGAAAATTGGGAGTTTCGAGATCAAACTAACTCCGCAGTTTTATGACCGAATATATAAGAATAATGGTAGTTAAGTGGGTAATTACTTGGCCTATTAACCGAGGAGGTGCAGGCTCGATTCCCGTATGATTCATTAAATATTTAATTGAAAAAAATTAAGAAAAATAATTTTTTCTTTACAAATCACTATAGAGACCAAATATAATATAATAAAATATAAAATATATGATATAAACAAAAAAAAAAGTAATATACATATTAATTAAATTAGTTAGTATAAAAATTATTAAATAAAATAATCTAAGAATATAAAATATTTAGTTATCATTTGAATTTGGTTTTAATCCAAACCCAAATCTAATTAAAAGCGCACGACGGATCCCCAAATCGATACGCGCGTACAATATATCAAAAATCTATATTTGAATGCTGTTTTGAATGTGAACAAAAGACATTTTTTGTTTTCACATTATTTTCAATTATTTTGACTGGATATAAAATATTTTTTTTAAAATAATTACAAAATATTTTATTTTAAAAATATCACCTTAGCAACATAATAAAACACAATGTGTTTATACGCGTTGTCAATTTTCAAATTTAAAAAATGGCTATTTCTGGAGCTTTCATATAATCTAATATACAACGAAAAAAATTTGTTTGTTTGTCCAAAATTCACGTGGAAACCACTGGTTTGCCACCAAATTTTATAGAAATACTTCTGGGAGTTCGGGAATGATAAAGACTATGTCAAAATTCAATAGGGCAACAGGTTCCGGCTCTAGAGCCATTTTAAGCTTTTTTGTTTTTTTTTTTATGTCGTGCCGAGACGGTTTGACCAATTGGCATGAAATTTTGTACAAATGTTCCTTTAGCTAACGGAATTTGCTGTATGTTGGTTAGAATATATTAACACATTTTGGCCCGGTTGGCTTTCAAAAAAAATTTAGTTTCAGATTTGTGTCCAATTTTACAGGTTGATTTTGCAGTCCAAAAGAGAGGCTGAAAAAAATTTGGATTCGATTAACCCGTTTGGGAACGTTGACGCCATACGTTTTCAATAAATTTTTTTTTTACGGTCAAAACCATTTTGTTGAAAATTCAGCACAAGCACTGATCTTTGTTACAGAAGCTCACAGCGTTACACGTTTTGACACAAAGATTCAATGAAATATTTGAGTTTTTGTTGTAAAACCTAATTGAAGAAGCTCACGCAATTAAAAAGACTTGTGCTATCCTTAAAAAGTGCAAAAGCTTAATCAGATAATGCAATTGCAATATATCAACCCATTTTTAGCATATTTTCAAAAAATTTTTGTAAAAATGTGCCTATATAGCTTCACTCTGTCCGTCCGTATGTTTACAAAACTTTTACACCGTTTGAAATAGAGTTAAGAAATTTTAACCGCGGATAGATATTCCAAAAAAAAAAAGTTCGTAGAAGAACTTTTTTCTGTAGCCCCACCCGTTACGGAACTACAGCCCTCCGAAGTTGGAAAAAGTCCTAATTTTAAATTGTTATAACAAGAGTTCTGTTAGGTGTATTTTCAATTTGAAAAAGGCAAGATAGCTGGTTTTATAAAATTTAAAAATTTTTAAAAGGCAAATGTTGTTGCCGTGAGATACTCAAATTTACCATTATGCAAAACTCAATTTTTGCAAAATTTTTGTCCACACATATCTTTTAAACGGTTCAAGCTAGAGTCTTGAAATTCTGGGAGAAGTTAGATCTAAAAAAATTAGTAGGAGTCTGTTAACAAAATTTTTTTGTCACGTCCCCTGTTTTGCAGCTATAAGGGCCCGAAAATTGAAATTTTTAAACACCTGTAACTTGAATACCTATTCAAATGTTGTTGTAATAGCATATCGGTCAAAATTTAAATTGCATTCCAAATAAAGTTAAATAGTTTTCAAAAATGGCAGCACTTATTGAATACAATTCCAAAAAATAACTAATACCTAAATGCTTTATATAAAATAGTTTTATTTGACTGAAAGTTTAAATTTAAATTTTAGCTTTTGACAAGTTTAAATAATGTTTCAAAATGGCAACACTTTAAGAATTGAATTTAAAAAGCACGGTTAAATATGTTTTCTCTTTTTACCGCCATATGTCCTATAGACATATTCATGATGAACTAGCTAAGTCACAAACGTATATATGAATAAAATTGAAATGTATTAAGACAATTATGATGTGTATATTATATTATTATAATTGGCAGAATTTGTACTATTCTTTTATATCATGTGATAATTTATAGCATGCGATTTAATTGAAATTTAGTGTATATTTATTGAAATTCTTAATTTAAATTGCTTGATGTTTTTTTTTTTAAATTAAATTTTGTTTACATAGTGAGATTTATATAGTAAATTTATCAATAAATATCAATATTTACAAAATAAAATTTCTATATCAAATATAATCTAGAGTTTTTATGAAATTAATTTGTTATATATATATATATATAACATAGAGATATACATATCTATATATATAAAAGCGAAAGTTTGTTTGTTTGTTTGTATTTAGCGAATAGACTCCTAAACTGCCCAGCCGATTTTCATGAAAATTTGTATATAGAGGTTTTTGGGTGCGGAAAGAAATCGTGGCCCAAAAATTTTGCTCTAACGGACCGCCAAGTGGTGCAACTTTTTTGTTCTAAAATGAAAATGGTTTGACCGCTTGACTTCAAATTTTGTATACGTGATGCTTTTTGAGAATTGAGTTAACACTATTAACAGTTTTGGAATTTGTTAACCCATGTCGGGCCGACGGGTGGTCAAAAAGAATTTTGGGTCCAAATTTTGTCCGATTTTACGAAAATCTGCTTTGGCTAAAAAGAAAGCCCCAAAAAAAATTTTCAGTTCCATTAACCCATTGCGGCCCAACAGCTTTTTATAGGTTTTTCAATACTTTACTCTAAATTCGAAACAGTTTGACCAATTGACTTCAAATTTTGTATACGTGATGCTTTTTGAGAATTGAGTTAACACTATTAACAGTTTTGGAATTTGTTAACCCATGTCGGGCCGACGGGTGGTCAAAAAGAATTTTGGGTCCAAATTTTGTCCGATTTTACGAAATTCTGCTTTGGCTAAAAAGAAAGCCCCAAAAAAAATTTTCAGTTCCATTAACCCATTGCGGCCCAACAGCTTTTTATAGGTTTTTCAATACTTTACTCTAAATTCGAAACAGTTTGACCAATTGACTTCAAATTTTGTATACGTGATGCTCCTTGAGAATTGAGTTGACACTATTAACCGTTTTGGAATTTGTTAAGCCATGTCGGGCAGATAGTTGGTCAAAAAAAATTTTGGGTCCAAATTTTGTCCGATTTTATAAAATTCTGCTTTGGCTAAAAAGAAAGACCCAAAAAAAATTTTATTGAGTTGCATTAACCCATTGCGGCCCAAAAAATTTTTGGGTACTTTACTCTAAATTAGAAACGGTTTAACCGATTTTCTTCAAATTTTGTATGTGTGTTCCGTTTTGAGAATGAAGTTAACTCTTTTAACAGACTTGCAATTGGTTAACCCATGCCGGACCGACGATTGGTAAAAAAAAGAATTGAAAGTAAATTACGTTCAATTTTGCGCAATACTGTTTCGCACAAAGAAAAAGTGTAGTTCCGTTAACCCATTGGGGCACAGTGGCTTTTTATAGATTTTTGCGTTACTTAACTCTAAATTAGAAACGATTTGCACGGTTGACCTCAAATTTTATATGTGTGAAGCAACTTGAAAATGGAGTTGAGTCTGTTAACAGTCGGTCCTACGATTGGTCAAAAAAAATTTTTTGGGAGTAAATTACGTCAAATTTTGGAAAGTAGTTTGTACTGCTTTGAATTACAGAAAGTTTCAAAAATTACTAGAATAATTCTAGAAAAATCGTTTTAAAAAGATTTCTTATATACATTTTAAAATTTACATGTGTAAACCTTGTGTAATTTTTGTGTTAACTTTTTGCAGTAACATCAACTTCAATTAAACCTCAATTGAGAGGCGCAGCAATGCGCACCGGGTATTAGCTAGTATAAAATAATAATCACACATAAAAAATGATTCAAATTCTAAATAAAAACATAAGTAATTAAAAATAACCAAACAATAAAAGGACATTTTAAGGATACAATAGTAAAAAATATTATCCTTTTTTTTATTTGTCATCCTTGAGTTTCAGTTTTTATTACTTTTTCCTTAAAAATTTTATTCTACAGGTACCAATTAAATTGACTATTATAAGACCGTTGACTTTTACATAATTGTTAGTGGTTTCACTTAGTAACTTAGTTAATAAAAAAATTTAATCCAATTTTTTTTAGGTTTTTTTTTGAAGATGGAATGTTTAATAACAGAATATTGTTTTAGTTTAAAGAAATTGTTGTTGATAATTTTTATTTTAATAATTCAGAACTTAAATCCATTTGGTAATTAAAATTGGCCTAGAGATTAACATACGTAAAACTAAAGTTATGTATGTTCACCTTGAAAATTACAACTTAATCAGACTTTAACCAGCGTTGATTGAGCAAATGAATGTATAATTAGTTTCGTGTTATCTACGAAGTATTATTTTGCCTTTAGGTGGCAGCTAAAATTGTCTTCGGTAGCCCCATATGGCATAGTTCGCAAATATCAAGACAAACCAAATTAGCAATATTCAATTCGTGTGTAAAATCTGCATTAGCATATATGACTGTGAATTATGGTGGTTCACTTATTCCATTATAAATTATAGGTCTTAATAAACAAAGATCTCAGATTAAAATGCCGAATATTCTGGCCGAACAGAATAAGAAATGCACTGAAAAACAATTCACCAGAAAGAGATGGATGTGGATTGCCTATATACACTAAGGAAAAATGCATAACAAGAATGGCTCCAACCTGGAATTCTCTAGTCAGATCCAGGTCAAGATGTAGTTCCAGATCAACATGGGGAAGAACGATGCTAGATGAAGAAATATGAAATATTATGGAACGAAATAGTAGAAAAAGCTATCAATAGAAATGAATGGAGACTTCAAGATGAATCTCTATGCTCCGAAATGGAGTAAAGAAGAAGCTTACAATGTTATATATAAATATATATCAATTTTGATCAGTTTGTATCCTTCTTCAAGGTTATGAGAAATAACTTAAGCTTCTTCATTGTAATCAGGAAATGATCCTAAGTCACAATTTTCGGGTTTATTTTCAATGAAAGAAGAGTAATTACTGTGCTCTGAGCACTCTTTTTATTTTCATAAAAGTTTGGTGCAAAGTTGGTGTACAAAAATTTTGTAAGTAAAGATAACCGGAAGTTAAAAGTTCAATTCATTGAAGAGTCTGTTGAGGTTATTCTCAAATTTGTACAAATTATAAGTAGAAAAATCGCTACATTTTGGTAATACAGGTAATTGTACATATTTTTCCATATTTTTACAGTTCTAACAACAAAGGAATTACTCTAATCAGTAGAGTACCACTATAATATGTACTTAGCGAGTTCCAAATAGTAAAATTGCCTATTTGTTGTCCCTCTGATGGTTCGTTGGAATTGTTTTAGAGGAGGCGATTGTGATGAGTGATTGACAAGAGATCTATAAGAGAAAAAAGGAAATTTTTTTTTTTTTTTTTTTCTTTTTTTAAGCGCTAACTGTTCAACTGTTAGGCTAATAAGCCAGTCTATACCATAGGTACATGTTGGAACAGGGGTTCATATTATATTCGTGTTATTAGAATTGGTCTTATTGAATTCCACATACAATTTAAACATGAGATAGTACTAGGCCTTATAACATGTAGAAACGTCTTAGATTTTCAATATTTACAATTCTATTTTTTGTTTATATTGTAATATTTTATATTTTACTTATATGGTATTCTATATCTGTGAGTTATATTATTTAATTAAATTATTTGTTTATATTTTGCATTTATTTATATTTTTATATTAAAGTATTTTTTATTAAAGATTTATAACTATTAATTATTGATTATAATAGCTCCAAAAAATTAAGTAGTCTAATAAGGTTGTGTATCAGATGCTTTAAAATTTAAATTCTGGACAAGCAACAAGATCTACAATATCAAAATTAAAGAACAACGAATTCAATATTAGTCAACACTTTAAAATTTTTAATTTCTAAGTTGATTTTATACACAGGTAGATGGAACACCACAATTACCATCACCGAAGTTGAATCACGATTTTCAATATTGAATAAAGAATACAGTCCATTTTGTAATCTGTACAAGATAATCATCTTAATTGTTTGGTTGTTTATTTTTTTTTTGTTTTCTCTTCTTTTGTGTCGTCCAGTTTTGATCCGATATGATTGCGTCTTAATAAAATTCTTTTTTATTTTAAATAACCTTATTCAAAAGAAAAGTCCCAAGTATTGATTAAGAGGGTATTTAAAAAAAAACACAAATGAGAATGATGTAATAAATAATAAAGATTAGAAGGGAAAATAATAAAGAAATGATTTTTTTGAAGTCACTTTGAGGACTGAGATCATTCATGAAAATCTGTAAAAATGAATAACTGAATCAGTCTTTAACGACACCAGTTTATCCCAAAATACTTTGAACATTTCATTTTTTAAATTATTTTTTATAAAATGGTGCTAAATGGTAAATGCCTTGACTTTGTATTAAAGTCAGAAGACTGGCATCAGTTGTTATACAGAGTGAGTGGTATCTCCACTAGTATAATTATAGATTATTTAGGGAAGAAGGTGGGTAGATTGGTCAATGATTTTACAATAAAGATTTATCAATAGCTTAAGGTTAATTATGTATTGTTAATTACTGTACTGTGTATACATTGTATATATATATTTTATGTTTAAAAAATGTTTCTTTCATTTTGTATTGTTGAGGTTAAGATGATGGTATAGTTAATAAAATAAAAGAAAATAATTATATTGTTGATCTAAGCAAAATGCTATTAAGGAAATAGATAATCCCACAAGCTATAATCCCCAAAAAGGAATATATGTATAACCAAAAAATTGAGGATTATTTCATTAAGAAATAACACTCACTCCCAATCCAAAATGAAATATTCCCAACAACAAAGTGAAATAACTCCCTGAAAGTTTAAATATAGGTATGTGCGAGATTTTGACTTGGGGGAGGTTTTAGAGTTATATTTAAAATTAGGGTATTCCCCTTTGACAGAATATTTATAATATGTATGTGCGGGATTCTGAATTAGTTCGATAATTCGATATGCTGAATTCTTAAACAATTATTTTGATTATAGTGTTGTATGCAAAATCCAGCATCAATAATTTAACTAAGGGGAGTTGTTGCGTTGTTTAACTAAGTGGTTGTTGCTTGTTTTCAAAATATATTATTTTTCAACCAAATTTAATAATTTTTAAATTGTGAGGGGATATTACTTTTTACAATATTTTTTTATAGAGGATTGCTTCATATGAAATAAGGCGCCAAATAAAAAGTGGAGTAAAGCCCCAAAGTAAAGGAAAAATGGGCTCATTATTTTTGGGGTATTATTTCATATTTTTTTTTTTTAACAATGAGAGATTATTTCCTACACAAATTTTTGTGGTGTTATATACTTTGTTTTTTTTGGGGATTATTTTCGGGATGCTTTTTCAAAGAGCCATTAAGACACGAGATAATTATTGTGATAATCTTTAAATAATATCAAAATGAAATGAAAATGATTGGAAAACGATTTTTGCAAATTTTGAAAATTTTTTAGGGTCTTTATAAATTTTATAATATTGATGGTGTGAAATAGAACGAACATTAAAGTAAGCTATGGTCCGGGTTGCTGTATATTTTTTTAAAGTACATCACATTAAAATTTTGGGTGTATTATAATTATGGAATCTCTAAAATTGATGATTAAGTAAATATTTAGAAAATAAATTTGAATTAAAGGCCATTATTTAATGAAATTAGGTATTGGTTTAAATTAGGATATTAAAGTTTAGGGAGATTTATAAATCAAATTAAAGAAGTTATTAAATTTGTAAATGAAATATTTACAATATGATTTGGCTTAGCTATTCAATTAGTTAAGGAATATTAGGTTTAAAACACTTTGTTATTATTTGATCTACTAATGGTTATAATCAAAATCAGGACTGATTTCGTAATGCCCCACTTACAATATTATTGTGTTTGGAATCTGGCCAATTTTGTGATTCATAAATTTGCAGCTAATTACTGGTCTTTGTTAAACTAATGATTAATGTAAATAAAGGCTAGTATCGTAGGATTAAGTCCTAAAAAGTTTAAGAAGAATGCTAAAAGAGCTCTGAGTGTAGAGCTCTGCAACATCATTTTTTGTACCTTTGGATGCTTTCTAACAACTCAAAAAAACCAACAACAAATAACATTTCGTAAGAGACAGAGCCAAGTTATAAAGAAGGTTTGAGATTAAAGTATAAAATATACAATTTAAATAAAGGAACCTAATATTTAAATATAGCTCTACTACTTACTTCACTTTAAATATTAAAAAGAACCAAATTTTTCCTAAGAGAGGAAAAAACCTTCAAAAAACACCTGAAATCGTAATTCAAGAAGTAGGCTGAGATTTTTACTCAACTAAAACAACTTCTTCCCGAAACCAAAATAATGGGATAAGCGTTCCAGCTGCTTGCGCTGTATAATGCCTGAAAAGTAGTGATAAGACATAAATATAAAAATCTATGAAGAGTTGAATAGGCAACTCAAGAGGTATAAGTTGATTTCCTTCCTAAATATTTTCTTGATCATATGTATTGGTAAACACATGTGGGGTTAATGTGTTCCACCATTTGGAAGTGCGACTTAAAACAGTTACTAAATTTCAGAGTTCTTGTTCTGAAAAGCTCTACTGCATATGAATGTGATTGAGCTGCTAACGGTGTTTGTTACGGTGGTATGGTTTGATTTTTGGCGTAATAGTTTTTAATTTCTTTCGAAGTATTACCTATTAGATATTTATAAAATAGACATTCATTGCTCCTACATTACGTTGGCGACTTAAAGACGTTAAGTCTTTTGTGTTGTTAGTATCATTGATAGTATGAACAGCTTTGTTTTGTATTTTATCCAGATATTAAAGAGCGGTGCAGAGTGGTCCAGGAAATATTTGAGAAATATACTCAAGTCTCGGCCAAATGTAGCTTTTATAAATTTAAGGTAGATTTGAAGATGTAAAGTATTTCCTACTCCTAATCAAGAATCCCAGACGTTTCGCGGCATCTTCTGCGACCGATAATATGTGGTCGTTCCATGAAATTTCTATGCCTAGGATATTTTGGGATTTGGACTTTTGAATACCCAAATTGCCAAAAGAAATGGTTAGTACAGAATCGCTTCGCTTGGTTGATAATAAAACTGACTTGAAGTAAATTAAAATTCTTAAAATAAAAGAATTTAAAAAGTAGACATATTGATTAATTGAATTTTCAAATTTAAAATTCTTTGAATTTTATTCAACAAATAACATTTGAAAATATCTAACTAAATACAAATTTCATTGAGTACAAAATTTTATAAAATGCTTACACAAGTAAATTATTTTATTATAATTTTTTTGATGCCAAAATTATTTTCATCATTCAATTTAACTGATTAAAAAAATATAATAAAATAATATAAAAATAAAAATGTCTGGCATTATTTCAATTTTTTTTTTTATTATTAAAGTGATAATCCTTGGCAAATAATTCTATTTTTAGTTATAAATTTATAAAATTAAATTAGCAAATAAATCTGATCCATATTCATAATATAAAGTGTAATTTTATTTAATTATATTTTCATGATTTATGATTTAATAAAAAAATATTTTAATTATAACGCACAAAAGTATGCAATTTTTTTTACAATAGTAAATATACATTAACCTGTTGACTGCCACCAAACGAATAAGGAACTAGATCTCAACTACAAAAGAAAGCTCTTTATTAATAAAATTTCGCATTTGAAACAGAGTTTAAACTGAGACAAATTGTGATATTAATAGACAAAATAGGTTAAAGAAATAGTTAAAAATAATAATTAACAATTTTTCTAAAGTATACTGGATTTTTGAAAATGGCTACAGGGTGATTAAACAAAACCAGGTTTTTATTTTGTGGTAAAATGTTCTAAACATTGTAAAGAACAAAGATCCTGCAATCTATTCTAATTTTAACTCCATAATGAAGATAATTGATATAATTCTTTCAATTGGTTTTAGCCATGAGCCTCTTTATAGCCATGAGTTCAATCCTTTCACCCTATCGAATGACAGACAGACAAATAATTGGAAATTATTATAATTAAAACTTCAATTAACTGCTTTAACATTTAGAAAATGAGAATATAAAATTTGTTTATTTAGAATTTAATTTCCTTTTAACTTCAGTAAATAATAGAACAATAACTTAGGATCTTTTTTAATAATATGAAATGATAATTGAATTTGAAATGGATTTATTAGGAGTTATGATAGAGGGGCATATGATAGAGTTAAATTAAAAAATAATAATTAAAACATTAAATAAAAAAAATATTTTTAAGTGCCAAGTTAGAAATTTATTAAATTTCTTTTAGTAAAGTTGATTTTTATTGATACGTTTGTCTTGGAAGACATTTGGAACTTCTTTTATTGTGTTATTCTATATTTATTTAATTGTAAACTCATATCTTTATATGAAATCGGGAAGATATTATAGAATTTATAAAATTTTATAAGTTTAAAGGAATCAATTTAAAAATTATTTAAATTTCATTCAAGATAATAAGAAATTTTTT
This sequence comes from Dolichopus griseipennis, assembly GCA_963082915.1. Lineage (NCBI taxonomy): Eukaryota > Metazoa > Arthropoda > Insecta > Diptera > Dolichopodidae > Dolichopus > Dolichopus griseipennis. Next base: position 87,611,162 of record OY720444.1, read on the forward strand.
AAGTTATCTTTTGTTATCGTATTGATGGGGAGCCTACAACTATTGATGGTGACTTTAATTATTGTACAGTATTTTAAAACTATTTTTATACCAGGTCATATGGGTATCCCAGAGTTGACACAGTTTACTCTACTACAATCTTCCTCATTTTTAACACATTTTAATTTAAAAGGTATGATTTGCATTATATGCTGTTTTCTGAGTCCACGAGAAGCTTTAATTAATTCTAACTTTTCATTACACTATTTTTTACTTTTTTTTGCCTACTTCTAGGCTATAATTACTTTGAGTTTGCTAGATACACAACTACGATTACTATAATACAGAGTTAGTTTGTCTCAATCAAATTGCTAGTGTTATTGCTTTAGAGTTTATATGTTTTTAATGAAATTCCTAAAAGTTTTCATTGTAACGGAATTCTAATAAGTTGACTTAACCTTAATGAATTTTAAATACAATTAATACATGAGATATAGTACTTGACCTTATAATATGTAGAGTCCAGATGCAATCCTTTTTCTTTTATGACAAACATTAGCTTCATACTATAGTCGAATATTAGATTTTCTTTGCACTTTTAATATAATTCCAACTCTGACTCCTTGAATGAGAGGTTGGGACTATTAAATGTTTCTAAGTTAAGATTTTTAATTATTTAAATTTAATTTAATCTTAGTATATATATATATATGCATATTATATTCTCTAGACTTTAAATACTTATATTTAATACCATATCTTCAATTAAATCTGGGTTAAACATTTTGAAATAAAAGATTTTATTTCTTAAATAAAACAATCTTAAAATCTTTTAATATTTTCTCCATCAAATTTCATATGAAACTGATTTCATATAATAAGAATCATCATAAGAATCATAACATTACGTAAGAAATGGTCTAAAATCTAAATCATTTAATCAATTCCATTTTTATACGAATATGACTATAGGTCAAAGGGTATAATAAATTTGTCATTACGTTTGTGACGCAGAGAAGGAGAAGGAGAGGGGGTAGATATAGACTCAAGGTTATGGATTGGATCAGAATCGAAAAATAAATCGATTTAGCTGTATGTCCGTCTGCACGATAACTCAAAAAATAAAGGAGCTAGGATTTTGAAATTTTTACAAAATTAATTGTTTTTTCAATAACTAGTTCAGTTTTATGGCCAAAGTTTCTGCAAAATTTAATTGGTCTACTGCAGTGGGTTCTAGTAACTCCCATACAACTTCTACTTTTATGTGACCACTACTCTACACCTAATAAAGCTGAATGTTTGAAATTTTGCCAAAAGTTATTAACCGGATGATATAATTTTTATATTAACGCCATACGGGTATCCCAGAGGTGACACAGTCTACTCTACTACACTCTTCCTAGTTTTTCTTATTGTAACGATCCTTTAAATAAACTTTTATTTTGTTTTTGTGAGAATTTTATCTAATCCTATATCCTTCAGGATTCTATGTATTCTTCAGGATTTTTAGATTTTTTTTTTAAAAATGGAAAAAACATATTGAATTTTTTTATATAGTTTAAAAGAAACATCCATATGTAGATCCCTAAAAAAAATTTTAAAGAGAAATATTTAAGAAAACAATAATTAAATCAACATAAAGAGTATAATTAAAAAAATGAGAAATACAAGAAAAGAAAAGCTCCATTTTAATTATTCCGTTGTTTTTTGAGCTCCTATATTAAATCCTACAAATTCTAACAATAATGACAATGGTTTTTGTTACTTCCATATGAGTGATAACAGGGTGTCTTAAAATTTGTTACCAGCAATTTATTCTAAATGGAAAATTTTCTAAAATGTGGAGTAGAAAATACTCTAGAAGTGGAGTGGAGTAGTCATATGATTTTGGCTTCAATATTGATAAGCTTCTCTGTTAGCTGCAGTGTAAAGTAGAGTGTAGTAATGTTTGACCTATTCCGATTGCTTAAGCCTCAAATCTGCTTTTTTCTAATTCCAATACAATAATTTTTGGGTATACAATTTTACCCATGTATGTTTCTTTATTTTTCATTATATACCCTTAATGCATATTTATTTAGTTTAACAATTGGTTGAAATTGACAGAATTTTTCAATAATGTTTAAATAGGAAATAGGCTTCAATAATCAAAAAAATAGACTAGCAAAAACTAGTTTAAGATCAAATCTTTCGTTTAAAAGTTATTTTATAAAATAGTGTTACGTATTCAGTTTATTAGAAGTAGAATATGCAAAAAGACGTTATTGAACATGATGCAAGTTTTTACGAAACGCAGTAATCTGGTTAACTTATTTTTACATTACGGCTGGGAAACATCAAAAGTCACCCAGACTTTTTGTATATAGAACTTATTTAAATTCAAATCTCACTCTCGTTTTGAAACCTATCTTTCTATCTAGGAAACGCGGGTAAGACTTAGGTAACTTAATAGGAATTCCCTCGTTTATGTAACAGCGGTGCATAAAAGTATAAAATTTCATATGTTCTTAGCTCTGATTAAAAAGTAATTAACTTATTGTACAAGATGTTAGTCCATCTCCAATTTGCCAAAAAAAAGCATTCATACCAAATTTTTTCGGTTAAGATTTTGGTGAATTATTAGAACTTGACATTCACAAAACTCCTAGAATATTTAGACTCCATGATACTAGAATCAATTTATGAAAGCTAATCTTTATGGGTCACCAATAGTCAATATACCAACTAATTTAACTAATTCCGATGATTAGTACTTGAAATTTCTCGAAAAGAAATTCTTTGGAGGATTTGCCTCCAGATCCCGTTGTCCGATTTGGTCCATTTACAAACTTATCCTTACTTTTAACGAAGAAGACATTTATTACAAATTTCATCAAAATCGGTTGAAATCTACGAAAGTGTTATCGTGTTTAACAGAAACACATATAAATTTACACTAACACAGGTATGCAAAAAATTTTGAACTTACGTGTTAAGAAAAGCTAAAACAATATAAAAATCCCATTATAAATTTTTTTGCAGTTATAGAATCAGCCATCACCTCCTATAAATACGTGCACCCCTGTGCAGAACACCCTGCACATAAATTTTAAATTGTTATGTTTGTAAATGCAATATTTGTAAAACAAAACGAATAAAACAACTTCTTAAAACGCCTTTATTTTAATTTTTAAAAAAAATTTTTTTTCTTTAAGAAAAATTAAAAGATAAACGTATGAGAAGGAGAGAAAATAAAAATTGTTTGTTTTTTTTTGTTGTAAATTAAATTTATATCATTATTATATTTTGTGCTGTGTAAGCATTTTTTAAGTATCGTAAATACCAAAATACAAAAAAAAAATAAAAATATAAAAAAAAAAATATTATACAAAAATAAAAAATAGACAAATACAACAAATAAATATAAAAATAAACGAAGAAACAGAGAGATAATAAAAATAAGTGAATATAGTCGTCTCCTACAATAAGGAAATTTAACAATAGAACAGGAATAAGAAACATAAGTAAGAAAAAAAAAAAAAATTTCTTGGCATCATATTACATTTCCTTATTCCTGTTGTTGTTTTCCTTGTGACTGTTACCATTCTATGTTAAGTCATTTTTTGATTTGATTATATTATAAATGGATATTACTTCAAAAACTGACAGGTTTCATTGGACATACGTTTTGAATGCTATGTTCAACTTTGTCAACTGAACTAAAATATACCACAATTTGATTAATTATTTTAATGATCTCAAATTTCATTTTCTAAACGTAAGTAACCACTTGTGACGTATAATATCTGTCAAAATATTCGGCAGAGCTTTTGTATTTTAAATTTAGGCAAAATTTTTTTTTTTCTCCGAAAACATAAGTAACTGTCAAAAATCAAATGTCTTATTTTGTCAATGCATTAATTTTTGGAACGTTGTATGCTTTTCTTTAATAACAGTTAGAAAAGTTTGACAGTAAAGAAGACTCTTCCTAAAAAACTTTGAAATTCAACTTGAAATTTAAGTATCAATAATTTGTGCTAAACTATTTGTGCGTCACTTCTTTTTAGGGTTAAAATGTTTATCAATCATGTGTAAACTTTTAAGTTCAATTTGAAGTTCATATTCAGTTAAAATTAAAAAGTCATATTTAGATTCAGAGTTAACATTTGGTTTAAACCAAGAAAATTCGAAGCTTACATTTAGTTTAAATTTAAATCAAATGTCAACTATTCAACTTTGACATTTTGACAGTTATAGATTTTGCACTTTCTCAATTTTTTTACTTTTATTTATATAACCGGAGTTTTTACATTTTTATTATTTCAGCAGGTCTTAACTTGTTTTACAATTCAAAACAAATTTTCAAAAAAAAAAAAAACAAAATGACAAACAAGTCGCTTTAGCGACGCGTATGTCAAAAATATTTGAAATCAATGAGCATTACCATTTTTGATAGTGCTGCCGTTTAAGAAACATATAAGTTTTTTTGAAACTCAACTTGTAAGGAACTGGTTAAACATAAAATAGGTTCAAGTTCGCACTGTGTATATTTAGTAACACTTTAGAGTTATTTCCAAGGTTATTGTTAAACTGGATCAAGTGTAGTGGCATAATAAGCCTGTACAATCTTTTATTTCATTCTATTTAAGAATTGTCAAATACTAAAATTAAAAATTTTTTTTCGCACAATTACTTATAAATAACGAATTTTCCTGTTAGATATTATAACCTTATACTTAACAAGATCAACTGCCCTATTAGTTTTTGTATTTTTTTTTCCTTATGTTTAACATTTTAAATATTATTTTTTTCTATTCGTCATTGAAAATGATGATCCCTCAGTATACTTATGTTATTTTTTACATTAGCTTTTAATTTTTTTTTTTTTTTTTACTATATCTATCTCTTTTTAACTTTTTCAATTTTTAACTTATTTTTATCTTTTCAGATTGCCAATTATTTCAATTTCATTCTCACTATAAAAAGTCATTTTTAAGATGGGGGAAGACAAAAATAAAAAATTAATTCTTTTTCGGCATCTTTTTGCTTTTGAATGATGACAGTTGTGTTTTTTTTTTATTTCTCTACCTTTCTCTTTCTTTTCCAAGTTACTAATGATTGTGCTTTTGTTGTAAAAATGAAAAAGAAAAAGGAAAAAAAATGTTATTTTGTTTGTTTTTATTGTTTTTTTTTTTGGAGTGTTAAAAGAAATCATCATCACTATCAAGTTTGTGGAGAATTTATGTGGAGAGTATGAAGTAAGTGTTTGTGGTGGTGGGTGTAGAATGAGAACTATAGAAGCGGAAATAATTTTACATTTTCTTATTTTTTCACCATTTTTTTTTTTTTTTATATGTATATTTTTGTGTATGGTGTATGGTATTTGTCTGTCTCTAGGATCTGCCTTCAGGATCATCCAGATGTTTTTATCATGCATTATTATGGAAATTTTTTAAGAGTTTCTGTTTTTAGAAAAGAAATATAATAAACTTCTATGGTTAGCATGTATTTGTTATATTGGTTATGTTTTTTCCAAGAATGAATTCAATAAAAATTTTTTTATGTTGGCAACTTAATAGTATTAGTTTCTTTTTTAATTTTTTTTTTTTCTTCATTTTTGTAGTGAAGTGTGAATATAAGAGGAGGTGGAGGATTTTAAATGTCATAAAATTTTTTTCAAACTTTAATATATATAAATTTGGTGAAAATTTGATTAAAGTAGTTCTTTAATAATATAATACTTATCAGATTATTGCAAATATTCATAGAATTAAATGACTATGTATACATTATATAAATATTTTTTTATGAGATTTTGGGTTGCGTGGCTTTAAGAATTAACTTTATTATAGATTTAGTCATATACTTTTTTATTTTGTTTGTTTTTGATGAAAAGTTAAAATGATATTTAAATAGTTTAATATAGATTGAACTTTAAAAATTTTCTATTTTTCATTGACCCATTTTTTATTAATATTCAATAATATTTGAAGGTTCTTAGTTAATTAGAGCATAAGAATATTTTTTACTCATAGAAGAGTTTCGTTAAATTTCATTTGGGTTATTAAAATAAATATAAACTAATCAGAAGATTGTCTAGGTAATGTAATACTACAAGCCTACTGATGAATCAGTAGTTTTAGAGGACTAAGCATTCTTTAAAACTCTATATTAAGATGTTTCTATAATTATCCCCTTATTGTTTATAATAATATTCTTGCTTCATGTTTTTTAAATTTTGCTGTCTTACATGTGACAAAGATTTTTTATTATTTAGGAGTATACCTATGCCGCTAAAGATTTTGGTAAGACCCTGGTTTTATCCAAATCTAAAACGAGAAACCTTCTCAACACTTCTTTATGTTAAAGAGGAGTTATTTTTTTTAGATTTGAATAAAAGCAGGGTTTTAACACCTTTTTATCACACAATCATCTAGATTACTCTATTTTGTTAACTACTCACATACATTTATAACATATTTTTTTTAAATATCTCATCCAATTTTTCCATTTTCCGAAAAAAGATATAATTTTAAATTTCCTAAATTACACATTTATAACACAGGTCCAGCCTAAAATTCGGTTAAAAAAGGCAAGAGTTTTTAAGCTACTTCATAAAAAGTATAGTTGAAGCCGCTTGAACAAATCCCTTACATTTCCAATAGGTCTCTTCGAAGCTTTCCACTGTCCCATGTTAAAAACAAAAATGTCTGGAGTCTTGTTCTAGAGTTAACCATGTTAATCTCTGGGAATTTGGTTTGCCTTAGCCATCTTTTAAAATTTAAACCAGTAAAGCATATAGGCGATAAGACACGTGAGCAAAGTCTTCTTCATACTCTCCTCATTGTGTATCATAAAATTATTATTTTTCTGATTTCACTGACTCGTACAAATAGATATTTGAATAAAATTTTTTTTCTATTCAGACTAAGACTTTCTATGTTTACTAATACAAACTTTCTTTCAAACGTTTGTATTTTGCGAATAAGCTATTTTGCGAAATAAGTATACCATAGAAAATATTTGGAACTTGTTATTTGTTATATTATTTTAATTCTATTGCTAATATTTTGGTTATAAGTGGGCTTTTTTTGCTGACATAAAAGATTTATTGCAACTTTTTTTGAAACTTTAATTAAACGATTTTTTCTAATGTCTGAACTAGTTTTGTCAACCGTATTAACATATTATAAATAATATGGATACACATTTACTGAAGTCTATTTTTAGTTTTTTTTTTTTAATTTAGTTGAAAACGACATAATTTCAAATAAATATTAAATTTAATTTATTTTAAATATATATTTTAAATATAATAAATAAAAATTTAATGTATTAAAAAAATTTTAAATAAGTCATGAAAATTCTTAAATTCATCATTAAATGTCATTTTAACACGTGCTTCCTATTATTGCATATTTATAGGATGAATGCAAAAATTTAGCATACTACAAACCAATGAAATTTTAATTTATTTTAAAATTATTTAATGATACAAAAAAAGTATATAATAATAAAAGTTATAGCTAAAGTCAATGTTAATATTAAATTTTTCATTTTAGATAGAATAGCAAATTTATGAAATAGCATTTTTTTTTTTTTTAACTTTTGATTCATGTTAAATGACTCTTTGCTATGTTTTTCAATTTAAATATTTAAATGAAGAACAGTACACAATTTTTTTACTGCATATTAAATTTATTTTTCACTTTAATCGTCCTGTACTTTTTCTTTATATGAAATTGATCTTATTTAATTGTATTTAAAAAAAATTTTTAAACCATTCTTTTTAATACCATTATCATTTTTATCATTGTCATCATAAAAAGTGAATTTTTTCTTTAAAGACTATCCAAGATGGTTTTTATTGCCCCGCCATCTATAGATTGGTGTTGTGCAGTTCCTTATAAAAGAATTGAAAGATATTTCGTTTTTGTTTTCTTTTGTTATTCTGAACTTGATTAAAATTAAATCGTCTATAGCCTAAGGTTTGAGTGAATTTTTATATTATCCATAATTCTGGAATTTTATCACCATTTTGTTTTTTTTTATAAAATGGCTATGAATATAAAAAAATGCAAAAAAAAATTCTTTAAAAAAAATGTTTAATATCATATTAAATTTAATCAAATAAAATTAAAACGAATCCATATTGTAGATGTAGCGTAGTAGTATTTTTTTTATGTGTTGATTTTTAAGAGAATCATTTTAAAAAAATTATTAGTGATAAAAGTTTATATATTTTTTTTTTTTTTGCTTTTAAATTTAAATTAAATTTTTGAAAAATAGAAAAATTTAAATGAAAATAAGTATTGGAAAATATTTTAATACTTGGAGGAGAAATGATAATTTAATTTGGACTACTTAGAAAATTCGATTAGTTTATTAAAAACGAATATTAATTTTATCTATTGAAGAATTTCTTAAAACGTAGTAAAATGTTTTAATAAGTATGGAAATGTCAAATGTGATGGGTTGTCATTTTTCCATCAATATTTATTTATTTGTTGAGTGAATTAGTGAAGCTTTTCTTTATTTTTATAGCGTGGTTATTGTTAATATTTATTAATTTTATAAATAATATTATTTAATTTTTTTAATATCATAATTTTTATTTATTTATTTATTTATTTATTAGGCCCGTACCTCATACAATGTGATCAAGATGCTAGGTATTAATTTTATATGTAATATTTTTTATTCATTTAGTTTATATCATATGTATTATATATATTACTCTATAAATGTATTTGATCATGTTTTGTAAAGAGACATTTGAATTTTAAATTATTTATGATATGCATTGGAATTGTATTGCCTCACTTCATACGCCATGTGCTTACCAACTACACAATCGAGGCCTGTATAATATATAAATTTTTTAAAAAAAAAGTGTAAAAAATGTATATATATTAATTTTTCATAATTATACATAAACTTCATAGTCAAAATAAATTGTCAATTATTGTCAATTGTCAAAATATGTCAATTATTGATAAAATATGAGTATACATATATTGCCAACATAGCGTATTTTAAATTTTTCATGAAAATTAGTTTCAATACAAAACCCATAGGATCGCTTCGATAGCTTCAATATAGGATGCCTTACTTGACATTATTCTTTTTAAACCAAAATTTAAATATGTCAGTTTGAAGTTTTAAAAATACAGTAGAAAAAAGGATTTTTTTTTATAGTAAAATTCTAATTTTTTTTAGTTTTTAAAAAAATCCATATTAAATTATTTATTAATTATTTGTAATTATAAAAAATTAAAATATTTTTAATTATTTCAGATTGGAAATGAATTAAAAGACATTCTCATTAAAAAAACATTGCTATTGAAATTTCGTAGTTTAACTGTCCCATTCACCATTTCTATATTGTTATCTCTAATGTCAGAATAATAATAAACGTCATTTTTAAGCCGCCAACTTTTCAATTTTTTGACAGTATACAAACGGTCAAAAAATTTTATATAAAAATTTTAATTATTATTTATATTTTAATTAAAGTTATTTACAATTTAAATTTTTATTAAATTTACAAGAAATTTAATAAATTAAATAATTTTTTATATTTAAAAAATTTCTCCGAACTAGCAAAATTTTTTCATTAAAATCTTTAAATTAAATTATTTAAAGACATGACTTCAGTGACCATATCATAACACTTAGTAAACAAATACAGTCATTTTTAAAGTACCCACTTTGTTTTTGTTTCAATTTTAATCTAAAAAAAAAACCCTTAAGTTGTGTGATAAAAATGCAAACATTTTAAAAATATTATTGTAAAAAAATTGTTTAAAAAAAAATAAAAAATAAAAAAAAAACTAACATTGAAATGTCACAGTAAAAACATCAAATTGTTGGAAAATAACAGAAAAATATGCAAAAATATAGTTGCGGTCAAACAAGTAAGTTCTATTTTTGTAAAATGTATTTAATAAATTATAATTAATTTTTTTAAGTCCAAACCAATTAATAATTCTTTATTTAGTCGAAGTTGACGAGCAAATTTAAATGAATTTATTGTAATAATTGATAGTTTTTAACAAAATATAATTTGTTAACAACTTTATTAAATTTTTAACTTTAAAATATAACTCACACTCAATATTAACTATCACTCAAATATGTAATAAACATAGTGCCACACATTGAAGTTGTGTTGTAAAATTAATTATAATCAATTTTACTAATAAGAATGTTACCGCCCATCTCATTTAAAAATTAACTTATGCTACAGTCTACTCCGAATTTGATAAAATAAAATAAAGTTTTTAATATTTAAATGCATTTAATTATTATTTGGTTACTGTATTAGCACAACATTGACATCATGTTTATGCATAGCTAAAAAATTTTCATTACTTTGTTTTCAATATGGTTTTGTTCCATTAACTTTCTGCTGAAATTCCAACAATTATTATATACAATTTATAAAATATTTTGTTGCAAATTTTTGAAGGATTCCATACACATATACACAGAAAAAGAAATTTTCATGTTTTTAACTTCCAAAGTGCAAGGAAAGAATTTTAATCTATTTTTTTTTTTTTATCTTACACTTACCTATAAGTTTAAAAAACGTGAAAAAGTGCATACATACTCTAAAACGAATCAGTTAGGGTTGCCATAAATGCAAAAGAAAATTTAATATTCAATATTCAATATTTTTAAGCTATTAAAATATCATTATTGAAAACTGAAATATGTATGACAAAAGTTTCGAAATTTATTTTTGTATTATTTCAAACCTGGAATGGTCCATTAACTTTGAGACTTGTATATAATTAACTACAATTTTGTTTATTTTGTAATAATCAGATGTTATGATCTCCGGTTCCAAATCCTAGTTATAAATCAAATATAAAACCTAACAATAACTGTGAAATATGAAGTTGTAAGTATTTAATTTAAAAATAATTTATTCAATAATTCATTCAAGATAAATGATGTAAAATTAAAAGCTGTTTTGCCACCATAATGGTGGTGTAGCACATATGTAACATTATGTACAGTGAGTTGATCATTTTACGTACCTTCATATTATATTATTATTATTATTATTAATATATTTGTCTAGGATGAGGTGTAACAAACGCATTCAATTAAATGTGTTTTGTTGGATGTGTTTTATTTTAGAGAATAAAAATACAAACTAAATAGAAAATAAACAAAATGTTATCATATTATTATTCATTACATGGTGCAGTGGTTAAGGCAGTAAGCTTTTAATAGAAATTTGTGGGTTCAAATCCATCTTGGGGCAAAACGTTTTTTTATTTTTTTTTAATTCTATAAAAAATTTTACAGAAAACTCGCATTTATTATTTTAATAATTATTAATTTCTTTTTTTTTGTTATTATTTTTATTTTAAAATTCAAAAATGTGTTACAAAACAATACATATGCTAGGTATATATACAATAATTTTAAATTATTTGGCATATACGTAAAAATCAAATAATATGATGGTTTAATTTTTTTGACTAGGTATTTTTTTTTGTTTTTTTCTTTTTGATTCTTCGTAGGTACGCACTATTTACTGGTATATAAACAATTTGATTATATATATGTAACAAGTTAATATTTCAATTCTGTTACCAAAAATTTTATAAATAGAAATACATTGAAACTAAATGCAAAAAATTTTATATATAGAAATACATTGAAACTAAAAACAGAACACCTCACCTCACCAACATTTATACATATTTTTTGAATTTATATAATATTTTCAAACTTAATAACTAAATAGAAACTGAATACAAAACAAAAAAATGTTAGCAGATTATTAATCATTGTATGGTACAGTGGTTAGGGCGCTAGACTTTTAATAAAAAGATCCCGGTTCAAATCCATATTACGGGAAAGCTATTTTATTTTTGAATTCGTCTTTTTTTTTTCATCATTCTTTTTGTAACAAAATCCTTTTATATAAGAAATTTTAATTTATTCATTTATTCATATTTTATGTACAATAATTTTAATTTTTTTGTTTTATTATTTGCCACACGAAAAAATCAAATATCGTATTAATTTTTTCTTTTTGATTCTATTTAGGTACGCATTATTTACATAAACAATTTGATTATATTTAAAAAGTATTTAAATTCTTATGACAAAAATTTTATATAATATAGAAATACATTGAAACTATATGCAAAAAAAAAAAACAATTTAATATTCATTATTAAAAAATGTACACACTTCCCCTCACTTCACCTACATTTACATTTATAATTTATTTTTCTATTTAAAATTAAATGCGAAAACAAGAAAACAAAAAATAAAAACGAAGCAAGAAATGTTACATCGATGGCTTAGTGGTAAGGACGTCGGCCTTTTTAAAGAAAAGTGCCGGTTCAAATCTTAGTCAGGGCATATTTATACTCGTACAAACAAAATGTTTTTTTTTTAAGTTCATCTTTTTTTTTTCTTATTTATTCTTTTTGTAATTAAATATAATAATTTTTATGTGCGAAACTCTTATTCTATAAAAAATTTTATAGAAAACTCTCATTTATTTTAATAAATATATACAATAATTTTAAATTTTTTTTTTTTATTATTTGTCATACACGTAAAAATCAAATAATATAGTATTAATTTTTTTGACTAGGAATTTTTTTTTTCTTTTTGATTCTATTTAGGTACGCACTATTTACTCTCTCTTAGATAAACAATTTGATTATATGCAACAAGTTATTCAATTCTGTTACCAAAAATTTTATAAATGAAACACATTGAAACTAAATGCAAAAAATTTTATATATAGAAATACATTGAAACTAAATGCAAAAACAAAATACAATTTAATTTTCATTAATGCAAAATGTAAACAGCATACCTCATCTCACCAACATTTATATATATTTTTTGAATTTACATATATAATATTTTCAAACTTAATAACTAAATAGAAACTAAATACAAAACAAACAAAATGTTATCAAATTATTAATCAGAGTATGGTACAGTGGTTAGGGCGCTAGACTATTAATGAGTAATACGTCCCGGTTCAAATCCATGTTGTGGCAGAAATATTTTATTTTTGAATTCGTCTTTTTTTTATCATTCTTTTTGTAACAAAATCCTTTTATATAAGAAATTTTAATTTATTCATTTCTTTCTTTTTGTTATTATTTTTATAACAAAATTCAAAAATGTTTTTCAAAAAAATATAATTGTAACCATATATACACATTTTGTAATTAAGCAGACTAAAATAAATTTACTTAAGTTTTATAAACTAATTACAAAATACAGTTAATTAAAATACAGTTTTTCATTTCTTCTTATTAGTATACATTTTTAGAGTGTCTGACTCCGAAATGTTGACACGCAGATTCATTTCCGGATGGAAGGATATATTTTTATATGCATATAAATTACAAATAATTCCTTTTTTTCTTTTTCTTTACACAATTATTTGGCAAAGTGCAAATTATACATTATTCCGAAATTCCAAGATTTTATATATTTTTGATAATAAATTCTAATTTAATATAATGAAGTACGTCGTTCTATGGCGGGCCAACATCTAGTATAGTTATATTCGTTTTCTACTCATTTTTAAGATATAGGGCATTCACTAAGTCTATTTAGACTAAGCTTCAGTTTCTTTAATCGTTAAATTCAATATAGCATTGGTTACTCGGCTGCAGTTGTAGCTAGTCATGTACAAACAAATATTACTTTTGTGCGCCATCCATTATTCTATGCCAGAGTTATTTATATATTTATATTTAATGATAATCTTATATTATAATATTAAATATTCTATTACGGTATAATTATACAATTTTACTATATTTTTCCGGTGTTTGAATCTCAGACGTTTCACATGAAAGGCGGCGTCTTTACCACTACGCCATTGGTCAAATACATATTCATATGGTTATATACTAATTATACATATAATACGTTCTACAATTTTTATCTAATATACCTAGTGACATGTATTATAAACGAAAGACTATTTTTTATTCATTCGCGAATATTATACTTTTTTAATTACACCCCGTTTTATATTAAAAAACCATACATTTGGTCACCCTAAACACATTCTAATAATTTGTAATACTTGTATATAAAGGTATTTATAAGGTGTTCATACATTTTGTATTGTATACGTAGTGTTAACATACATATATATATGCTATACATTAAATTGGAAACAATCTAAATTGCGGAATGTTAAATAAAATTTAACAGTTAAAAGGTTTTAAAGTAAAAACAACAAAAACTATTAAAAAAAAAATAAGAATAAAAAAAAAAAAAAAGATTTCTTTTGGTTGATACGTTGGCTAGTTTGGTTTTGTTTGGTTGAGTGTGTATGTATTGTACAATTTTAATATCGTTTTATTGCACTGTAGCATTTTTCAGGATATTATATCCTGTTATGTATTATATATATATATATATATTATATCTCGTTATATTATGTATACATTTATATAAAAAATAAAAAAAAAAAAAAAAAAAATTTATAAACAAGAAAATTAAATAAAAATAAAGTAATGAAAATTTTCATCGAAACCTGAATGAATATAACGTAAAATGATCAACTCACTGTACATAGTGTTACATATGTGCTACACACGAAAAGAGTAAAAGAGATAGAAAGCAATAAACGTATATGAATGAAAAAAAATAAGTAAATGTTTTAACCATTTTAATGACGCCAATATTGTTACGCTATCGAATGAAACGTTTTTTTTTTGTAACTTTTTGTTGTTGTTGTTGTTTTGACTTTTATATTGAATATGGAATATACACATACATGTATATATTCATATATCGGATCCTTTTATGTGGTTTCGAGATACGGTATTTTTTTTTATTTCTAGGTGTTCTTAATAAAAAAATAGCAATATTTTCTAAGGTATTCCAAGTACAGGATACAAACATATGTAGGTTTATTCACGTATACAACATTTGGTATTAGAATTTAAAAAAAAGAAATTTTTAAGATAAACATAACGAATGCAGACAAATTATAAATAAAATGAAATAACTGGATTATCTAAAAAAATTTCCGTAAAATTTCAGTTAAAATTGGAATTTTTTTAGAAAAATTCCTTTTAAATATAAAGAAATATTTGAGTTCAGGAGACGATTCTTTTGCCAAAAAAAAACTATATTAATAAAAACAAATTCTCTAAATAATTAAATTAAATAATAAAAGAATTTTGTGTTAAGACAAAACTTGTACTTATTGCTAGGAAGTTCGATATTAGGTTTTAAAACTTAAAAGTAATATAAAAACTTAATTCTGCCAAGAATTTTTTAATAAATGCTTTTCTATTTGATTAAAGATTGTATGTAACATGTGAATTGAATTTTAGAAATGCGTTTAAACGTATATTTAATGTAAAATAATTTTTATTTTTTTTTTATTTGCGCTATAAAGTATGCAATATCAATTTTAATTTTTGTTTTAATTTGGTTTGAAAATTTTAGAGTCTTCTGACTTTTATCAAATATATTTAATTTTTATATACGTGTATACGTGAATAAACCTACAAGTTTGAATTTTTAAAACCTAATATGAGCACTGATCATCCTTTAATTTTGACTTTAATATGGAACTAATGCATGTAAAGAAATTCTTGAACGCCTAAAAACCTGCAATTCAATTAAAATTTTTACATTCAAATTATTTCTGATATATAATTAAATTTACTTTTAAAACTAATTTTTAGTTAGTAAATTTTATATTTTAAAAGTAATTTTATTGGGTTAATTTAAATATATTTTTCAAAATACAAAATTAATTTATAAAAAATGTATTTTTGAAATGTATATATTTATTTAGTTGGTATTTGTAGAGTTGGTATTTGTAAAGAAACCTTTCTTTCTTATAAAATAAATTATTATTAAGAAATAATAAGTAAATTAAGTTTAATAGTTTTCAATAATAATCTTAAAATATTTCTTTACAGTTAAAAAATTGTAATTTTTCATTTACCAATGAAATATAACCCCTAAAAGTATGCAATTGTAGAAAACTTCTTTTAAAGATATGTTCATCATAATTTAAAATATTCTTATTATCATACATATATAAAAAGAAGTATATATTAATACTATATACTACAGTTAAACAAAATTTACAAAATTTCAACAAAATTTTCATTCATATTAATAACTTCGTGGTTGATTTTTCTTTTAATCTAGTTTTAGTTAACAAAACTTAATAAACTTTAATAAAGTATCACGCTAACAGTCAATTTTCATGTTGATTATGATAGAAAATTTTGTTCATACGTACGAACATTCAGTATTTTTTTTTTTTTTTTTAATTTTTCTTTTTATTTTGTTTTTTTTTTTTTTTTGTATTTTCCAGATAAAACAACATGAACACAATAATATACAAACAAATAAAAATATTATAAAGCTGTAGAATTGAATAATGCGAGTGAGTTAATATTATAAAAATACATCGAAAATAACGACAAAATAAAGAAAATCTGCAAAGGAAGGAAAGAGAAAGAAAAAAAAAATAAAAAAACGAAAAAACAAAATTGAAAAGAAAATGAAAATTTTTCCAAGATTAAAAAGTTAAAAACGGAAAAATTATATCATGGCAGGAAGGCAAATATTACAAAAAAAAAAAATTAAAAAGATGAAAAAAAAAAATAAAAATTAAATTTTTCGCGTGATAAACTCAAATGCACACACGTCAATTTCATTTTTTTTTAAAAATTTTTCGTTTTTTTGCATTCAGAAATAAAAAAGAGGTGAGTTTTCCTTCAAAAAAAAAGTTTAAAATACGAAAATGAAATTTTTAATTAAACTTTGGGGTTTGAAGACTTTAAACGGCCCGTGGGATTAGGCACAAGCAAAAAAAAGGATATACAAGATAACTTTAAGAACTCTTGTTGTAAAATTTTTTTAATTATATTTTCATGAAAAATTAAAATTTTTTTTTTGAAGGGTTAAACATGAAATTTGTGTGTATTTTGATGGATTGAAATCTTATAAATTTTTGATAACTATGACCATAATGGTGAAAAGTTACCCTTTAAAAAAATAAACGATTAAATTGAAATTTATGCGATTTTCCTTTGCAAATTTATAGAAATAAAATAAAAATATTTTAAATACTTGGTCTACCAATGCAAATTAAAATTTATTAATATATTAATTTTTTACTCCTTGAAAATTAAATTATTTAAGGATATTTTGAAGCTGCAGAACCTTTAATCTATTATTGAGCGTTTGATTGACCTGCAGGACCTGTTTTGTAAGTTTAAAAAAAATTATGTTAAATGCGGTTCTTTTGATCGAATGGTTCTAGTGAAGTATTGTTGAAGCTCTATTCTTTGTTGTTATAATTTGATTTTTAGTTTATTTAATTTATTCATATTTAATATTACAAATCATATTGGGTTTTGCAATATAACCAACAACATCACCTATTAAACTATAAGTTATATCATATGTTTTAATTTTTAGGAAGTATCATCTCGCTTTCAAGAGGCACCAACGAAGATGCACAAAACAGAATCACTAAAGCTAGAACAGCCTTCGGTAGACTTCATCCCATATGGAGCACTTCATCCTATCCCAAATATCAAGACAACCCAAACTAATGTTATAAAATTCGTGCGTAAAATCTACATTCAAATATGGCTGCGAATCATAGTTGCTCACTAATTCCATTAAGAATAAATTACAAGTCGTCATAAATAAACATATTAGAATAATATGCCGAATATTCTGGCCCAACAGAATAAAAAATGCGGACTCTTAGGCACTAACCAACCAGAAACCAATAGTGAAACTAATCACCAGAAGGAATTCGAGGTGGATAGGATATACACTAAGGAAAAATTAAGAATGCATAACAAGAATTTCCGATCCTATAGGCAGATCCAGATAAACTAATAGACCTACAACAACATTGAGATGAATGGTGCTAGATGAATTAAGAGACGATTTTGTTGGAATTATATATGTACGAAACACCTTGTAAGTAAGGTAAGTTTTGTATCCTATTTAAAAATAAGAATAAGCTCAACCTCCCACTTTTTTCACATATATATTTTTAAAAATTCGATTAGGAAGGATTTCTGTGTTGTATACAAGATCAGGAGACGACAACCAAAAAATAGTCAATAAGCAATTTAAAATTGAATGAACTATAACTAAGGTTATAGATCTGACCAATGGCGTAGTGGTAAAGACGCCGCCCTTCATGCGGAAAGTCTCGGGTTCAAACCCCGTTCATATCATATCTAATAAAAAAAATATCGTAAAATTATATAATTATATCGTAAATAAGATTTAATAAAAATATATAAATAATTCTAATGTAAGATAATAGATGGCGCACAAAGTTAACATTTGCGCATTCATATTACATAACCTTATACAATAGCTACAGCCCAGTAATCAACGGCTTAGTGAATATTATGATTAAAAAGAAACTGAAGCCAAGTTTAAAATAAACTTGGTGAATGCCCTATACTCCTTAAAGGAGTGGAAAAGGAATAAAAAAAAAAAAAAAAATAACTAAGGTTATAGATTCATTCAGAATATATTTGTAAATAGTAAATAAATGTGTAATGAAATTTGTCTTCCAGAAATTTGAAAAATTGAGATTTCGAGTTTTTTTTCATATGTAGGTGGGGAAGATTTTTGCATTGCAAAGAATAATTGTAATACAATGAAGCTACAGCCTAACTCAACTTCAAAATCCAGATATTCTTAACTTTTTAAAATAGTTTACATATTTAATACTAGCTGTAGAAAAATTGGTTGATTAGTTGATTAACAAATTGCATAAACAAAAGCCGTTGTTGTACAAACCAAAAGTTCATTGCATGTATTCCCTAACAATCATTCGCGGCAGCCCCCACTATTTTTAAATTTTTATTTGTTGAAATATGCATGTAAAACATAATTGGGAGAGATTTTATAGTTGGCTACAAGTACAGGATTATACGCTTTTTCAAGAATATTTATATATTTGTATACGTGAGATTCTGAATTACGAGGGATTTTGGAGTTGGATTCAAATCAGGGTTTTAATAATTTGTTTAGCGGGGGTTTGGAGGCGGCAACCCCCACCATTTTTAAATTTTTATTTGTTGAAATATGCATGTAAAACATAATTGGGAGAGATTTTATAGTTGGCTACAATTACAGGATTATACGCTTTTTCCAGAATATTTATATATTTGTATACGTGAGATTTTGAATTAGGAGGGATTTTAGAGTTGGATTCAAAATCAGATTCAAAAACTATTTTTAAATTTTTACTTGTTGAAATATGCATGTAAAAAATAATTAGGAGAGATTTTATAGTTGGGTTCAATTACAGATTGGAATTTTTTTTTTTGAAATTATGAAAATGGAATTTCGGAAATGGAATTTTTTTTTTGGAATTTCGTACCCAACCCTGTTCCAACATGTACCTATGGTATATAAAGGCTTATATTATCCTAACAGTTGAACAGTTAGCACTTAAAAAATAAAAACAAAAAAAAAAAAGACCCAACCCAACCCATCCCATGTTACATTTTTGTGACAAATATTTGTATTAAAGCAAAAAGCTACCAAATAAATAAAACAAATAAATAATTGAGATTAAAGAATTTTTCAATATTTTTTTATACATACAATAACGGAACATATTGTATGTTAAAAAACAAAATACATTGGGTACAAAAAAAGCGCAACTTTTTGCATGTTTTTATTGTGATAAGAGCGCCATTCATTTAAAATTGAACGGAATCAACTAAAAGTTAAGACCAAAATTAATTGAGTAAAAAAAATTGGTTGGAGGTTTTGTTTAAAAAAGAATAGTAGTAAAAAAAATTCATAGGTACTCTTTTATATAATTGTGATTTTATCAATAAAAAAATTTATTATTTTAATTACGGGTTGTTTAAATTTTTTTTTTTTTATTCATTTTATGCTGTTATCGAAGTGAAATGAATTTTTTTCATTTAATTTTTTATCTGCTATCGTTGAAACCTGGTAAAAACATATTTTACCTATTTATTTGACTTTTATTTTAACTATAAAAAAAAAACCGAATCCGGTGGATTGGTCCAGGAAAATTATTAACTGTTAGTATAATATGTGACTTTTAATATTAGTACCAATTTTTTTTTTTAAATAAAAGTGAAATTAAAAGAAAATGCAAAATGAATGAAAAAAAAAAATTACATTATTAAAATTAAATGATTCGGAATAAATTTACATATTTTCTTTTATTTTCATATTCGAGTATCGAAATAATTTTGTTAGTAGGTATATATAAACTCCCTCTTCTCATACTTGTACCTACTCATTTTTATATTCAAATGTATGATTCAATAGGGTCTTTTTGGTGTCTTGTTTTAAATTATAAATATCGAATTATTATCACTGGCATTGTTAAAACGAAATTTGTTTTTATTTTTCGGTCTTAAAGCCTTAAAGTATGCTTTAATATTGGAGTGTATAAATTGATTTTGATCAATGGACAAACATGAAGAGGGATCGGTGGCTTAGTAGTTGGTTAGCTGACGTATCAAATGAAGTAAATACCGGAATAAAGTACTGGAAGGTTTTACTGGAAAATTTCATTATACAAATTTAATAGTTAAGGTTAAGGTAGTCTATTAATTCTTTGTACAATCAGCATTGAAATATGGCACTCCGATCTTGTAAAACACAAGTGCTAGCTTAAAAACATTTTTGATAAATTTGAAAAAATAATAGTGTAATGGTATGTTCAAATAAATTATGTAAGCTTAAATCTGACAACAAGTCAGGTGACCTTATTAAAGTTATATTTCAACAAGTACTCGATCAAAGAATCAAAAATGAACAGAATATATTGTTTTAGGATAAAATTAAATCGGAATTATCACTTAGCGCCGTAGAAAATGATTCTATATTAAAATATATTTTACCACAATAAATATTAAATTAAAAATACTATGCTTGCCAACTTCATATCAACTCCTGATAATTTGATCTTTTTAGACAACAATTGTTATATTCTTTTCCAAAATCATGTCTCCTTTTTATTTCACTATATAAATGGGATTCATGTAAGCTTTAAAAATTTTAAAGTAATAGAAGGAAGAAAATTTCAAATACGATAAGTCTATGCTGAATAAAACAAGTACTTAATAGATAAAGTTTGCGATTGGCAAGGGTAGGCTATTTTTTTCTGATACGAGTTTTGATAATCCATTATAAATTTTTTCAGGCCATTATTCTGCCCAATCTGTTTGGGTGCTTATCCCATTATTTTGCCTACGGGGAAGTTTCATCTTCTCAATAGTAGTCTCATAGTACCAAGGGCAATAGTTTCCATGCGCCTTTTGAAGGTTTTTACTTACCATAGAAAAAAAGCCGGAAAGTAAAACTGCATGAAGTGAATTGAAGCAGGAAGAACTTAACTTGTTATCGAAATAATAAGTTTTGGAAACCTGTCATGTTGAAAACATTTTAAAAACTAATTTAAAAAGAAATTGAGGGTAATATTTTCAGAATGCTTATTTCTATTCTAATCTAACATATCTTTATCTATCCATTAGACCATTTTGCAATTGAAATCATTTTCATATTTAATAAATCTAATAAAAAAATGTCCTCGTCCACAAATCAGTTTCTGTTCATAATAAATTTCTCTTCCATCAACTTCTTATTATATTTTTAATAATACATAATTCAATTTTACATTCCTAATTTCTTTCAAAATCATTTTCTTTTAATATTTTTCATTTTGTAAATATTAATTACACAGTTTCCGAATTTAAGCTAATTTTCCAGAGAAGGTATTCATTTAAATATAATTCAATGTTAATTACTTCTAAAAAGAAATTCTATCACTTCTGAAAAATAAAATAAAAACTATATTTTAAAATTTTTTAAAAGCAACTTTTAGAAACTTATTTTCCATTTTGTTTTTAAAGAAATTTTTTTTAAATTAAACATAAACATCAACACTCCCACTAACAATAGATTTTGATACCCGTAAAAAAGGACACTTTATTTTGTTTTCTTTGTATTCAAAAAAAAGTTTTTAAATCAAAAAATTTATAATTAATTTGAAAATATTTTGATTTAAGATAATTTTAAAGAAAAATATGTTACTTTCAATATCCGAAAGTTGTTGCATCTTCTTAAAAGAGGAATGTCTCATTACTGAACACAGTAACGCAAGGTGATGATCTATGAATGATCTATTTAACTAAAGTCAATTAGATATCTGCTTAAACAATTCCAAAATAAAACCAGAAGAAGTATAGATGATTATTTCTAGATGGTTCAAAATTTGTTATGAAAACTCATGTCATATTAGAGCAGCAGTAGAATATGTTATCATCAAATGTCGTCGCTTCTGTGGAAAATCTTACTTTTCAACTTCTTTTTCAATTCACCCCCCAGGTTTTCGTCTTATAATCATTTTCATTATTTTGTCTTTGCTATTTTTAATAAATCTACATATGTAGGATTACTTAACAGAGATTCCTTGGAGTTACTAACCACGAGAAAATGATTCTTCGAGTGATAATTTATCACGAGGAAAGAATTCTTCAAGGAAATTCTTTCAACATTCAAAAATAAAAAGAGCTTAAAAATGAATTAAATATAAATCATGACGCCAGGCAGGATGCTTAAATCTTTTTTGGGGTCCTTAAATATTGATTTTATCATTACTGGTGCTGGTACTTATAAAATTAGTCTGTACTTCCAACAGACATTTGAGGTTATAGTTAATTCCTTATTGAATGACTGATCCTATCTACTTGTTACATTTTATTTAAGAACTCCATTTCTAGTTCTATTTATATTAACGACACATAATTAACGATAATTAACATACAAATAAATCAAAACAATTTGGATGAAGGTCTGTCGTAGAATCCTTAAAATGTATTGGATCTAAAGCTACACAAGTCCTGAAGTCCACAACAGAATAAACAGCAACTCGAAACTACTTGAAATAGTCGATTAAAGAAAAGCTTTGGTCAATTTATGCATACATTAAAAAGAAGAAGTAACAACATCAAATGAAGTACAGAAAAATGTCACAGTCTCAACTTCAAAATCAAAATTCGATATGCAGCTGACGAAACTTTAAAGGAATACTTTTGTCTATATCTATGTCCTACAGATTCAAACTTTAATAGTAACATTGTACGTTTATAATTATTCAGGCAAAACAAAATTAAAATTGTTTTTGTTTTCGTCTTTTAAAGTTCTGACAAACAACAAAAAAACAACAAAAATAAGGACACATTCTATGGGTGTATAGGGTATAGTTTACTCTAGAGGAAAACAAATATATTTTTAGACGAGACTTTTTAGAAAAAAAAAAAATGTAATTAAAAAATCCTAATTTTATTAAGTTCTCACTCCTATCCTGAAAAAAATTTAATGAAACAATAAATTGAACCAGCAAATAACAAACATAAAAATAACTGTAAAAATGACAAACAGCTACAGAATGAAAATAAACATTAAATAATTTTACACGAAAAACAAAATTGTTTTGTTGTTGTAAAAAAGGACTAACTACCTTTTTTTTTATTTAACTTTTTACATATTAATAGGATCCCCTCATTCCATCATTCATTTGCTCATTCTGTTTAGTGATTTGTCCTGATTTTCGTATACCTAAGCTTATACCGTTAGAAAATAATTTTTATTTAAAGATAAAATATTTTTGCCCTTGTTTGGGTAATTTTTTTTTTTACTAATTCTATTCTTCCTTATTTTGTATAATAATTTCATTTGTTTTTAATCTTCTGTCTTGACGTCTCCTGTCTAGTCCAAAACATTTCATCAATGTTTTGTTTTTAAATTAAAAAAGAAAGGAAAGAAAAAAAATTTGAGGAAATTGTGTCTTGGTTTGTAATTTACTGCTATGTCCTTATGCATTGATGTTTACATCAATATATTGATGGAATATAATAGTATTTAGGTTTAAATGTGTTTGTGTAGACAATTGGGTTTGGTTTCATGGATATTAAAAAGGACAGTGACAACAGTCAGTAACGAAAGTGTTGAGGTGAGAGGAATTGAATTATCAAATAGATTTGAAGAAGACTAGTCGATAGTGGAATATAATTTGAAGTTCATATTTTGTAGATGTTTTGATAATAAAATGGTGTCAAACAGCAGAATTGAATTATAAAATAGAATTTAAATTGGGTAGATAGATATAATAATAAGATTAATTTATTTATTTTAAGACGGGCAATGGAAAGCTCAAAAGCCAACCACTGTAACTTTGTGATGCTCCTTTAGGTAGTGTGTTACTTTATCATACCAAAATCATGACCTTTTTAAACGAAGTTAAGTAGTATCTGTGATACAAATGTACAGTTTTGTTGTACGGATGGGGATATGGAAGGATTTTTGAATTAGGAAATTAGTGATTGTAACCTTTCCCTTTTTAATTAGAAGATTGTGATTGTTGGATGGTGGTAGCCTGGATACAATTTAAAGCTAATATTTCCTCGGTAGCGATATCCAAAGTGAGTAAAAAAGGAGGAATTGCATATTAGAGTAGGCTGAATTAGAACATGGTAAGTTGAAATACTTTTAATACAAAATTCTTGAACGCCAATAAATGTTGTTTAAACGATTCTAATGCTTAGTATACAATAACTGAAAACTCGAGTAAATCTTTCAGTTATTCTATACATTAGGTTGTTGTATTTCGTGAAATAATGATTTGATAAATTAAATCTGTGATTAAAACATTTGTCTTAACATTTTGAATCTCTAAAACTTACAATCCAACGTTTTAACACCGATTCTATTAGTTTGTTCAGTTTGATTGCACATTGCTTCGTCTGCAGATGGGTTATGCTGTCCTCGTTAATTTCTGTTATTAATGTCTATATGATATTAATTATTTAACACCATTATTATTGAGTTACCTTTCAATTACAAAAAACGACTAATAGAGCTGGTCATAAAAATTTACTTCATTACTAATTGAAAACGATTTGTTGAACTTAATATCTGTGCTCCGTGTCAGCCGTTAATTGAACATTGAAAAAGTATTAAAGTCTTCAACATTTACCTATACACCCAAAAAAATAACATTTCGAAATTGTTAGATGATTTAAGTGAATTCAAAATCAAGGTGAAGTGATAAATTTATAATAAAAATTATTTTATTTGTATACCTCTACTTACTTCAAATTTTATCTAGAGGATATACCGTTATAAAATAGGAAAAAGGAAGTTAGATATTTATTTTAGCACAAAATAAAATTTATTTTCGTTTTTTTTGTTGGTAATTTTATGACATTTTTATTATACTCCGATACAGTTATGTTGTTGGGAAATTTCCCCTCAATATTTAAACCACTAAGCTCACTTCTTGCGGCATAACTTTTGAGGAACAGCAACAAAAAAGAAAACAAAGAGTTTATTTTGTTTTTTAAATTAAATTTTATCAAAGGAAGACTATAGATAGATAGTTAAACATTTTGAAGAACTGGTGAACCCTGCTTTACATTCCCATACACATCTCAAACAATTTAAAACAAAATAATTTAATGTTTTCCTTCCTTTGTGTGCGATGATAAAAATTTTAAGTGACGTACCGAAGACAACAATATCTTGGATGATAATACAGTAATAGGTATGTAAGATGAAAATGATAATGCGGAGATGATGATATGGAGTATAATTCGGTGTAAAAATGAGTTCTTACAATAAATACCATGTTATAGGTATAAATTTATTAATTTTTTTGTTTTATATTTTGTTAAATTTCTGTACAGTATATGTATGTATCGCATTGTAAAGGTTTTGTATTACTTTTCCAGAATCCAGAAGCTAATGATAATTTTTAGTTGTTGTTGTTTTGTGTATAAAAATAAATT
This sequence comes from Dolichopus griseipennis, assembly GCA_963082915.1. NCBI lineage: Eukaryota > Metazoa > Arthropoda > Insecta > Diptera > Dolichopodidae > Dolichopus > Dolichopus griseipennis. The sequence continues at coordinate 87,636,988 of OY720444.1, forward strand.
AGTTAAGTGAAAATTGAAAGCTGAGCAAAATATTTTTTTAAGTGGATTCCCATTCCCAAGTAAAATTGAATGAAAAAATTAAAGATGGCTAGAAAATATGAAAGGAAGGCAGGCAGTGAGGAATCGATGAAGCTTCGGAATATATCTACAAATTTTTAATATAATGCAGAAGCATTTTTTTATGTTAATCAGAGAAGATCGTGACTAAGATAAGTTTATGCTTTAAGGTGTATTTTAATGTAATGAAAATATTCTATATTTAATATAAATTGTCATAAAGGAAGTTTGTGTTTTGGAATATTCATATAAGTTATTACATACATATATATATATATGTATATATTCAAAGATCTAAGAGGCAGGTTACATTGTATACAGGTATTTACAATTTCTTCATAGTACATACTATCAATAGGTCCTGGTGGTATATACAATGGGTTTGCAAAGTTATGTCGATTTTTAAAATGTCGACGCCAAATAAAGTGACTTGCACAATAAAGTGATTCTTGAAATGTCGATTCGAAATTAAAGAAAAGAAAATTCAATATAAAAGCCAATTCAATGGCGATTTTTAAAAATATTGAAACCCTGATGTTGAAACCAATTCTTTAGTGTCTCCGGGGATTGCCACCTCCAAGAACTCTCTAAACAAATTATTGAAACACAGATTTTGAAACTAACTCCAAAAATCAACTTGATGCATATTCTGGAAAAAAGCGTATAATCTTGATTTTAATACCAAATCTAAAATCGCTCTTAATTGTTTTTATGAAATGGAAATTTTTTTGATTTAGTCAACATTCTAAAAACCGATATTTTCTTAATTAATATTTTGGAAAGTCGACATATTTGGAAAATAAATCTATATTTTGTCAGTCGACTTAATGGAAGTCTACATAAGGTAAGGATCCCATATAATATAGATCTAAGGTAGTTAATTGAGATTGATGTGTTGTATAGAGAATTAATAAATAAGGTGAGAGATGTACTATATATGATGAAAACAAAGAAGAAGAAGAAGAAGAAGAAGAAGTAGAAGATGATGAAAAGAAAGATTGTATATACAACCAAATAAGTAAAAGAATAAAGTTAATGAAAAAAAAAGATTATAATTGCGGAAGACAAACTTCAACAAAAGTGAAGATTGTATAAATTAAAATTATATTTTATATAATTTATCAAATATATGTATGTACATATTAATTTATTTTATTACCAACAGTCTTTTTAGGGTTTTCCCCCTTTCATTTTTATTTTGTATATTGACAGACTTGTAAATGACATGTGTAATATTTACCTTGAAATTTTCTAATTAACGTTTGATGAAGAACAAGATGAATTTTATGAATTACCTTAATTTTATAATAATATTATATATATATATATATATATAATATACATATATAATATAATTACACATTGATTTTTATTAAATGAATTTTTAGGTTTACAGTCTCATATGGATACGCTTGACTATATGAAGCATTAGACATAAGTTGATAAGTTAATATTGATAATTTTTGGAAGGAATTGAAATAAGAAACCATATACAAGAATAATATTAGGGTAACTTCAATATAATTTAAAAAGTAATACAGTTAAAAGAAGTAAATCTACTTTTATTAATATATTTAGTATTGAATATTAGGTGTAATAATGCTAATTAAATAATAATTTAAAATGGACTTGAAGTTAACAGTGTATATGTACTAAGAAATAAGAAATTTTCTTGTGACCTTTATATTTTGAAGACTTTTTGTATTTTAAAAGTCTTGTTAATCTTATACACATTTAAACTCCGTTTTGTAAATTGTACCAAGTCTTACGGATGGGTGTCAAATTTCCAAAACCAAAATCTATTTAGGCCTGTAGTAATCAAATCTTATTAAAAACCGATCGTTTAAGACTCAGGTTATTTGTAATCCTAGCAGATTATTGATGTTTGAGGGGAAACCAGCCTTTTTTTTGGATGTGCTGACTATTCAATTGCTAAATTGATAACTCTAATTTTAATACAGGTGGAAGTTGCAAAAGAAGAAAAGGTTATGATTTTAATTTATCTCCACGAATTCGACGTACAAACTTTGCGAGGAAGATTCCTTATTACTTATTCCTTAAGTTCTTTATCACCTGTAGTTCATTTTTATGATTATTCATTATTAATTAATTTGAGCCAGATCACATAGGTGAAACGAGTCGATAATCAGATAAAAGCTTTCTTTAATTTGTACTGGAATTCAAACTTGAACTCTCGAATGAGAGATCGACATTTTAATATTATACTGTGTCATTGAGAGGTTAGACTATGCTTGTCCACCGTTATAAAATTTTTTTTTTTGGGAATCTGAAAAAAACCAAATAGTTTAAAAGTAATCCTCTTCTTCTGATGCCTATCCACTGCCAGATGTCATCGTGTTTATTCTTTGTTAAGGTGGCTACAGTATACTGGTATATTCTATTCTATTTGTGGTTGCATGAACTTTACTACGATTGTACACAAACCAGTTTGCTTCCTGATATTTTTCAGCCATAATAGTTGCTTTCTTTCTACTCCTCGTCTGCCTTCGACTATAACCATCAGTAATTCAATATTTTATTTCTCGTATTATATGACCAAATTGGCTACTTTTTTTTTCTAATTATTAAAAGAAATTCTATTTCTTTCTGCAGCCTGTGCAGAATTGCAATATTGGATACGTGATCTGTTACAAAATATCTTTAATAGACTTCTACAGGTCCACATCTCAAACTATTCTTATTTATTTATCATAGCTCTTTTGAGTGTACAGGCCTCTATACCATATAATAAAACTGACCAGACGAAACATTTAAAGAATTATAATCCTATTTTTATATTGAGATCACACTTTAATATTTTTCTATACTTATGTAAAAAGCAATTGTAGGGATTTTTATTCTGCTTTTGATTTCCTTATCAGTATTTTAGTCTGCAATCCGGAGCCAAAATATTTAAAAATTATTGATATTATTTATTTGCTGTAATTAATTGTTATTGATAATTAAAAATTTGTTTTATAATAGATACAGAATATAAGTATAATAACAAAAGAATAATATACTTACCAAACTATTTTCCATATAATTGAATTTTCCTCCTAAAAGTATGCAATCCGTATTTCTATTTTTTTTGAACTAAAATAAAATATTCCATCTGCTTAACATTCTCAGAAATTTATTCAATATCAATATATTTAATACAATTTAAATTTATTTAATCTTCTGTTTTCTTCAAAAATAAGATTTCTACAAAAAAAAAATACTAAATCACAATATTCTGGAACATCATTTACTCAATTTAAAAATGGTTGAGAGGAGGACGAACCCAATAAACTTTTATAAATTGGTAAAATAAAAATTGGAGTTTCCTTTTACTCCCATTTTTAAAAGATTTTCAAATTTATTTTTATTTTTTTTGCTCTTAAATTGTTCAAAAAAACCTAATCCTTTAATATTATTTTTATTTTGCAATTGGAGAACCAACAGGATTATCAGGAATTGAGGAAAAAAGAGGATTATTAAAGGAATAAAATGAAATAAAGGGAAGGATTATACAAATATTTTTGATTTTAAACTTATTTATAAGATCTCAGAAGAATTGCAAAAAAAAACAAAACCCATTTTTATTCAGAATTTAATTTAATTATTTTTATTTTTACTCATTTCAGTAAATGATTTCCAAATGATTCTCAAATGATTCCTTGGCATAATCATAGAAATTGTTTTGCGAATTAACAAAAATAAAAAACAACCGCAACAATAATGAAAAAAGTTATTTGATAACAATTGAACTGGCCCATTTGCCATTTGCTTCTATATTTTGAACTTAATATAGTTATTTCTCAAGAGATCTTGAGAATTTTTCTGAATATTTGTAATGCTCCAGAAAAAATCTTTGGATAATTTTGGAAAAATTGGAAAAATTTTGAAATTCATTGTAATGAATTCAGTTCTTCACCCCTGATTCTCTCTACAGCTCTTCATCTCTACTTCTCAACCATTTTCAGAGATTAAAGAAGGGGGTGAAAGAAAAAAAAAATATTTTAAAATTAGGTTAACCATCGTTTGAATTTTGAAACTTAAGAACTTTTCAATAATATTTATTTTTATTTTGCTTGGATTTGCTCATGTTTATTCTGGATTCTGATTCTATGAAAGATATTGGGGACAGATTTAAGGTTTTATTTTTTTGTATTGTCAAAATTGAATTCATTGAAAGAAACGAAGAATATCTTCTGAAGATTCTGAAGAAGAAGAAAAATAGAATTGGAAATTCATTTTTATTTATTGAAAAAATATGAAATCATTATTGATATTGAAGATTGGGTTAATAGAAAATGAGTACCTACTCAAATTTAATAAGAAAATATATATATATATATATTTACTTAGAAAATATATATATGGATAATTTTATTTATAAATAAGGATAATAAATAAATAATGAAAGATTTTTGTACCAAAAGAAAGTTTAAAAGATATTGATAGAAAATCCGAGGATTGAGATTTGGAATAAATTTAATAAGGATTGAAAAGAATTTTACTTCTAGAGTTTATACAGTAGTGGTTCATATTGTGGTTTGGTAACGTGTTTTATATTTGATTTGAAATTTAAAATTTAAATTTTCTTAAAGTTATCTAAAGAGCATAGAATTCTATATGAAAAAGTTTTGAATTAAATACGTCTTATGACGTAGACAAAGTATTAAGTAATAACACGGAATGTCTAAAGATGATATATGCAATTAAAATACTGACCTATTCCTGAAAATATAATATTAATGAGGCAGCAGCTAGGATACACTAAGGTCAAGTCTGTTGGTATATTTTAAAATTTTATTTAAAGTTAGTAAACTGGTTAATAGGAAGCTGAAACGTTTGTTGAACCCGATTAATACCAAATAAGTAGGTCTCAAAAATAGTTGGTATTGCTAGCTTTCAAAAAAATTTAAGAACGAAACGGACTTTTAAAAGTATTCTTCTTGTTTTGGTCTTTTTGTATACGAACCGTTATCCGTGCAGATCTGTTAGGTATAAATATATATTCCATTAATAATTAAGATTATTATTAATATTTACTTGATGACGATGGGTGCTGCCGTTTTGAAGATATTGTATTTCAAAGTTGAAGATTTTTAAAAAAAAGAAGGATGTTTAACATAATTCTCCAAACATTAAAATCTCTAAATTCGGCTTAGAAACCCGCTGAATATTTTTGTATCTTTGGAAAGCTCTTGTTTTTTATAAGTATAAATTATTCCAATAGTTTGAACCCAATGACGATGGTAGCTGAGTCGATTTCGAAAACCACTCTATGCCCCACTCTATGATGGTAGAATTAAAAAACTATTTTATTTTTTCATCAAATCCATCTCATTTATTTTCTAATATCACAAGAATAAACCAAATTACTTTTCACCATATCAATTCTTATAAATCACCTTGTTCTACTAATCGCATTAATGTAACAACACGCTCATAACAGAATGGCCGAGCATCAATACCCCATACAAAATCTAAATGATTAAATTCATGATCATCAACTAAAAATTTTCCAATTGGATTTGCCAATTTTTGATGTAATTTTTCAATATCACGTGGATCTGCTAACCAATCATTTGTTGAATAATGTAATGCTACTTTAGCTGTCACCCTTTCTAAATGATAATCTGGTGGTGATAAACTACCATATTTCATCAGATTTTTAATATAACCAAAATCATATTGTCTAAATTTACCGGAACGATTTAATTGTGAAAAATGTATTATTTGTTTTGTTGATGCACCAGCTGGTGTATGACCTACCATTACTGGTAACATTGTCTATAAATATTCAATATATAAATTCGAATTATATTTAATACACATTTTGTAATATAATAAAATATTTACCTTATTCATTTGTTCTGGATTGTATCCGGTTATAGCAAATATAATATTTTCACATATATCTTGTGTCATAGCACCATCTTTACAAAATAATCTGCCAACTAAAGATATAAATTCACTATTTGGTAAAAATTCATTGGGACCAATTAAAGATATCATGTGCTATAATAGAACCAAAGAGTCAATAGTAAATATAACTTTTCTAAGTCAATTTTAATTGCGCTTACCGATAAATTTTTCATTAAAAATGTTATGACTTTAATCAAAGGGCTTCTAATGTAATCTATGAAAGCTACAGGTGCTAAAGCATTCATTGAAATAATTTTATCACAATATTCAGGACGTTCACTGCACATAATCCAAAATGTTATAGTACCCTAAGCCATATACAATTTTTCATTTATTAGAATTCTATTAAAAAATTGGAGGCAATTCTATATTAGGTATATGAACTTACCTGTGAATGTCCAATATATTGTAATCTTTCAGAACTGGTTTCATTTAATACATAATCAATCATATTTGGTAAATCATATATACCAATTTCATGAAATGAAAATTGCCAAAATTTATTCTTATTTGGATCTAAAGTACGATGATTTTTAGAATAATGATTTCCACGAGCATTACCCATCCAAACATCATAACCAAGATCCCAAAGCATATAAGCTACAAAATCAACGAATAAAATTTTTATAGATCAGTTACATAGTATTAAGTTTAAAAATAAAATATTTTGTATTTTACCGAATCCCTTATCTGGTCCCATTAAAACCCATGTACTTGATGAATCCAATAAACCATGCATTAAAAGTACAGGTTTAGCACCTGGCCTAGCCATACGATGCATTTCTAAAATATAACCATCATCTGTTTCAACTTTATGTATTTCAGCTGGTCTTCCATATTTTTCAATTAATTGAGGCTAGAATTAGATTATAATTGTTTAGGTTAGTTTGTTGACTTTTTTTTGGGTTTTTTAAGGTGATAAGAAAGTGTGAGTTTGAAATATTTTTATGTCGTACTTAATGATAAAAGTTATTATTTCTGGTTAATTGAATACATAAGTATGGGGATTAATAATATTAAGTGTACATATATATAGATAAGATTAATTATATATATAAGTACTTGAATTATTTAATCATACTTGTTTTAATCAATTGCTACTTAATGTGGTTATTTTTTTCAATTAAATTCTAAAATTAACTGATAATGTGAGTAATTTCCCGGTTTTACTAAGATATACCGCAGAATGTAATATTATACATTTGTTTTGATTTTATTTAATTTATTTAAAATTTGAAAATAAGTTGATGACCATAAAGTAATATAAATAATAAAATCAGTTGAATTGGAAACTATTTTAAATTTAACTTATTAATAGGTATTGAATGTATTTTTGTTTGAAACTGATTGAGTAATTTTCCGTTTCCATGGTGAGGCTTCAGAAATCACAAACAGTGGATTTTGCAGAAAAAACTACAATCATATTGGTTTTCATATTAGAGGTTTCATCAAAAATCGCTCGCTCGATGCCTGATGTGTTTAAGCCGATGCCTGTGTGTTTAAGCCTTAATATTGCAGTAAAACTGAAGTATTTCATAGAAAGAGAATGAAACCATCAAACACATTGAGTATAAAATTAAAGTCTTTTTAAAAGGCCTATGGAAGAAGCAATTGCGAGTATTGAAAGAAAATGTGCTGCCGCCCTTAACTAGGAAATATGTAAAAATAATAAATGAAATTTAAAATACTTTTTATAAAATTGATTTGTTAATTCCGATCGCTGTCGTAAAGGTTAAGACGTCGACCTTTCAAACGAAGAAGTCGGTTTCAAACTCTGGTCGTATTCAATTAAATAAATAGCTTCTAATAGGGCAACACTTTATATGTGATAGTTTATTGTTTATAAATAAATAAATAAATAAATAAAATAAAGCCTTAGAAACTTTGTGAAAGATTGCCTGCAAACAATTACAGTTGCTATAATTCAGTATTGCATTGCATTTAAAAAAATGTGCTGCCGGCCTTAAGTAAGGAATATGCAATAATAAATTAAATTTGAAATATAATTTTTAAATAGTTTTTTAAATCAAAATTAAAATTTAATCTAGAATTTTACAAGCTCGTATTGAATTTTTTTTATAATCATATTTTAGATCACTGTTCCCATGTATTATCTACACATTACATACATAGCGTATTTTTAAAACATTCTATTCAAAACTTATGAATTAAAACTGTGGTGATTTAATTCGACATCAGCTTGATTAGTAAACAATTCGCATAACATAATAAAAATTCGCATAAATAATAAAAATCTCATTTAAATCTTAGATTATCTCTTTTTAAATATATTTTTATTGTATTAATTTAACCTATTTATGGCCTAACCTTGACATATTTCTATAAGTATACTATCAATAATACTAATTACTATTAATTGATAGTTTTTAGAAAAGAACAACTACTATTTATATATGTACATATGTACAGTGTATTAAATAAAATTCTAATTCTTTACTATTCTTCTAATTTAGACATCAAATATAAAACTAGTTTTAATTTTTTTTATGTATTCTTTAATAAAAGCTTATTGAAACTTTGAATTAAATTATCAACTTAAAAAAGCTTTAAAAATAGAAACATGTAAATATTGTTGTAATATCAAAATATTTGAATCGGTTTTATTCATTATTTCAAAAATTTTAACTGGCGTTTTGAATAATTTTATTGTGTTTACAGCATAATGATCTTTGACATTTGACTAAAATAATATTGTGAGTGACTAGTTACTAGAAGCAGATTGTGCTAAATATATTAAATGTCAACAAAGTGATAACGACTTTATATGTAAATATTGATATTCTTTATTATTTCTGATAGTAATAAATTAAAGAGTATTTACTATTATTTTAAATTTTAATATTAATTTTGAATAGATATTTTGTAAAAAATATATTTTGTACTTAAAAATAAAACATACGGACTAGAAGTTGTAAGTTGATTAATGGAAATCAGAAGTTCAAATAACCAAGGCTTTAAAATTAGAAGATAACTGTAAAAATCGATAATTCAAGTTGGATCGGCAGTCTTAAAACAAAAATTGTATAATTGACAGCTTTATAAAATTGAAATTAATTACTTGACAAATAATAAAACTAAGCCGCCGTTAACATGTTGTTGTTTCTTTTAACAGTCTTTTACCAATTAGGAATATTTTTATGATTAAACGTCAAATTAGTACATAACAATTTGTTTTATAGAGTGCCCAACCTTTTATTATTTACTTTTATTTTTGTAATGCAATTGCATATTTTAAAATTGAAACTTAGGGGGTACGAGTATTCTTCACTATTTTCAAGAATTTAAAAAAAAAAAATAACTTGAATAAAAATCGACACATTTTTTGACAAATGTCAAATCACATTTTAAGAATAATGCCCGATTTACTATATCAGAATGTTAGATCAGTGGCATGTTTTTTGGACAGGCAATATGGACAATTTTAAACAAAAACCTTTTTTCAAAAGAAGTTTAAAAATTTTTAAATTTTTTTAGTGATGAAGCATAGAATCAAATATAAATTTCTAACACTGTAGTCTTATAAGACTTAATTTTTAATTAATCTTAAATAATTATCATTAGTTTTTTTATTCCTTTTACATCCCATACAGACTATAGGACATTCATCAAATCATATAGACTTAGCTTCGTTTCATTAAGCCGTTGATTACTCGGTTAGGCTGTAGCTATTATAAAAAGTTATGAAAACACAAAATGCTAAATTTTTTGCGCCATCTATTATTTTACAGAAGAGTTAGTTAGTTATTATTTATTATTACGATATATATATACTTATAGAATTCTTATGATATTTTTTATTTGACCGGGCTGTGAACCCAAGATCTTCTACTTAAATGGCTGGCGTCTTAATCTTTTTGCCATTAGTCAGAATACATTTAATACAATTAACAAATATCTGCCCAAATCAAATGTTATTACTAGGTATCCCCTCAAATAAATTTTTTTATAAAATTATTAAATAAAATAATCTCAATTAAATATAAAAATAGTAATTCAAGTTTGTTAGAAGGTTTACATCTAATCAAAATTCATCTCAATACATATACATATATAGTAAAAATCAATTTTACATAGTATTGTACTACAAACCAATTAAATTTTTTAATTAAATATTTTAAAACTTTTCTTTTATTTTTATTAATTAAATTATTCTTTATTTTATTAAATAATATTATTTAAAATTGGTATTTTTTAAATCAATTGTTATGTACCACCATGTTTTTTTAATTTTATTTAAATAACATAAAACTTTTTTTTAAATTTAAATTAAATAATTTTTTATTAAATTCTAAAAATATTTAACTAGAATTACCATTTATTAATTTAAAAAACACTTATTTGTACAATATCATCACTTACAACTTGTAATATTGAATCTTCAACAATTTCTGGATCAATTGGTTTTTTAAAACCAAATTTATTCAATAAATATGAATCATCATAAATTTCATTACTTAAATCATTATTTTCTAATTTTGATAGACTTGTAATTAAATTATTAGCAGATATTTTATTAAAATTATTTATTATTATTAATAAAAATAATAAAAATATATTAATTTTAAACATCGTCTAGAGTTAATGCCAACCGTCAATAAGCAAAAATTACACGTCAAAATTAAACCGTTGTGATTGAATATGATTTGCAAACTGATTAATATCAGTTAAGAACATTCTTATTTATATTCTGATAATAAATAAAACAAAAAAAAAAAAATAATAAAAAAAATAAATCATATATTATAAATTAAAATAAAAGTTTTTTAAAATGTATAATTTATATACACATATACCTATTTGATTTTATTAGATTTAATTTATCAAGCTGTTCTTATATATTTTAGACAATTTTATGGACAAGTACTAAAAAAAAAACATTGTAAAAAAACACAGTTTTAGAACTTAATATTTTAATTCTTATCATAAATAATTGAAATCTTATCAGAAATAGAATTATAAAGTTAAGTTTTAATTTAATCACCCAATAAACATTGGATGTTTTTTGGGAATAAATATTTATCTAATCAAATCTGTTTAAAAATTTGTTTTTTAATGTAAATTGATTGATTGATTGATTAATTGAATAATAATAATATAATGCAAATATATTATACAAACGCAGGTGTAAAACAGGTGTAAAAACAAATGTTATAATCTAATATTGTTCTTTTGTTTTGCAAAAAGGTTTATTTTGACATTTTGTTTATTTAGATGGCAATTCAAATTTGCAAAATTAAATAATAACACTGTATAATTTAAACAAATAGGAAGGTATTAAGGGTCAAAAATATCGAATTATCAAAATATCAAAACAATGTAAACAAAAGAACATAAAAAAAAGAAAGAAAAACAAAAAATACAAAGCTTTAATTCATTATTTGATTAGAAGTGACTTATCAAATTGAATGGATTTAATTGATAAATTCAATATACATATTATTAAATATAAATGCATATGAGTTTAATGTTTTGCTTACATTGTTTTGGAAATATAATCATGAGTTTTAGTCATTGTTTGTAATGTTAAAGTAATTTGCATTGTTATCCGCAATTAAATCATAATTATAATAAATTAAAATAATTATAATAGATTATAAATAATTGATAACATGTAATGCAAAAAATTAAGAGTTTTTAAAAAAGCACATTTCCAAAATAAAATAATAATTTTAATCTGACCGATAGCTCACTGATAAGATGGGGGCTTTCAATCGAAGAGTCTACGGCTCAAATCCTGGTTGGATCATATCTAATAAAAAATATAGTGTATTATTATTAATACATTTGTCTAGAATGAGGTGTAAAAAACGCATTCAATTAAATGTGTTTTGTTGGATGTATTCAATTATAAAAAAATAAAATATTAATGTTTTGTTGAATGTGTTTTATTTTAGAAAATAAAATATCATAAATTATCATAAGCAGGCCAAAAAATATTTTATTTATTTTTAATAAAAAAAAAAAACAAAAATAAATAAAATTTTTTTATGAATTTAAATTATTTTAAATGTATGAATTTGTTCATTTACGTTTTTAAAACTCACAGAACATTTTCTGGAAATTTAATATAAATAGTAAAACATTTTGTTAATAAAAACTATGAAAACTATGCTTAGCAAGAAAATTGTGTAGTAAGTCTTAATTATTTTCAGTGAAAATCTAAAATAACCAATGCACGCTTTGTTGCATTGCTTGATATGAAAAGCAAATAAACCAAGTAATGCAATCAAAGTATTTTCATAGTTCCCTCAAAGATCCATTATCTCTCTCTCATCCCTGCATCTTTGCCTCACAATTCTTTTTAATTATTTTTTCTATTTAAAAAAAGCTAAAAATGGAAAAAAATGGTGTAGAGGTTGGCAAAGTAGCTTCGGGTGTACAATACTTGAGTTCGATGCACCCAGCTCAGCAGTTAGCACCATAGAAGCCAAACAAATATATTTTTTTAACTTAATTTGGTATATTAAAAAAAATTCCAAATAAAGTTTATAATTCAAAATTTATAAATAAAGCAAAATTTAATTCAAAAATCAACATTTAATACAATTTTACGTACATATAAATATTGTAGCATGTTGGGTAGGTACATTGTAGAATGTTAGCAACAAGCTAATATTTCGGTTTGAATCTAAGCAATGGTTGTGAAAACTATGTATAGCAATATTTTTTAAAAATATGTATACAAAACATTAATAGATGGAGTTACGTTTGCGATTTCATTTAAGCATATGGTATTGATATACAATATATGTATATATATGTATATAATTAAATTAGAAATAGTTCTTAATTAGAAAAAGTTCTTCTTTCAATTGACCTTCCGTCATTCTGTGACGGGCCAAACGCTAGTATATAAATAATTGAATAAGAAGTCAAAATGTCAAATCGGCAAAAAAATAATATTATCAGGCAATATTTAATATTGTCTGGTACTACAAATATATAATAATTTTATAATAAGTTGTGGGAATAATAAGTCCGAATAATTTTTAAAAAAAAATCGTGTACAATAATTTTTTAGAAAATTTTTTATCGCAAAATTATTACTTCATTATTTTAACCACCGTTTGGAAGAAATATGGGGTACAGAATTTTACAACTATTGACTTACAGATAACAATAAAATAGAGTACCGTATATTAAAGTATGGGCAACACTATATATTTGTGTTAAAAATTGTTATAAAGCCTAAAAAACTGAGATTGGCGTTTTTATATTGAAAATATTCGTTATAAAAACATCATTATTACCAATTAAGTCTTGGGCTCTTTTGAACTTTGGTGGGGCTGCAGAAAAAAGTTGTTTCATAAAATTATTTTTTTAAAATATCTATCTAGGGGGTTTTTAAACATACGGAGGAGCAGAAGGACAGACAGAGTGAATCTACATTACTGATATTTTTTTCTAAAACTTTTTAAAAATGTGCTAAAAATAACAATAACAAAATGTTATGTAAGAGTATTATTTAAAGAACTTATTATGTTTATTCTATTTATATACAATAATAATATATGCTAAAACTGAATCATAATATAACAATAATAAATATATGATTCAGTTTTTAGTAGTGTTTTGTTTATTTTCCTTTAAAAAAAACTTTAAGTGATCCCACTTTTTTGGGCGCTACACCAATACAATTGATTGACATCTAATATCGTAAGAAAGTTTATCTGAGTTTAGAATTGAGTGAAAACACTTTTTTTTTACAGTTCTACATTCAGTTGCTTATTTTTTGACATTCAATAATAGCTCTGTTACGCCTTTGCTTGTTAAAATATTTTTGATTACAAATTATGTCAATAATTTAAAGAATTGAACTCTATTTAAAAGAACATTATGTCTAGAAATAAAACGTAGAATAACCGTGGCAAGCCGTTAATACTTCAGTTTGTAAAAGCTTGGTTTAAAACTCCTATCACAAATACTAAAGTGCAACAGTACAAAATGCTCGAACTCCCAGTTTTGCTGTACGGCATAGAATCATGGACGCTACCGAAAAAAAGTGAGCCAATATTAGGTAATTTTGAAAGAAAAGTTCTGCGTATTATGATCCTGTAAACGCGGTTTAGCAGGTAAGATATAATGCTCTATGAGTTGCATAATGATGTAGTCATGAAAGCCAAAATTAGACGCCTTCATTAACTCGGTCACGTCGAGCAAATGTGAACCTATGCTCCAGTCAAGAGATTATTTGAAGCCAAACCTCAAGGAAACCGTCATCGAGAGAGACCGAACTTTAATTAGAGAGATTAGACATTGGCAGATATAAAAAAAATAGTGCAAATCACCAATTGAAGGAGATTTGCACAAATTTGAGAGGAGTGGAAAACGATATTGAAGAGGTTTAAAAATTGATTAATTTTCAACTTTGGGACAAAAATAGATGAGTTTTCTTTTTTCAAAATCTTAAAATAATAATTTGTAATAAATCTTTCTTCGAATTTCACGAATTAATGAATTTCAAAATTTGAAAAAAAATTTACCATTCATTATTCGTATCTTAATTTATTCAGACATTGAAGACTAGTGCTGAGCACATCGTCAAAAAATGCAAAATAGTCAAATATATAAAAAAAATTTTAACTATCAAATTAAATACAAAAAAATAGTGTAAAAAGTAAACTGTTATATTTTGCAGTTAAGTGACAAATTAATAAAGGAAATTTTCATAAAATTCCTTTAATAAAAAGTCAACTTTCATATACATTTACAACATTTTAATAATCTTATTCTTTACTATGATGGTAAAAATAAAATAATTAAATGGCAATGCAGTCGCCATATTAAATTTAATTTTTAATTTATAATGTTTTTTAATATCTTTTAATATTTCATTAATTTTTAATTCATTTTTTTTGTGATTTTCTATTTTTGTATAAAATTAGTTTAATATTTTATTAAGTCATAACTTTCTTATCCGGTTTTTAAAATCGAGTGAAAAAATTTAAAGAAGAAGAAAACGAAGAGCTGTAAATAAAAGGTTACAAGTCTATTTCATTATCCTGGGTTTTTTTATTCTGTTATACTCCTATTTTTAATTAAACTTTTATAACTTTTTGTTGCGACTACGATGGTAATTTATACATACTTTAGTATTTTTTTTATATATATTGAATAATTTTCATTAGTGTTGCCAAATTTAAAGATTTGGTGACAATTACAAGAATATTTGTAATTTAAAGATAAATTCATTGAAACAATTTAGTTTTCAATTTTAATGATCATTACAATGTTCAAGCCAAGAAAGCAACATTTTTTTGCAAAACATTATAGAAAATATTAAACAGTTCAAAAATTTTTAAATGGACTAATAAGTGAAAAATCAAAATTAATGAAACTAAGTTCGCCCAAGTAAACTTGACCAATAAAATTTAGGTAATTCACCAAAAATTTATTTATATAAATCAGCTAAATACCTAAGAATGACACTATGAGGTCAAGTTGAGGTAGAAAGAGCATATTAAAAAGAAAAAAATTAGAACTAGACCTACGACCTAGGACAAAATTACTGGCCTCTAGATCGTAAGTTGTACATTTTATAATAAAGTGTTAGTTTACAATCAAGTCATTAAACCTCAAGTCATAATACCCCCACTTGTTTCCTATAAACCACTTATCGCCATTTCTGCAATGTCTTTCGTCAGATTTTAAGACCAAAAAAAAAAAGATTTCCCTAATAGACTGATCTGTACATTATATATACGATTACTTTCGTACCTTAAATCTCGCTTTAGTGAAAATTTAAAAGAAGTTAACTCATTGGTGATGGAGCCAAAAATTTCTAAAATCAACACAAGGGAATTTTACACACCAAAAATGATATAAGATCATTCGGCTACTCTTAACTTAATGTTGAAACTTATAAAATTGTTTTTTTCCAATTATTAGCAACAATGTAGACAGAAATTTGGATTATTAACAAAAATTTGAAAAAAAAAAATACAAACACCGTTAATCAGAATATCACCATTCATAAAAGAATATAAAAAGGATATAAATATAATTTTATGTTCACCATGGGAATTAGCACTTCTGTCGTGTTAAACTTCTCAGTCTCTATATTTCCCATCCCCAGTCATTCTTTTGAACAATTTTTTTTTTTTTAATGGTCTGAATGTTGCATACAACTGAATGATTTTCGTTAGATGATGTGGTTTCATATAAAATAATCACTGTCATTTTCATTATTAATATCAATATCATCAGAATCATTATTATCATTATCATTATTATTATCAAAGTTATAGAAGCATCGGTAGTAGAAGCATCATATAAAAAATAGAAAAAAAACCAGCAAATATTATAAAATTAACATTTCCTAAGCTATAAAATAAAAACATAGGAACATCATTGGTGCGTCATAAAGTTCAATATTATGTATAATATTCAAGTATTCAAGTCCAATATTATGTTATCCGATTTTGTTGTTTCGTGGTTTTGTTTTTTTGATGATGGTTTTTCATTTATTAGCACACAAGCAATGGTTGCAATGGTCATAAAAAAAAGAATTTTTTAAATGAAAAAAATTAATTAAAATTTGCTTATCAATGATAATTTTGCACAACTAGAATTAAATTCAACGCAAAAAATTGTTTTGAGCATCACTGGAAATACCAGTTGAAAGTTTAAAAATAATTCAAAAGAAATAGGTAAAAGGGAAGGAATGAAGGTTAAAGGTTCTTTTTTTTGATATTTTAAAATTATTTTCCGAAAAAGTACCAACATTTTTACCCGAAACAAATAAGCATCAAAAGTTTTCCAAAATTGAAGATCTCCATTTTGGATTAGAAGATTTTCGATTTGGACTTGGTATTAGAAAACCTTCATTTGGGATTAAAAGATTTATTTATTCAAAAACTGTTCTATATATTCACTAGTACACGATATTTGTACAAATCTTTATTATTTATTTGCTAAATGTGATTCTAAAAAGCCATTTATTATCTGTCTTAGGATTATGTCACGTATTGTAGGAAATACCGTTATATAACTTTTACAACCTTATTTTGTTTGACTGCGCTCATGTTCTAAACATGCATAAAATTTTTTCAAGGCATCTTCAATATTTCGATGAAAGTAGATAAATTTAATCTATTACAATCGAAGTATAAACGTGGATATAACTATTTCGTGGGAAAATGTGTTGTATTACAGTAAAAGTTTTTAAAGTATTGCTAAAAGTTCAACAATGTTGGAGAAAAGGATGGAAACAAGATTATTTTGACTTTAAGGAACAAAGGAGGTATACTGCATCAAAATTTGCAATTCATAGATATTAAAATTGCATCTACTGTATTTAAATTAAATAGCAAATTATAAAGAGAGTTCCAATATAAATTGTAAAGGAGTTGCAAAATCATTTTTGTAGACAAAGGGATGAAAAATGTTTAATTAACCAAGAGTGATTTGTTGCGCCAATTAAATATTTCATTAAATTTTTAAAACTATAAGAAACCTATTACAAAATTTGAAGATCAACATAATGTTACGAATATATAAAAGTTAATAAGTAACAAAAGTTATCATCTGCTTTAACATAACAATTTTCTAATATTATGATGTATTATGCAATTATGTTGTAAAATTCATAAAATTTATTCAATTCAATAATAACAACAATAACTTCAAAAGTAAAATAACAAATGGAAAATGATTTCATCAACCAATTGTTTTTTTAACAATTCCTTAAAGTTCAAATATTCCAATATCTAAAAATAGTACAAGAAAATTCAAAACTTTTTAGGATAACATTTAACGGTTCCATTCACATATTATATAACTTTTATGTTGCAATAATATGTATATATATGTATATATATATATATATATTGCAATTACAATGTTGTCTAGAATGCAAATATATATATATATATATATATATGTGTTCAATAAAATGAACTACTAAGATGCAACCGGAAACCAATTCTTGAGGTTTGAAAGAATCTTTAAATTTCCTAAATATAATTCTAGCATATGTTGACTGATGTCTTGAAATTTATATAAATCTAATATATACATACAGTAGCATATATTAATATTAAATATAGAATACCTACAGTATTACAACTCTAATTGATAACAATTAACTCTGTCTGTGCAGTGTGCAGTAATACGTTCAATTAAGTGAACAATTGTATGCATTAATGCATCAATTACAACACCATTTGCACACAAAATTAACGTTCATCAGTTTTGACTTTGTTTTATATTTTTTGTATAGCAAACCCTAAAGAAAGTGTTAAATCTTGAGAATCGTTGAGTTCATTTGCGGTAGCATCGGTTTTGAAATTTGTTAGTATTTCTTTTTAATAGTGGTATCGTGTGCCAGCTGAGTTTCATGTCTTCATATTACTTTGATTTCCAAATTTAAATTATCTGCATCTTATATATTTTTGTTTTCTTTGAATTACAGTTCAGTTGAGTGTTGAATGAGTTGTGATTTATTGCAAAATAATAAAAAACCAAGGAAGACTGTAGTAGAGTAGACTGTGTCAACTCTGGGGTACCCGTATGACCGTAATATAAACATTATGTCATCTGGTTAATTACTTTAGGCAAAATTTAAAACATACAGCTTCATTAGGTGTAGTGTAATGCTCATATTAAAGAAGGAGTTGTATGACAGCTACGCGAACCCTTTGCAGTAGACCAACCAATTTTGGCAGAAACTTTGCCCATTACACTAAACTATTTTTAGCAAAATTTCAGACACGCAGCTGTAATAGGTAATAGGTAATTCTCATATAAAAAAAGAAGTTGTATGGCAGCTATCCGAACCCATGGACCAAAATGGCTGGATTTAAATAGCGATGACGGATATTGCAAAAAACTAATTTGCGAAAATTTCGAGATCCTAGCTCCTTTAGTTTTTGAGTTATCGTGCGGACGGACGGCTGCGATACACAGCTGAATCGATTTATTTTTCGATTCAGATCCGATCCATACACTTGATGATATCTCTCGCCCCCTCCTTATCTGCGTCACAAACGTAATGACAAATTTAGTATACCCTTTTGACTAATAGTCATACAGGTATAAAAATGAATAACATTGTTACATCTTAGACTTTATTGCAGTTGCATCTTCAATTTTATTATTTTTATGACTAAAAAAAAGTACATAATAAAATATTT
Organism: Dolichopus griseipennis; assembly: GCA_963082915.1. Taxonomy (NCBI): domain Eukaryota; kingdom Metazoa; phylum Arthropoda; class Insecta; order Diptera; family Dolichopodidae; genus Dolichopus; species Dolichopus griseipennis. The sequence continues at coordinate 87,656,118 of OY720444.1, forward strand.
TCGAATGATTTCTTCAAGCATTCAATGTTGGAAATGTTTTTTAATATATGAATTGTACATACATACACATACATACATATATGCACTTTATTAGTATAGTAAATCTTTAAATAGTTTCTTTAGATCCTTGTTTTATTCCTTGTTTTTTGTTTTTTTATGATTTCTGGATGATTGCATTTTAAATAATTGCAGGAAAGACTAAAATTTGATGTTTTCTAAATGTGTGTTCCCAATTTGGTTTTCATTGTATACACTATTAAATAAATGAGAGCTAAATTTGTTAATTAGTTTTTATAATTAGTATGAAACTCTTGTGAAATTAATTAATAGAGCATAAAATGCATTGGGGTAATTAAATCAACATTGAAAAGATAATGTTATCTTTTTATGGAGTATTTATACTGTGAATGAATAAAGATCAAAAATTTTAAAATTAAATTTGTTGAATGATGAGTTTTTGATGTTTTTTTTAAAGTTTTATGACTGTATTAATGGTAATACGAAGAATTGGTTTTTCAAGGTAGGCGCAATAAGGTAAATTACCCCAAGCTGAATCTTATATATTTATATATAGAATTTCTATCTATTTGTAATCACATCCTTCTCTTGATCTATTTGTAATGACATTCTCTTACATGCATATGTTCTTGTCTTGAGGTTATTTTTATTTTATGTATCTTCTGGATTGAAATTTTAAATATCTTTGTAATGTTTCGCAACATGTGAAGTAGAATTTGTTGGAAACAAAATTTCTATTCAATGAATTTTGTGTTTTAGTATTTACACGTTTTTTTTTTCTTTCTTTATTCTGCATTTCTATTATTCAAATTTAAATTATTTACATTTTATTTTATGATAATGTTATTTTTATAAATACTAGCTTAAGAACTATATGAGGTTGTTATAATACGAATAACGATAAATAGAAATTAAAGATTTTAAAGACTTTAACCGAAGCTGTCTGGCCAAACTATTTTTATACCCGTATGACTATTAGTCAAAAAAATATACTTAATTTACCATTACGTTTGTGAGGCAGACAAGGAGGGGGGTAGATATAGAATCAAGTGTATGAATCGGATCAGAATCGAAAAATAAATCGATTCAGCTGTGTATAATAAAGGAGCTAGGATTTTGAAATTTTCACAAATTCGTTTTTATGCAATAGCCGTCATCGCTATTTAAATCCAGCCATTCGGTCCACTTTAGTTTTATGGTCAAAGTTTCAGGAAAAATTGAGTGGTGTACTGCAGTGGGTTCGAGTAGCTGCCATACATTTTCTTCTTTTATATGAGCATTACACTACATCTAATAAAGCTGTATGTTGGAAATTTTGTCAAAAATAATTAACCGCATGATATAATGTTTATATTACGGTCATACGGGTATCCCAGAGTTGACAGAGTCTACTCTATTACACTCTTCCTAGCTTTTTTTAATTTTAAATTTAATCTAGTAAAAAATTTTTTAGTCATTATTCATAGTACATTATTATACATATTAAATAAGATGGTGTATTAGTTTTCAGGGCAAGACATCACACAATTAAAAGTCAAACACTTTAGGACTACCTAGAACAACCTAAAACACAAATATTAATGAACATTTTTTTGTACTTTTCTGTTCTATATTTTCAGTTTTCAAATACTTGTTTATAATATAATCGATATTAAATTTCTAAACTTTTATATTTTTTTTTAATTTTTTGTAAAAATGTTTAATGTTTTAAAATTTTTACAACAACTAAGGATCACATTCCGAGTAGAGTTTTGCATATTCAATTGTGAAAGTTACGAACACCTACTAATCCTACTGGAAGTTGCGTGCAATTTTCACCATCCTTGGTCAATTACGTTTACAAAATGGTGGAAATGTATTTTTAAAATAAATATTCTATTCACTTTCTCAATTCTATTCAATTTGATTGAAAAATTGGGTTTGATAAAGCTTATTTTAGTAAAACGGCTACGTAAACAAAATTAAAAAATGTTCAGATTAAATGCGGTTCTTCGGAGTTAGTGTTAGTGGATCATTAAAAAAAAAAACCACCCGTTATATAAGAGTGAAAAGTTAAGAGGCATCTTATATTAATTATAATCGGTGATTTGGCTTCTAATTAGAAACTCAGTAGGTTTATAAGGACTAAAAACCCATTAGACATTTCAGTTAAAGACAATTCCTCAGATATTGCCTGAATATTTGATCTATTCTAAATCTGTATAATGAAATGAGAATAATTTGATAATTGCGTCAATATAAAATTAAAACAATATAGCAATATAATTAGTATAATAATGAGTATTTTATTATCTTAAGTACTTAATCAGTACTAATGGTTATTTTTATCAATCAGGTGTGGTTTAAATATTAAAATAAACAAATACTTTATAATTTCACTTGATATAAAACCCCTCCTTTTAAAAATATTAAAAATAATTGGAAACATTTTAATTTAAACAGAATTTTATGTTATTTTTAACCAATATGGTATAGCAAATGTATAATTCCTCTTTTGAATTAATGATATCAAATTAAAATTTGATTAGATACTATAATCATAAAATCATTTTGAATTAAAAATTTTTTGCAAAACAAATTGCAAAGGCAATTGTATCTAGTCATAAGATTATCATTTATAAGTTATTTTTATGAAAATTTATATTTTGAGTTTTAGTTATAGTTAATGCAAATAACTGACAAAAATACTCCCTATAGCCATTTTTCCTGGATTAAAAAAACATCCAGAAATCCTTTAAGGAATATAATGTTAAATTCATATAGGCTTTTTATATGATTTTAAAAAGGACGATAATATCGCATTGTCCATTTGTTAAAAATCAGAAAGTTAAAGTAAAATGTATTACACATATTAGCAAAAATAATTTTTTTTTTTTTTCTTTATCTTGAAAATAGTACACGACCGCAAAACTAGACAATTTTATATGTCGTTAACTTTACTCAAAATTATCTTTTAACATATATATATTTATATACATATGTGATAGCAACCCGCAGTATTTTGGATCCATTTTTGGGCTCCCTTTTCGAAAAACAAAACAACTGTACAATCAACAGAATTCATTAAATTTTACTTTCAAATTTTTTTTTTTAAAGGGTCTTTTGTACAACTGAATTTGGTCTTTTTTCTCTTTCTAATTTCTGATTTTTTTCTTTTCATTCCTCTAAAAATGGTGGCTACAAGTAAATGAACATGACCATCAAGTAAGAAAACCATATCGTTGTTATATGTTCATTTAAACTTTTTACTTGAATTCATTATAAAGAATCAAGTAGTTGTCATGTATGTTTAGTTGTTTTTGTTCGCTTGCTTAATGTTGTTTTGTTAAAATTGTCCCGCAGCACAATAAGTAGAGTATATAGATATAGCAAGTAGAGAACAACATCAGCAATAGAATAACTTTTAATAAATTATACATATAATAACCTAAACTAAATGTTTATATCCTGTACATTAGTATCCTGTAAATGTCTTGCATGGTAACATGTCAGAAGTCCCATGATCATAATACCAATTATGACTATTGATTTACTTCAATGAGTCAGAAGTTCGATGGGATTTATTTCACAGTGTAACGAACAGAAGTCCCAATGGGATATATTATGAAAAAATAATAATAAAAAATATGGAATAAACTGTCCTATTTAAATTTTTACGTACCGTAAGATATTTTTACAAAAATCTCATGTGACTTTTGATTCGTTTCAATGAATTGGTAGTCCAGTGGGAATTTTGACCTTTTAATTCCCGGACTCTTGTAAAACATACAAAATTCTGCGGGACTTCTGACTCATTTCAATAATTCAGAAGTTCCACTGCACCATTGGAGTTCTGACCTTAGGATTTCTTACACATCACCATTTTGTGTATAAGACAAATATCGGGGCTCTGTGTACCATAGTAATGCGAAACAGCATAATAACAACAACAAAATGACCTAACTAAGAATTTGTATTAACTGTTCGGGGGTTCTGTTATGTTTCATTCTTTTTTTTTTATTATTCCTTAGGGATGTGAACGTGAAAACATTTTTCAGTTCAACCATAAAAAAAAAAAATTAAATGAAAAAAAAAAATTGTAAAGAAAAACAGAGATACTTTGTTTTTTTTTTCAAAGAAATTAGGTCAGTCAGTAACACGAACCTCCTTCTGTCTTCAGGTTCTTTCGAAAATATATATAGGTCTATCCTTTCAACAGTATTCATTTAAAAAAACAAAAATCTTGTTATGATCATTTTCTTCATATTTTTAATTTTTTTGTTGTTGTTGTCGAAAAAGGACAACAAAACATGAACACAACGAACATGCTACAATTCATAAAACAAAAACAAGACTGACAAAAATATTACATTAATTCCTAAAGGACATACTTAAAGGACATTTTTTTCCAATTCTTTAAAGATGATATTAAAGAAAGAACTAAGACAATAGATGATATAAAAAAAAACTATTTAAAGAATTGGATTATTATCCTGGTATTATATCACATCAAAACAAATGACACAATAAAACAAATAGGAAGATGAAAAAAGGATATGTGAATTTAAACGGGATATTAAAGTGACCATTACAAGATTTTGTACGAACAAAATTGAATTTAGAAGTCTACAGACAGAGTAGCTGTATAAACCTGAGATAAACTGTTGACCTCATATTATGGTTGAGGAATTAGAAACCACTCCACATTTGAAAATTTCCAATAGAAATATTTTAAATTGTTTTTAAGCTAGTAAACTTGTAAACCAGATCATACAAATAACATAATAACTGTTATACATTAAAGTTATATGAGGAACAAGGATGCATTAACTGTTAAGTTCGATACCAATTAGAAAATCAATATCACTTTCATGACCTCATGTTTTATGATCTGATTTCTGATGTTGTGGATTATGCCATCGTTTTTGTTAAATTTTATATTGACTAGTGATGATTCTAGAGAAAGCTTTAGTTATCGCCCTTTTAGGTGCTATTATTTCCCAAGAACCAATTGTATTTTGCAAGTGGCTTAGAACTCGCTGCCACATGTAAGCAAGATTCTAGGCTCGTTTATCGCAAGCATTTCATCGCGATGGAATTCATCGCAAGCAATTCATCGCAAGCAATTCATCGCAAGCAATTCATCGTAAGCAATTCATCGCAAGCAACTCATCGTAAGCAATTTATTATTATTTAATTATTTAACTCTGGTAGCCAGAACAATCGCGCGATTGTTCTGGCTACCAGAGTTAAATAATTAAATAATAATAAATTAAGTTAAATATTGAAATAATGATAAATTATATAATAAATAATTTATTTATTACAACGTTCTAAATTATTAATATTTTTTAATAAATTATATGATAAATTATGATGTCAATAATTAAAAACTTTATTACTATATTAATATTAATAAATTATCGCGGGATTGTTTCGGCTACCAGAATTAAATAATTAAATAATAATAAATTGAGTTAAATATTCAAATAATGATAAATTAAACATAACGAAATTTATTGTGTACACAAAAATAAAAAATGAAAAAACAAAAACAAAACAAAATATAAAGTGAATATTACATTAGGTATCGGATATTCATCGCAATAAACTTCGCGATGAATATTTCCTTGCGATGAATTGTTTGCGATGAATTGCTTACGATGAATTGCCTGCGATGAATTGCTTGCGATGAACTTTGCTGTGAATTTATTATTGCGATAAACTAGCCGGATACCGTAAGCAAATAGTGTTAATTGTCTCTTCACATGATTGAATTGGTCTGTATATTATTATAAATTTTTTTCAGCTTTGAGAATATTTCGTAGCTGCTAAGCAATTTTAATATCAATCTTATAAATTTTCATTTCATAAACTATTTATACTAAAAATAATATTTTTTTAAATTTCCCTCGCAAACAGATTTTTTTATGGAAATACTGTACTCTTCGATAATACAGTGATTTCATTTTAGTATAATGGTCTCTTTACACTGTTTAAATGTTCATGAATGTTTATGGATGAATATGTTCCCATATACGACTATAAAAGTTTATTCTTATTAAAGTGGACTTTTATTTTATTTTAATTTTCCTTTTTATCTTTGATTTTCTAGAATTTCTCTTTTTTTCTTCCCTTAATTTTCTATCTCTTTCTAGAAATTTTCTTATACATATTTATGAAAATTTTTACTTTGTAATGTATATAAGTATCAAAATTAAATCGTTATATTAAAGATAAGCTAAGAAAACCTTTTTTTTTTGCATTTAGTTATGTTTACAGAAGCGAGTACTTCCATAGAAAATTAAACAAGGTAGTGTTTAAAATCAAGGACCTTATATCAGTTCGAATCATGATTTTAACCAATGTTTTAAATCAATGATCTTGGGTCAGTTCGAATCATGATTTCAAATTAAAATTTGATCTTATATAATGAAACGACTACTTACTTAGTATATTAGAAACTATTTACTAGTTTAAATTTATGCAGTTCAGTTACATTTTTCATTTTACCTACAGATATAGCAAGAAAGTTCAAGCTTCCAGTTTTGTAAATAATTGAATTGGGATTATTATATGAGTTTTTACAAATTTTGCGCGGAAGGTTTGTAAGAAATTTTTTCAATTTTTAAATTTATAACCTTTTCCAGAACTGAAACTGGAAAAAATTAAAAAAATTAGATTTTTCAATTTTGAGGCAAATTTTGCTCCACTGCAAGGATCTAACTCTGGAAGGTTAAAATCTTTAAAAGTAATGGATTTTTTAATATTTTGAAAGTATTACTGAACAGATAGGAGGGATAAAATTCTTAAACATATTTCTACCAGGATTTTACTGATAAATGTTTTAAAAATAAGAGGGAAAGAGATAAATATATATGAAATATTTCAATTATAAAAATGTTTGCGATAAAAAATCTGTAATAATAAAATTTCGTTATTATTTTTTTCTTTATCATTTTTTTTTTGACTAGAAACAGGAATTTAAGTAAAAATTATTAAATATAAGTAGGATGGAGAGATTTGGTTTTTTAGTTTTTATTGTTTTAGTATATTAAATTTTTTTGAAGAGTTTTTTTTTTAGAATTTGTGGTTTATTTTCTTTATTTTATTGTCGATTCATATTCTTTGTTTACTTTTTTTATTAAAAAAATTCTAAAGAAATTATTTTGGATTTAATTTTATTTTTGAAGAATAATGAAAAATTTAATAAAAGGGAGCTTTGGAGTATCTAAGGTATTGAATGTTTATTTAATATGTGGGAAAGTATAGGTTAATTTTCTTTAAGTGTTTAAAAAATGTCGGTAATTGTGTCAGTAATGGAAGATTTAAAGTTATACTAAAGTTTGAAGCATTTTGCTGCACTTACAAAATTGAATACATAATCGAAGAATTTATTTATTATGAGTAAAATTAAATTATAACACGGTTTAGATGAATATTTTTAAATAGTTCAATCGTTGGCAATCTCCAGATTACATTTTGAATTAAAATTTTTTATTCATGTTAATTTATTTTAATTTTTATTATATTTTTAAGGAAAGGAATTTTGGATCAATTGAAGAATATGAACTGTAACCACATTTCAAGAGTATTGTGAATTACCGTATGTAAAAAATTTTCTCCAACATGGTTCTGTATACCGCCCCAGGAACAATTTCAGGATACTCAGTTTCATTTTCGAAAAAATATGGAATGATAACTCTTTTAACCATAATTCCACACAAAACAGTGAATCTGAGAGGATGTAATTGTTGCTGATGCACAACTTTAGGATTCTCCGTACCCTAATTTCGGCAGTTCTGTTTATTGACATACCCATTTAAATGAAAATATGCTTCAACGCTCATAAAGCGATTGTTATAAATGTTTGCGTTTTTCTGAACATAATAAAATTTGGAAGATAAAATTTTATAAAATTCATTATTATCCCACCCTGTAGTTAATAAATAATTTATAATTAATTTAAAATATGAAAAAGTTTATAAAACTTGAAAAGGGTATGTTCTTATGTGTACTAAATCCTTTATTGACATCGATTTAAATACAAAAATATTTTAATTTCTGAAAAATTCTGTCAATAATATAAATGACACTTGACACATTGAACTATTAAAATTTTGTTTAGATATTAATTACATACAGGGCGTTTCGCCAATAATCTGTCAATGAAAGGTAAAAGTTATTTCAAGGTTCAAAACATAAAAAAATTTCTTTTGAAGGTTTTGGTCGATTCTCACCCGTTTAATACAATAAAATAATATTTTTATGTCTAAAACTTTGTAATTGAGATTTTTAGGTCTCTTAGAAGGAGGTCAGAGCTTAATATTAATAATTAAAAAACAAATTATTATTATAGGTCTTTTTATTTAAAAAATAACGGTATTAATATAACGATTTATTTAATATCTATAACAATTTATTTGACAACTTCCCTAGTTTTTCTCTACCTTTTGTGCGTAATACCATTAATGCATAGGCTAAATATGACAGATTTTATAATTAAATGGCTTTTTAATTTTTTAATGTAGAATGAATTTGATTTGCAGTAAAACTATAATTTTTCATAAAATATTGTATTTAATAACCTTCTACTTATAATTATGCAAATAATTTACAACTTAAATTATTATAATTTCCCTCAAATTTTCTCAGAATTATTCAATTCTTGATTATATTAATGAAGACAAACATAATTCTTTCAATTCTTTTCCATGTATAACAATTTTTTCAACATTAACGTTTATTAAAAATACTGGGTGGCGCAAAACTACCGATATCGCTTGAATGTTTAATAACTTTTAAATTTATTTATATTTTTTATTTTTATTTCAGAATTTTGTGAAGAAAACTTGGGGAAATGGAACCGTACCCAACAGAACAGCGATCAACAATTGTTGAATTTTATTTCCAACAAGATGGAGTCACAGCTCACACTGCAAGGGACACAATGGTTCGGTTACGGGACCTCTTTGGCAAACGCATTATTTCGCGCAGAAGTGATTTCAATTGGCCCCCACGTTCACCAGATTTTACAGCGCCAGACTGTTTTCTTTGGTGTTATTTGAAAGAAAGGGTAAACGTAAATAAGCCAGCGACCATACAAGAGCTAAAACAAAACATTCGCAATGAAATTCAAGCCATAACACCGGAAATTTTACGAAAAGTTATGGAAAATGTACTGGAAAGAACACGAATGAGCGAAGCCGAAAATGGTCACCACTTGCGGGATATAATTTTTCATACTTAAGTTAAAAATATTCCCCATTAATATACTGTATAACAAAAAAATAATAATAATAATTAACCATTAAATAAAAAAGTTATTAAACATTCAAACATATTGGTCGTTTTTGCGCCACCCTGTACATATGCACACTTATGGGAATATAATACAAGGTATTAATTTTTAAACTAAACAATAGAAAAATAAACTTTGAACCTTTTAGAATGATATTTATATTAATTACATAACTATATTTAGGTGATAACTAATTTTAAAGATTTGCAGACATGAAATAAAAACTTATATAAACAATAAAATGAGTTTCCATTGCTTCCAAATAAATTAATAAAAATAGTTTTAATATACAAAAAATAACTAATATTACAAATTTTTTTTATCAATATTATCATCCAACTATGTATTACATTACATTAAAATTGAATATGACATCATCATCACTAAACCATTTATTGCCGGCGCTTAAAACAGAAAATTGAAGGTATAGAAAAAACCATGACTAATAATTTGAAGTTTTATACTAATAATAAGCTTTAATAATACAATGCTAACACGTGTTTTGTTTATGTTTGTATAAGTTTTTTTGTTACTTAAAATAGAGGGGATGAAATAAAGTCGATTCGACTTTATATCCAAGTGTAGTGGATATAGAGTTAAATTTCCAATTATATCGTATTTCGAATTGGCCAGTATATTCTATTTCATATAAATAGTTAAAAAAAAGAAAAGTAGCAACTGACTTTTGTACTTCTAAATACAAATCTCGGATAATAGGTAGGAGTACAAATATTCTGGAAAAGGAAAATACCCTGATTATGTACTTAAATCTTAAAAAACAAAATTTCTACATTTATAAACCTTTTTCCGGAACATTAACATATTTGTATATGAAATATTGTTAATATATAAGATATTGAATGCAAATTCAGGACTTAAGTAATTTACGGTATCCAAAAATATATTTAAAAAAAAACAGTAGAAGGATTTTAATGGGAACACCATTCAAATGCTTTCTGGAGAATATACATATGTACGAAAAAAACCAAAAGGAAGTGATTTGAGATTGTTTCAAAATCAGATTATTCCCTTTACCGGAATATTTTCATATTTTTAAAATTAAGAATTTAATTAATTTATTTTAATTATTTAAAATATTTTTGGAAATAAGATAGAATTACTAGTTCGATTTTATTTCCATTGTTTTAGGTAAAAAGTCAACGCGACTTTATTTCGTTCGACTTTGTTTCACCCTCCGTAAATATATTATTTGCCTATTTAGTTTTGAATGAAATTAAGTTTATATATAAATGTATACAAATGTCTTGTATATATATACATATTTAAAAAATTATTAGAAGCGTTAAAATTTTGGTAATTTTTTTTTAATTTTATGACATATCATTAGTTTCTCAGTTCATTTTGACCTTACAGCATTTCATTCGAATAAATAAAAATTGATAATATAATTTCAAATAAAATAATTATTTTAATTAATTTTAATATTTTTTGACAATTTTATTTCTAATTTTGAAATAACTTTTAATTTAAATTTATGTTAGTGTAAGTTAAAAAAAACTTGTTAGAGCTTTTTTTTTAATTGCTATAACAGTTTGACAATGAATTTAATTATTTGACAAGTTTTTTATATAAAAACCATAAATTAATTATGGATTAAATAATTAAATATGGTTGAATTGTGTTTAATTAAATGATTTTTTTTTTTTTTTAAATTAAAACTGTTTCAATTTTTTATTCTACTAAAATAAAGTTAAAGCATTGTTGAAAAATATAATTCAAATGACAGATAATTTTAAATGTCACTTAAAAAGTATAATATAAAAAAATTAGTGAATTCGATTTTTAATTCGATATCGATTAATTATATTTAATCTAATACATGATATTATTATTATTTTAAAATTAAGCGGGTCCACTATTTTCATTTGGAAATAGTATATAGCAGCTTAAAATCCAATAAATTTAAATTAATAAACAATTTATATAATAAGAAAGTTAATGCGGGTGAAACAAATTAAATTATAGCTAAATCGAAACAAATTGTTTGCTGGGTAATTGAAATTAAATGTCAATTATATTGTGTGTGATAACAAAATATTATAATTTCTTGTTGTTGTTGGTTTTTTTTATCTCTATACAATGAAAAATATAAAAAAATATAATAAAATTGTAAAAATGTGTGTAACTCTGTCCGTCCGTCCGTCCGTGTGTTGACAACACTACAACACCGTTTGAAATAAAAATATGAAATTACAATGGATAAATATTAGGTAACAAAGGAACAATTCTACGAAGTTCGAAGATCTCCTGTAATAATTTATTAATAACAAGAGTTCTATAAGGTATATTATCAATCTGGATAATCGGTAAATATATGTAAAATGAATACAATAACTTTTGAACCTAGAAATTTTGGCGGGGGTAGATCCTTAAGTATCATTAAAGGTTTGCTCGGAAAAAAATCGGAAGAATCCCTATGAATTACTATGAATTTCCCTGTTTTTAAAATGAATAACATTAAGTGATGTATAATCTCCAAGTTTACACATTCACATTGAAACTCTAACATTATATTTCGACACATGTTAAAGGGACTTTTTTAATTCCATTGGACTTATTTTCTAAATATGGATTTCATTATTATTCATAATAAATAATTGATGAAATAAATTCATAAGTTAAAATATTAGGAATTTATTTTTACATATATTTTTTACCCAAAATTCTGTATTAAACATTGAGAATGTTTTTTGGAAATGTACTTTTTTAAAAAACCCTGATACTTTTATAACTTAATTTTTTTTTTCAATGTGTGCGCAGTTTAAAATTTTTGTTTTATTGGCGATTATTTGACTTTTTTTTTGTGTTGTTACGATTTGCGAAACTAAAAAAAAAATGAGCAGCAGCAAAAAATAATTAAAAACATATACAATAGCAAAATTTTAATAGGTTGTTATAGTTTACTAATATATTTTGATTCAAATTGGAGTGTATTGTGATTTTAAAACACGTTTAGAATGTATTGAATTATTTTGAATTTTGATAGTATATATGTTGTATTGGGTCTTGGTGGTGTGGTGCGAGACTTTTACATACAGTTACATATTAAAGTTATATAAGCTGTCAGAGGTTGCTAGTAGTTACTGAATCATATGATATGGTAATTATTAACAGTTTGGAATAAAGTCAGCGACTGTAGATATGTAAAAATATAAAGCTTTTTAATATATACTCTTTTCACGTGAACTTGGTCCTGTTTCACATGAAATTTGACTATTTTTAAAATAAATTAGTTTTATTTTTCAAATACAAATAGTCTAAAATTTTCAAATTAAATTTGTTTTTAATATTTTAGGCCTATACAAAAGCGTTCTCATTTTTTTTACAATTCTAGAAAGACTAGGGTTTTCCTTTGCTGCGAGAAAACTCCGTGTCGGTTTAATATATGTCAAGAAACTGTCAAGGGCGCTGGCGCTGGAATCTTAGCATTTTTTTTTTGAAATGTGCCAAAGAACTTTGATTTAATTTTTTTATAATTTTCTTAAATATTAATATAAAAAATATTTACTCTCTAGTAACAGGATAGGTACTTTATTATCAATAACATGTGATAATTGTTAATAGTTCTACATAAATCTAATATATATATATATATATATTATGTATATACTAAACAGGAGATTACCACATGGTTATATTTGATTCTAATTTAAAATTAATTCTAAATTCAAGGCTGACAAAATTAAAAGTTATAATATTACTCTCTATCATTTGTTATACCTTTTTAATCCCCCTTCTTTAAATTTTCACATTAATATAACTGCACTCAAGAATAGCTGCTCATTTAAATAATCAGGTAAAAATACCTATACAGTGTCCTGTAATATATTTTCTCACAATTTTGTTTTGCTTAAACACTTGATCATTTAGAGTTCATTCAACTTTAATGTCAATGAACTTCTAATTCTACATATTACATACAATATACCTTGAACAAATACCTATATATATACAAGTTGTACTGAATATATTTATATACCTACATGTACACAAATACTTTTTTATATTTTCTTTTACTAATATGCATTAATATACCTATATATTATAAATACTATAAATATAATACATTTATGTGCATACAGTTTTATGTTACATGCAAAACAAATTCTTCCTTATTTCTTCTTTCATTACTGGCTGGTATCCTTTAGTTGCTATGGTGATATCAATTTTTATATTTTATTATCGCTCTACATTTTTTTTTTCTAAACAAGTTCGTTGGTTTTTTTTTCCAGAACGCGTTGATAGCAAAAAAAAAATAAAATCAAAAATAAAATCAAAACTAAACTAGTAAAAAGAACCGGCAGATTCACAAATCACAACTGGTAGTAGAGGTACGAGACACGAGTAATTTCTTTTTAGAGAGGTAGGTACATGGTAGTTTTCTGTGTATAAAGTTCATGTATCAAATTCGATTTCTTGTTAATAGATTTTAAGGAATACAAAATAAAAAAAACATTCTACAAGTATAAGATATAATAATTTAAAATAATAATAATAATAAAAATAAAAAAAAAAGAAAAAAAAACACCGGGTAATAAAAAGTAAAAATTTTGCAGAGTGAGTGTAAAAGAAAAATGAGTAGTGAAGTGAGTGAAGCGATTAAATAACATAAAATAGACGAAGAAGAAGAGAAGAACTTGTTATTTTCGGAACTAGTCTGTTCTGTACCTACATATTTATTTATTTTGTAATATTTTATGCTATTTCGAATATCTTAAAAGCGTCAATTTAGAGACGTTTTTCAGCGTTTGACAATATATAATTTTCATTTTATATACATACATATACTTATATATCTACATACATTTTTTTTTTGATATTTTTGGGTTTTATTAAAAAATTTCTGCGTTTGCGTTTTTAGTTCCGTATTCGCTGTTTAACTTTATAGACGCGATTAAAATAAGTACTTATAACTTATCGTTGTGTTTTTTTTTTAATTTATTTCTATTCTTTTTTAATCATTGTTTGTGTTAAACTTTGTGTTAGCATATTTTAAAAATAATTGTTGATTTTTTTAATATTGTATTTATATTTTTAATGTGAAGTATTTAAATAAAATAAAAAATGAAGGATTTTATTGATTTTTTCTTCAATAAAATTCTAATCACGTGAAAATTAGAATAATACCTATTTTTATTAAAGTTTACAATTTGAATTGGAATTTAAAATTAAATTTAAAGGTAAATACCAATGCTTTAATAAGGAATTATTTTTTTAAAAAGAAAATATACCATACAAATATTTTAGTTTTACGAAAAATATGTTTGCAGCACTTGAATTTGTTTAATCAATGTTAAAAATTAATTGAAAATAAACTACTTATACATAAAAAAAAATTAAAAGTTATTTATAGAAATGAATTTTTGAAATATTTTTTTTGCTATCCAATTGAATATTATATTTTATAGTGATTGAGTAGTGATTGTATAAAATACTATCCAATGTTATATTATTAGCTAGTGATAGGTATAGTACAGATTTAAATATAATGTGAATTAAAATAAAAAAATGGAATTTATTTTTTTTGTGAATAGTTGAAATGAAATGAAGATAAATCAGAATTTTTTTTTTATAGTGTTGGAACTAAACAATTATTGAAAAAGTAGTAGGGTATACCTACCAATTTCAAAAATGTTGAAATTGATTAAATAAGGTTATTGATATACAAAAATATTAAAACATTCTTATTTAATAATTAAATAGATTAAATAAAAAGTATTTAAACAGCTAGGTTCATCAAAAAAAATTATTATACCTTTGTCATTTGTTACTGTAACTTTATGGAATTAATTATTCATTGATACTAATATTATTAAATTATATTATGAATTGTTATTATATTGTGAATTGAATACAGAAAAAAAGAAACCATCGGTTACTCAGACCAATTAATCTAATCAAAATTGGTTATAACTACAGTTTTGGTCCTTAAAATCATTGTTCAAGCTTTAAACAAAAATTATTCTATTGATAGAAGAATAATATTCTTTCATAGAAGTCATATTTGTAAATTTACTATTTTATTAACCAGGTGTCAGTTGTCAAACAATAAGGTTCACCATTTTTAAAGTAAATATTCTACTTACTATCGCAAAGCAACTACGTACCTACCTATTCGAAAACCAGATGACTAAAAGTAAATTAATAATAAAATATTATGCTAGAACTCTTAAACTTAATTATAGTTGATCGTTCATGTGTCGCTATTAATTAATTGACTAATGATTTTGTAATTTATACTTAAATAGTTAAATAAGAAAATATACTACTGCTTATACTTACATATTACCAACTTTTTTTTTAATTAGAATATCTGTACAAAACTTAATAGGTAACCTATATCTAGGTACCTACCTATCTATTTAATTAGAGTTTCTCAATTGAAACTAATTACCATTTTAAAATACTATCTATTGTATAAATTGTTACCTTTTAAATAAAGATCAGATAAATAATTAAGCAAATAGTAGATAATATACACAATTTTAAAACAAATATTATTAAAAAAAATTAATTAACAAATACGTATATAGGTACAAAAAAATACAAAAGAAAATGTAGGTAGGTATCACATAATATTTATTTTTACTACACGTGTTTATTTTACCACATGTATTAAAAGTTCTATCACTATATTCTGTATTATTGAATATATGGTACAAAATGATTTAATAATATTGACATCTACAATGTCATATACAATGTGAAGTTTATAGGAACAAAATAAAAAAAATCCACCTTAATTAATATTTTCTTTCATGAATACATATACTAAATACATAAACATTAAAATGTATCTAATATAAATAAGTGCATGTATTAAAATATATATTTTAAAATATTTTTTCATACTTTTCATTCAAATAAAAAGAATTTATAAATTTATAACAGTTTTTTTGATTGTAATTTTAAAGAGAGAAAAAAAATCGCATTTCTTTTATCGTTTTTGTAAAATGTGAATGAAACGATAACTTGTTTTGCTCCTCATTTGTATTTTTAACTGTATTTCAATTGTATGAATAATTGCCTCTTTAAATGTTGTACTAAAGAAGCATTATATTAAAAACCAGCTGTCTGATAAGGGGTAATAACCGAATAAAAATATTTATGTATTTGTTTTTTTATGAATATGCATTTGTATATGTTTTACTGTATAAATGTAGTAGTAGATATGAGCACGTGGAATGTCATTTTTTTCCTAAGGAGAGAAGGGAAGAAAAGGAGTTTCGTAGTAAAATATGAGAATTATGCATTATTTGAAGAGAATTAATTTCATGTGTTTATGAGCAATATAAAATAATTGATTTTTGAGATTAAATCAAAAATGTGTATGGAATTGGAATGGAATGCAAAAACATAAATAAAATACAAAATACAAATAAATGTTGATAACAAAGTATTAACTATGTTAAAATATTTTATTATTGTTATTGATTTAAAGATAATTTCAGTTATTAAATGATTTGAATTAATTGAACAAAATGAAAATAGTATTTTTTGAAGATAAATAAGAAAGAGAGTAGAGTAGACTGTATGAACTCTGGAATACTCTTACGAATACAATAAGAATATTACAATATGTCTAAGGATCTAACTGTGCAAAAATTACGCTAATAAGCCCGTCAATATTACAGGTACATGTTGGAACAAGTACTTGAATTTGTTTATATTATATTCATGTTATTAGAATTGATCTTAATGAATTCCACATACAATTTAAAAATTAGATAGTACTAGGCCTTAAAACATGTAGAAACGTCTTAAATTTTCAATAGATACTATTCTATTTTGTTTTTATATTGTAATAATTTGTTTTTGAGCTATATTGTATTCTACATCTGTGAGTTATATTATTCAATTAAATTATTTGTTTATATTTTGTATTTGTTTTTCATTGTTATGTTTATAAATTTTTTATTAAAGATATATAATTATGAATTATTGATTAAGCCATTAATTTTAACCCTGAGTAGCTGAGTCAAGTCGAAAACTAGATAAAAGTTTTTTTACTTTCACTGAAATTCGAGTCCGGGTCTTCGCATGAAAGGTCGGCACTCTAATCACTTCGCCACCCAGCCGTTGTCTGTTTAGTTTCTAAAATTGTGATTTACTGTTCTCCTACTAAGGATTTAAGAATTAGATTGAAGTGCTAAATAATAGTTGACCTTAAAACACTTTTGTAATCCATTAATTACCAACCTATTATTCAGTCATTCATTTGACAAGCCGTAGCTTACAAAAGTCATATTACTGACAGGCAATATAGATTAATGAAAACAAGTACTTTTTCTACATTGTATTGTTTGTAGTCTGCTTTGTCGCTATGTAACAAGTCATCTTATAACCAAACTATAACAATTTTAAGGCTAGATAAAACGTACGGACCAAATCAAAATAGATATTGGTTTTTAATCCTTTTGAATATATGCTTTTTAATATTTTTTAATATTCTGCAATTAATTCGACTTCAGTATTTAATTATAGTTTTAATACAAATTGTATTTAATTCCCATAATACTTCAACATTTATTTTTAAAGTTTTAATACAGTTACTGTAATAAAAACTTTATTGTTATAATATTTTTACTATTATAATATTGATAATTTGTATATTGTATTCTTGTAAACATATTCAATTTGTTTTAATTACATAATAATTTTATCTTATATTTACGTAAATAATAATTTAATAGGTGTTGTAAAATAATAAACCAATGGTGTTAACTTTGTATACCTTTTTTCTATTTTATATTATTTTATCAGAATATACTATTTTTAATTTGTAAACTATTATTTAATAATATACTTTTATCTACTTGAATTAAATACCAACTTATTAAAGTTAATACCGAAATAAAAAACAAAAACAAATCAATTAGATAATAAAAATAATTTATTCCAGAATTTTTAGAACTTTAAAATAAAGTTTAGGTTTAGATAAATTAAGTTCACAAAAGAAACAATTAGGAACATAATGAAAACAATTTGGACCTTAATTAATTTTTAGAACATTTTCAAAAACTTTCTAAACAACGTGGTTTCAATTTGTCCATCTAACCATTTTTTTTAGGTATATGGCAAACTCCCACACTCTTTGAAATTTTAAACAATCAATTTCATAACAAATTTTTTTTCTGCAGGTCTACAATTTCGGAAAGTTCAATACATAAATTGTCTAAAACAATTTATATAAGGTACTTATCTATATCTTCATACAACTTATGCGCAAACGTCAAAGAACAGCTTTAAAAATGTATGTCAAATAAATATACAGTGTTGCCAAACGGTATTTTTATTTATCAAAATATGAAACTTTTGTGGGGCTGGCCCACATGCTCTTATGGCAATTGTCCCAAACAAATTAATATAATATGTATATGTATTTATACATTTTATTAATAAGAATAAATAAATCAATAAATATTTGTGGGTTGAAATAATTTGAAAATGTGCTTTTTTAAAACTTTTACTTTTTACTTACTTTGTTATATTTTAAATTATATGATTTAGTTATGCCAATTAAAAATAGAACATACAGAATATATTCAAATATTATATTATGTTTTTCCGTCTGTCCGTTGGTTAGTCACAAAAAAATCATGTTCAATAAGTTATTTACGTAGCTTATGAAAGGACAGTTCTTTGTGATTAAAGGAAGCCTTTTATTCAAATAGTTACTTTAACTTATTTTCTAACCGATTTTTTTTCAGGTTAAGCTATTAGTTTTAAAAATGAACTATACTTACTAAATTTTGACTAAAAATAGAAATAGTTTTTACTTTCTGGCAATTAGAACTTACAAATTTTTGAAAATTGTTTATTCAAATAAGTTTGAAGAGGAGAGTTCCATAACCTCGATTTTGTAAAACGTTTTTTTGAAATCTCGTTTTTAGAAAATCTATAGATTATTAAACAAAAAATTTGTATTAGAAAATCTAGTTTTTTATTGAAAAATCTAGCTTTTTTAAACAATATCGTTTGTAACGATTTTACAGTTTGATACAAAAGCAGAGCTATAAGTTTTTTCCAGAATATAAAAGAAGTGATTTTTTAAAAAAATAAAAAAAATTCTACCTGAATACAAATTCAGAACTATCAGTTTTTTCCAAAAATTTAAAAACAAGTTTTTTATAAAACGAGATTTTCAAAAAAGAGACTTTCTAAAACAAGATTTTTTAAAAACGAGATTTTCTAAAATGAGATTTTCTGAAAATGTGTTTTACTAAACTGATTTGAAGAATTCAAATTTTCTTAATTTTAATTCACGGAAGAAAATCCTAAGGCAAATTTTGAAAATTTATTACTTTAACAAGGTTTTGACAAAATGTGCTATTATCAATCCTCTTATTTGGTTAAAGTACTTATTTTATACTACCATCATAAGTATTGAATAAAATATATCTTATATTTCATTTTAATACGAAATAAAATGCCTACAGTTTATTACTTATATATCTGTGTGTATAAACTTATAAGAAAAACGACCTTTTTATAAATAAATAAATTTATCACTTAAAAATATTTAATAATAATAAAAAAAAAAAAAAAGTTTCATTATTTTATTAATTTATTTATTTGTATATTGACTTTGTCAATTATATTTGTTTGATAAAATATTGTAAACACATGCATAATATTGATAATAAATACAATTCAATTTTTACTTACTTATAATATTGTGAATTAGTTTGTATGCAAAAGCATTAAATTTAATAAATGAATCAAAATTAATTTATCACATACATTTTTTCTTTAGTTTTAATAAATAAATTGAAATGAACGTTTTCAATTTTAATTAATTTTTTTTTAATTTAAAATCTTGGGAGTAGTTGTGAACGCTATTTGTTGATATTTTCAAAATTAATCTGTCAGTTTTAATAATATGAATCGTAAGCTATGTTGTCTTCTCGGTTAAATAATCAAAATAATAATAATTATGATTTTAAATTAATAAAAATATTTAATATTAATAAAAAACTGATATTAATTTATTAATAAAAACTAACTAACTAAATTAATTTGTGTGAGTACAGTTGAATTAATTTAATAGAAAGTGAATATTCAAATTTAATTTAAAATAAAATTATTAAATTATTTAAAAATAATTCGTTGAAAATTATCACTGGTATAAAATTAAATATAACTAATTATAATTAAATTCCAATTTTATCAATGATTATGGAAATGTAATTAAAAATATTGTGAGAACTAGTTTTAACATTTCTCATATTGAAGTTTACTATTCTCATATTGAAAGTTACTATTCCACTTTGAAGTTTACTATTCTAATATTGAAAGTTACTATTCCATTTTGAAGTTTACTATTCTCATATTGAGGTTTACCATTCTCATTTTGAAACTGAAAAGGTATAGTTTTAAAATTTCTAAAACAATTTAGAATATTTTTAATTCCAAATTTTAATTTATTTTAATTCTTAAAAAAAATTCAAAATTAATATTTTTATTTTAAATTCAATTTTAGTGTAACTAAAAATTATAATTTAATTATAATCTTAATGAAAGTGAAATTGTAAGTTGTTTTAATTTGTTTACCTGATAGATGGTTTTATATTACTTTTATTTTTATGATAATTGACAGATGTCAATTTTAAATAAGTAATGAAAAAAACTAATGATTTTTAAAGAATGACATTTTCAAAATAAAAGAATGTTCCGTTACAAATTTTGGGTAAAGAATGTATTTAAAATAATTAATAATAACTTTTTTAGAAATTTTTCTTATTTTATTATATAAGAAAAATTGTAAAAATTCAATTTCTTCAATTTAAAAAACTTTCTTTATATATTTTAGAAAAACTGTTTTACTATACATACATATTATTTAAAACAAGTGATTTTAAAAAACATGGGTTTTTCAAAAAGCACATTTCCAAAACTACACAATGTTTCATACTGAGATTTACGTTAAAAATATATATAAAAATAAATTGATAATATTAATAATTTATTTATTTCACCAATCCATTATAAATTATGAATACTAATCGATATCAATATTTGGAATACAGAAGAAAACTTTTAAACATGTGTCAAAACATAATGTTAGAGCTTCCATATTTCAACTATTAACCCTTGTAATATGTATACAACCACCTAAATAAGGAATTTTTAATTTTTAAGTCCTTGTAGTCCTTAAATAGATAAGCCTACGAATCTTTTTTTTTTGCAAATTTATGCTCGTTCTCAAAAATCTAACCACCTCCCCCGAAAAACATCACAAGGACATAAGTAATGACTTGTTTTAAAATTTGGATCTTTTCTTGCAATTTTTTTATTATAAGCAAAAAAGGTTCTAAGAATCTAACTTCTCCAAAAATTTCATGTTCTTGGTTTCAGCCTTTCAGAAGACACGAGGTGTCAAAAATTTTGACAAAATTATTTTTTAATACCGGTTAATTAAATTGTACGGCAACCGTTTATATTTATTTTACACATATTTACAAAAACTATTTAAGTAGTTATTTGTTACTGTTGTTAGATTGAAAATATACCTTACAGAACTTTTGTTATTTCCATTTAGTTGTAGGATATTTCTAAACATTGTTCGACTGTAGCTGTGTAACTGATGCGGCTACAAAACAAAATTCTTCTATTCCTCTGTTCCTGTTCAAATTCCTCTGAAAATCTTAAATTTGATGAAAGAAATAAAACTTACACTCAAGAAGTCTACATGCCGTAGACGAAATACTGGTATTTGTAAAAATAAATAATTTTAGTGAAATTAAAAGGAAAATACTCGTTTTTCATTTCTTTCATATATACTTTTGACTCAAACGCTCAATAATGTATTAAATATTTAATTTTGATATTTCAAATAAAATTTCTTTCAATTTTTAACAAGAGAATTTTAATTTACATTAATTAGTTAAGGATAAAGACCTATAAATAAACAAATTAAATAATTATTAAAAAAAAACTACCGCCAAAAAAGTTACATCTCACTGCGAAAATTTTACTCACAATGTGTGACAACGCTCAATAACGACACGAAATCAAAGCCTCCACGCCCAATTTTTGCGTTCTTTTTTTTTATTTATTTTTAAAATTAAATATTAATTTTATAAAAATCAATCATCAATTACTCATCAACGCGCTTTATAACATATGGCATAATAAAATTTCAAATTATGCTAAATTTTAAAATTTTTTAAATTTATTAGGGCGTTATATAACTAATATAATTGTTGTACTTAAATTGTACATAGAATTTTAAGTACAAATATTTTAAACATTATATTTTGACACGATAACGTCCTATTAACAAATAATCAAAATTACAAATTAACACTATGCTAACTTTCCTAACAATTGCTAATAAATTTATCAAACATTTTAAAATAATCCATAAATTCTATTTAAGTCTAACGTTATTTAATTTATTATTTAATATAGAAAATACTGAATTACCTGTATCTTATCTTAAACACATTTACTTTGAAATCAGTTTTTGATCAATAACATATTATTAATTTTACATGATCGATAAAAGCCCACACCTCCTTCCCCCCCTTCATTAATCTTAAATTATTTTATTATTTATTTACCTTAAAAATTCCATTTTTAATTTCTTTTCAGCTTCTATTGTAGATAGTAACAACTACCCGTTCACACATACCCGCTCTAATTGAATTACTAAACAGATAACTCTTATCATTTCTCAGCAACAAACACGATTTCTTATCACTAATATTTCATTGACACTGAGCTGGGAGAATAAATATACATCAGGAGAGTCCAGAGATAAGAGAATAATTATACTAAATGTGAATACTGTGAGAGAATCAAAATTGAGTGATCACTGATCGACGATCGTACCGGTTGTTTACATTAATATGGAAATACTTGCATTTGTATGAGAGTTTTGAGAGATTATTTAATTTAGAAGATAATCTGCTTTTATTAATAAATTGAGATTTTAAAGTGCTCTTAACTTAAGTCTTAAATGGTCTTAACTCAAAAAATCTAAAAACAAATAAAAATTTTAAAATTCTCTTTTTGAGAGAATTTAATGAAAAAATTTTGATAATTTTTTTTTGGTTCATCAAGAGATAAAAGTAAAAAAATTTATAAAAATGTCAGCATTATATCAGAAAATTTTACCGACACCACCTGATATGATCACATTAGAAATTGATAGTTTAGGTGTTATGTCAGATTCACATTCTGCTGAAGCTTCGGTTTATAATTCATTTGAAAATTTATCAAAAGATTTTGAAGATTATCAAAAAATGATGGAAGAATCAATTAAAAAATCCGGTTGGAATTTAGAAAATTTTGAAGCAGCTGTTGATAAAGGTGGTGATCCATTTCAATGTTGTGAAAATTCTGAAGAGAATTGTTATCAAAAATTATTACAAAAAGAAATATTAATTAAAACTGATTATGAAGATGCATTAGAATATAAAGAGATGTGTATTGATTGGATAAGACAAAATCCTGGTGAGGTGAGATATTTAAATTAAAAAAATTAATTGTAAATTATTGTAACTAAGTGCAACTTAATAGAATAATTATTTTAATTGGGGTTATAATTACGTAATTAACGCATGTGGATTATTTAAATTACAATTTAATTTTAGTGATAATTATTTTTTGATCAAATTAATTAAAGTGATTAATATAAGTACTTATTTATTTTTTTAGCATTTAGATAATATTATAAATTTACTTGATAATGCAACAGAATTTCGGAAAGAACAAATTAATAAATTAAAAATAATTTCCAAAACAGATCATTATGATATATTGGTGAGTTTTAAAGTTTTTAATTATAGTTATATATTATTTTTAATTATATTCTTTATTATATATCAAAACTCTTAATATGTACTATATATTATGTACTAATTTAATATTTGAAAAATGTGTATGTATAGGATGTGCTACAAGATTTATTAGAAGAAGCATTTGAAGCTGATGATATAGATATATATTTAATGGCGCTTGCAAATGGTGCTGATATTTTACTTAAAGATAGTTTTACAAACGAAAGTGTATTTGATGGAATTATTGATAAAGATGAACGTTATGAATATTTTAAAGTTTCATATTATTTTGTATTTCGGCATAAGGTAAGTGTTTGTAGGCTGTTTTGAGCTTTGTATTAAATGAGGCTTATAAAATAATTGTTTATTATTAATAATAACTCTTGAATTAGAACTATTTAGAACTAACTCCTGAATTACCGGGTACAATTAAGTTTTTAGTTACAAATTAAATAAAACCATAAGATAATAGTATTTTAAAATAAATAAATGAAATTTTTAAGTAAATATAAATTTTTTATCATAATCTTATCATTAAATTGTGAAATCTAATTATGATTCATAATACTAGATTATGATTAAGTTCAATTAAATAATTTAAAAATGATGCTTAACACCAAAGTTTAGTTTAAAACAAATAAATAATAAATAAATAATAAACTATTTATAAATAAAGAAGTTATAACTAGTTATAGCTAGATGATAAGTTTTTGAATAATATTCAAAATATATAATTAATTTTAAAATAATTATTGATTAAAAACCCTATTTTGCTTATTTTTCAGCAATTTTCAAAAAATGAAGTTGTTGCTATCATCAATTTAGCTTATCAAAATCAAGATCCAGATATATTTGTTGAAATGTCAAATTATATGTTTTTAGCAGCAGTATCAAATTCATTACCATTAGAAGTAGCAAAATTTATTGAAATTGCACGAAATTTCGGACAATTTAAAGCCTTACAAAAAAGTCTAGAAGAAAGTGTATTCTTATCATATTCATATAATTTCTATGATAAGTTATTCTCTAATTATAAATTAAAAAATGAAGCAAAATTTAAAATAGTTGAAAGTGTATTTGAACAACATAAATCAAATATTGAAGCATTACTGGATCATCGAGATTATTTGAAAAAAATTTCATTAGATATTGATGAGCGATTAGAACTTGTATTCATATTAGAAAATAATATAATATGGAAAGAGAATGCAACATTTAAAAAACGTTTTCGAAAATTTTTCGAAAAAAATTCGCATCAAATAAATGCCGATAAAAATATTAAATATGATTATATTGATTTAGTAACATCAGCCATATATTATGATAATATTGAAGCATTAAAAGTAATATTAAATAAAGCATTTGAAAGTTGTGCACATACAAAAAAAGAATTACGTGATGCATATTTTCGTAATCAAAATTTAATTGGTTTAAATGAATTGATAAGTGTTAAATTTTTATATGATGAAGTGATGAAAAATGATTTTACATTATTATCATATGCCATTAATAAAGATAATAAATTAGCAATAAGTGAATTGTTAAAACGTGGTGCACATTTAATGATTAAAGATTCATATTATAGATCAAATGTTATATATTTTGAAAAACATCCACAAATATTAGAAAAACATTTAGATAATTGTTTATTATGGTATGATGAATATTTGGATCAAGAAGAAAAATTTAAAGATTTTTATTATGAAAAAAATCCACAATTATTGGATGAACGTAAAAATTTATTATTTAAAAAGAAATTATTTAGTGAAAGAATATTATTAAATTTTAAAAATTTTATACCATCAGATGAATTTCATCATAAAAATGAAAAAATTTTTGATGTGATATTAGATTTAGCTAAAAGTAATCATTTAAATTATTTATTAAAACATCCATTAATATCATCATTAATATTTTTAAAATGGAATT
Organism: Dolichopus griseipennis; assembly: GCA_963082915.1. NCBI lineage: Eukaryota > Metazoa > Arthropoda > Insecta > Diptera > Dolichopodidae > Dolichopus > Dolichopus griseipennis. The sequence continues at coordinate 87,682,152 of OY720444.1, forward strand.
CATTATCAAAAATATTTTTAATTAATTTTTTAACAATAATAATATTTTTTATATCATTTGTTTATTATAATATGTTTAAATTTAATTTTATTGATAATAATATAAAATTTTATACAATATTATATACGATAAGTTTTATTATAGTTATTGTATTATTAATATTTTTTATATTACGTGAATTATTTCAATTTTATTTAATGAAATGGTCATATTTTACACATGTTATCGATTGGTTACAAATCATTTTAATATTATTAATAATATTAACATTTCCAATATTTGATTTTCACAAGGAAACCGTTAAAGGATTTGCATCATTAGCAATATTATTTTCAGCAATGGAATTATCAGTTGTTATAAGATCAGCATCATTATCATTTTTATCTGTATATGTAATAATATTTGAACAAGTTATTAAAACATATTTAAAAATTTCAATATTATTTGGTATATATATTGCATCATTTAGTTTTTGTTTTATGATATTATTTGGTCATGAAGTTAATAAAGATACTAGTGATGGGTCCGGGAATGGTAATGATAGTGCAGTAGATGATAATGATGAACCAGCAACAGCATCAAATGATAATGATAATGATTTAGAAGGTTTAGAATTTGGTAAATATGTACCAACAGCAATTAAAACTTTGGTTATGTTTGTTGGTGAATATGAAGGTGGTACAATTATGTTTCATTCACAGTATTATTGGGGTTATTTAATATTTTTTATATTTGTTTGTTCAATGGCATTGGTAGCTGTTAATTTATTACATGGTTTAGCTGTTAGTGATGTACAGGTGAGTTATAAACAAACTATTTTTATAAAATAATATATTTATTTGTTTTGCAATCGCTTGATTATTTTATACTTTATACTATAATGTAGTTGTTTCGTTATTTGCTTTAAAATCATTGACGCATTTTTAATTTCGCTAATTTTTGTGGTGAAGGTTTATTCAAAATTTATTTTTAAAAACTTTATTATTATTTTTTAAGTACCTAACTAAATTTGAAATTTTTTTTCTGTTTTATTTCTTAGATAATATTTTTTTGAGATTGGTTGATGATTTTGTTAAGTTTTGCAAACAATTGATTAAAAATATTGATTTATTTCAATATAAAGTATATGCGTATTATAAATTTATAAGTTGCATAGTGAATTAATTTGATTTCATTGATGAGCTCTTAATTAAATGCCTTCTTCTAAAATACTAATAGCGGTTTTATTATAGTTACTCGTAGAAACGAATATTTTGTTTTTAATTAATATTTTTCTTAAAAAAAAAAATTTTGCCAATTTAAAATTTTCTCAATATTAATACTCTCTTTTTTTATATTTATTTTTTTTTTGTTTTTTTTTTTTTTAAAGGTTGCCAGGGTAATGCAAGTCCTATATTTTACATTTATTTAAGTATAATCAAATATCAATATTATATAAACAATATAATATAAAAATTAAATAATAATAAAAGTTGTGTTGTTTAAAATATCATTTTATTAATGTTCAATGCCAAATTCTATATTATATGAATAAGTTCTGAAGAAAATTTTTCGAATTCCGAACATTTGTTTTGATTGAACAGGATGTCAACAATTTTAAGACAAAATATAGTTGATGTCAAGTATTTTTTAAAGATCTAGGAAAGTTTAAATTACAGTAAAAATAATTTAAACTGTAAATAACTAGATTTCCGAACATTCGTATTCAACTGATTTTTTTGCTTTATTCTATGAAGAATTACTTCTGATTCCGAAGTACTTAAGATAAAATTTGATCTGTAAATTAAATATGTAAAATTTTGTTGGCTTTTCATAAGCTACTGGAAGAAAGGAAAATATATTTCAGTAGGAGAAATTTGTTTTATTTTAAATTGAAATTTCGGAAAGAACTACCAAACCCGTGGTTGTTTTATAAATTAGAACTGACTACTGGTCCGTAGTTTTCCATTAATATGAAACCAATAATTTTAAAATTTACAACTAAACTACTTTCGGAATTCATATGTTGCTATTACTTTAGCCCTATGAATCAGCCTTCGAAGTTTGGTAAAGTAGAAATTTCTTTCGGCTGAAGTTCGTTCGTATAAGCGATAGTTGTTAAAAAATTTAAATTTAATATAAGGAATGCTATAGTGATATAATTTATATGGAATATAAAATTATATTTCGGAAAATGTTCGGAATTCAAAATATTTTCTTTAGGACTTTTTAAAAAAAATATGAGAAAACAAAAATTAAAAATTTATCCCGACTGAATTCGTTATTATCCTAAGTAAATAACGAATACAGTAACAATCATTAAAATTTAAAGCATTAATTAAGACAAAAACTTGTGTAAATTGTTTTTATTGCATAATAATAATTTCTGTTATTAATTTTTAACTTTTGTACTTTAATATTCTGGCACTAATTTGCAAATTAATAATTAATATTTAAAAACTAAATTATTACTTTTTTCCGAATTATTTTTCATACTTAACATTTTTTCCTTTTTTTTCACTTTTATTTCAATTATAGGCCATAATACATAAAGCTGAGCTAAACAACTTAATATTTAAAGCTAGTATGCTGCCAAAATATGAAAAGGCCCGTGAAAAATTATCAAAAACAATTTTTTTAAATAAAACAAATTTTTATGTTGATTATTTTGTAAATTCACGGATATTAATTAATGATGATCGGACAGTAAGATTTGCTGAAGTCGAAAATGGTAATAAATATTCAAATGAAAATTTTCAATATCGTTTTGGTTTAAAAGAATTGCGAATATCAAAAGATATTGTTATTCAAATAAAACAAATATTACAAAATTTAATAACTGAATGTGAACCAAAACCAATTGATCCGATACGGGCTGAAATGGATGAAATAAAAAAATTATTAACACAAATATTGCATAATTCAGAAGAACATACACGTAATAGACGACCATCTGAATGTGTTGCACAAGCCTCAACAATGGTATATACACCAAGTTAGCAAAAAAAGAATTTAAAAAAAAAAGAAAAAAAATTACAAAAATTATTAAAATTAAAAAATTTAGAAAAATTAAAAAATTAATATATATGTAGAAAAAATATATATTTTTTTAGTAAATGATGAGTGCTTTCTTTAAAAGAATTTTATAATTTAGTAATTTAATTTGTTATTATTTTTTAATTTAAGAAAATTTTATTTGTATAAATCATTTTTAAAATTTTATAATTATGTAATTAATTTATGCTGTTTTACTATTAAGTTAGTTTTAATTTAAGAGATATTTAAAGATGCTTCCGAATAATGACTTGACTTAGTTGGTTTAACAAGTGCGGTGTAAAAAGCTATCTACAGCATTCTATACTAAACTACAACTATAGAGTCTGGTTTTAAAATTAAGGCAAAACTGTCTATGGGTTCTTGGGACATAAACCTTTACTGACTTTCGACGAAGGAACTATTTTTTTGACTTAAAATAACTAGTTAATTGACTGTTTTTAAGTGAAACAATCGAAGTAGAAGTGGAAGACAGGAAAAAGACTAAAATATTCAAAAATGTACTCAAAATAATATTCTAAAATCGATTATCGTAAATATGAAAATTATGAAAGTATTCGAAATGTTTAAACATAAACTTAATAATCTTTTTAACTTTATTCTCAGTAAAATAACTTAGAGTTTTATTGATTCGTAGATTCTAAGGTTTCTCAAGTACTTGAAGTTTTCACATACTTAATAGCTTATTCCAATCTCACTAAGAGTTCGGGCACAATTTTTCCTTACAAAAGTAAAACTTGACATTAAGCTCAGTTAAATGAATATGATCGAATATCTCTAACTTTGATCCAAGCCAGTAATTAAAGTCTTTTATTCGGAAGCATTTCACTTATATCAATTTAAAAAATATTAATAAAATAGTAAGTTAATTTTAGTTTAAGAAATGAAAGACAGATTTTTTAAAAATAAATTTATACATAATAAAAAAAAAAACAATAAATTTAAAAATAAAATTAAATAAAATTAAACTTAAATAGCAATTTTTATGTACCTTAAATGAATATACAACTTACGACTTAAGAATTAAAATAAAAAAATCACGCAGAAATAAACTTAAAATTAATTTTTTTTTAGTATTTAAGGATTGTAAATTGTTTTATTAAATGCTTCCTTCCTCTTTTATATTTTTTGTATGTGTGTGAATTTTTTTTTGTAACAGCTGCCTTTTAATAATAAAATTTTTTAATATATTTACAATTATACATTAGTAAATAATAAATATATTATATTTTTTAAAAATAATTAATTATAAAATTTGTTTTTATTGTTCTTTTTTTTTTAAATTTAATTAATCATTTCGATAAATTTTTTATTACAGTTATTATGTCATATTAATTCTTATATAAAAAATTTAAGTTAGTGAAAATATTAAAACTAGTCTTAGAGGCTAATCATTAATTTTGCGCTAACTGTTTATGATCTACTGGAATTACAGACCTCCGTTAAGCTGATCTGAAATTCAAGGGGGCTAATTCAAGGGGTCTTGTTCTTTTAAGCCTTCTAGTGACATTTGAAGATAGTAGGAGTTATGATGTTTCTATGTTTATGTGACCTTCTAAGGCTTCTAAGCGATTTTTATATTTAGTTTTATATTTTTTTAATTCATCGCTAATATTAGGAATTTCTAGATCCCTATATAATTCGGAATTTCGTACTGACCAGAGAGCACTCTCCATATTACGTAGCACTTTGAAATTTTTGAATGCGATGAATATGGGTGACATCGTTAATGTCGTAAAAAAAACTTCAAACTTCAACAAATGTACATTTGCGACACAATGTGACAATGTATTTTGTTTACAATTCCGATTCCGTCAAAATGAAATGTTAAAAATAAAAAATTTTTCTGCAGAAATAATCTTTGAAAGTATAAAATATTTAATTAATTTTTAATTTTTTTATTTGCGTATCCAAAAAATTTTCTATACTCAATTTAACAACACGCGTCGTGAAAATTGGTCGCGAATACAATGTAAAATGAATTTTCGATTATGGGCCAATGTAAAATTTTTGAAGCTTACATTTACGATCATGCGACATTGTATTCACGACGTCGCAAACATATTACGATGTCAGGGTATGTGTTCGTTTGGCATAGATCCAAAGTTGTTTGCCGTACAATCAGATAGCCTTAATTATTCGGTTACATAATATAATTTTGTACTCTATTGGCAATTTAGATTTTCAACATAGGAGCCAATACATTTATTTGTGTTCTAATTCCTTTTTTTTTTGATATCATTCCTTGGTATTTTGCGTTGTTTTCATGAGGAATATCTCCTACATTTAAATTTACGGCTGGGGGATTTTAAATAGCTAAATTTGAATTGCTAAATTTAATTGCATATTTTGGTCCAAAGATTTCTTGTAGTTGATTTGTAGCTTCGCTAACATTTGATGGTACTGCATGTATTGCAGTTTCGTTGCTAAAGTTATCTCTTGAAATTGTGGCAAGTCATTAGTAAATAGCAAGTATAATATTGGGCCCAAGATATTTCTTTGAGTTACACCCGCTTTTCAGTATAAAATACGCTTCATCCTGTTTAATTCTAAACAGTCTATCAGTTAAGTATTATGAAAGTATGTCTCAATAATTTTTAGACAATAATTGCGGTAACTTACAAATTAAATCTTCATGCCAAATTTTAAATGAATGGATCCAGTAACTGATTTCCAATTTTAAACCAGTATGGGTCAAAACCTAAAAAAAATAGTTCGTGGCACAGATTTTTGTGGTACAATAGATTTTTAAAGTGTTGTACTTACGTTCTTTACTAAAAATGTTGTTTACTGGTGCCTTTAAATTTTGTACATGAAATTTTTTAATGTGCTCTTGCTTTACGTAATTGACACTCTAACTAGGTACTATGGACATAATATTCAATAAATGATATAATTAAATAAGTTTTATTATTGAAAATAATTTGTATCTTGTCTTCCCAGATATTTTAAATATTCTTCTCATTTAATTTAATTTTAATTCTTCTTCTTCTGAAAAAAATAGGTTTATAAAACCGTGTTTTATTTACACTTTTTTGTTTTAAATTTTATTTACACTTTTTTTTTTAATAATATACAACCGAAAAATATCAGTTTTATTCAGTTTCCCCTAAATTTGTATAAAGAATTTTCAATGTTTAATATCATGTCTTGACTAATTTTAAATTAATTTTTTTGGCTTTAATAATTTTGTGTACAGACAACATGAAATTATAAATATTAGGGGAACATTTGGTTGTACATATTGTGTACATATATAACAAATGATACAAAACAAACTTAAAATGATTGCCTTTTATCATTCATCACATGTCACTTGTTTCAATATTTTTGAATTTTTTTTTATAGGTATTTCTTACAAATTGTCTACTAAATAAATATTGAACTTGTGTTATTTGTTGTAGTTTTTTTCTTTTTATTGTTTTGGTAAAAGTGTAATCAAGATACGATTAATTAAAATAATAATCGATTATTATAATAATAAAAAAAAAAATAAAACAAGAAAAAAAAAATTAAAACAAATTATTTAAAAAAACAACGTTTACAACACAACAGCAGGATATGAATAATGAAGGACAAAAAGGAACTTATAAGCATAGACTTAGTGACATGTTATAAAAAAATTTCACTTAAAAAAATACATAGTCTGCATTGCCAAGTTATTTATATTAAACAAAAAATATGGTGCGTTTGGTATGGTAAGCCCCTTTAATAGAGGTCATGACCATATTTTAAAGATTATTTTGACAATCTAAATAAAAAAAAAATAATAAAATAAAACACAATAAAAAGTCAAATATTAAAATGATCAATTTTTTTGTTTTTTTTTTTGTAAATATATTATGTACAGTGTATCCCAATAGTGAAGATTAGAAATTTGTTTTGGGAAGAGATAATACAAGAGGTAAGTTTATTTTGAAATGCAGGAACTACCATGGCAGAAAATATAAAACATTTGCGAATTTGTGTTGCAATTCGAAAATGAAGTTGTACAGTTCTTCAAATTCGCATGAAAAGTTAAGCTGCTACCGTAGGTATTTAAATTGACATTTTGGTGGTATGATTGACAGATTTTTATAGCTAAATAACAATTAATCAAAATACGAGTATAAAATTAATAAAGTTTTGTTAGAATTTAAAATTATATTTCATTATGTTTTTAAGTATTAAAAATTATGCTTCAATTATAGCGTCTTAATATTAGTCAAAAGTTTTTTATAAAATTTAGATTAATATTAGACAGGTATAAAATGAAGTTAGGTTATTAAAAAATTAAATTTTATTATTTGTTTTATTTCCGGATTTTAAGTTTTCAGTTATCTGATACTTTAAGTAAGAAGCGCCGCCTTCAGTTCGCTTTTTGTATAAGATGACAATCAGTTGTCAATTTTACCTTTTACGCAAATGTCACAATTTTACCTTTTGTCAAAGCGAAAAGTTACTCTATTCTAGGTTCGTTTTGTTGTAGTGATTCTAGTGACGCTTTGCATTTAATGTAAATGTTCAAACTACTCTTAAAACGGTTCGAACTTTGGATTAAGATCTGCAGGTTAAATTGCCATTGTTTTAATAGATTTCTTGTTTTTCAAAAAATATCTCATATATCTGACAGTTTTTCACAAGTTGTACATTCTGTAAATTTTATAGGCACATTATGTACTAAAATTACTGTTTATGTGCATATAATACACTGAAAAAAAAATTTAAATAAAAAATTATATTGCGGGCCAAATAAATAAATAAATAAAAAAATAGAAATTAAATGAAATTTTATACTTCCGAAAAATACAAAAAAAATGCGTTTCATATTTGAAATTTAAGTATAACTTTTTTATTTTTGATCTTTTGATAAGGGCTGACAAATTTTTTAATGTTTAATAAAACTTTTTATTTTGTTTTTTTTTACGCAATTTCAAATTTAATTTTTTTTTTGTTTTTTATTTCATTTTTTAGTTAATTTTCTTGTCATTTTCATTTTTCTTTATTTACTTCCTTAGACATTTTGACTGCAAATGTCACCATTTAATCAATATTAGGATATAATATAAAAGTTTATTATTTAAACAATAAAATGTTTTTGATTTTACTATCGTATAGTCATTTTATATAGGGAACATTTTTATCAAATAATTCAGAATGTTAAAATATTATTATTATACACAACAATGCTTAAACGGATTGTTCCAGCCATTTTAAAATCGGAAGTTTATTTTCATTTAGAAACTTATCTGCGGAAGTCGGAATAATTCTGAAAATGACATTAGATTTGTGTTAATTGTATTAATAATAAAAAAAGGTATAATTGTTATATTAAAATATATATAGAAGGACATTGTTCGAGGAATTTCAAAATCGGAATTTGAACATCATTCGTAAAATTATCTCCGAATTTCGGAATTATTCTCAAAATGACATTAGATTGGCTGTTTATAATTGTCATTCTTGAATATTTATTAGTCTCGATAGTTCGGAGAATTTTGAGAAAATTCGTTCGTAAAACTCTTTCTGAATTTCAAAATTATTTTCAAAATGACATTAGCTTTGTTTATTATATAAGTTAGTTATATAGGTAATTGAACATCATATATGTTACATAACATTATGTTAATGGATTTTTTTTAGAGATTGTGATAACAAGAATATCATTCGTTAAATTTTATACTTTCGGAATTCGGCTTTTAAGATTCTTAAAATGACATTTTCTAATTTAATCATTAATTTTTAATTTTTTCTTGGATATACTATTCTTAAAAAGTTGTTACACCTGTAGCTTAATCATAATTTTTTTAAGATTTTTGCCACTGTTCTTATTGACCCCTATTGATTAGTCTATAGGGTTACCAACTGAGAGATATTCGGACTATTTCTCGATACAGCCTCTAATATTTGTTAGGTACTAGTTTCCAAAAACAAAGTTTTTTTAAAAAACGACACACAGACGACTTTAAATAAAACATCTTAGTACTTTTTCAATTTATAAATTTTTCTAAAGAAATATCAGATCCGTAAACAAGCTGTCATTTCGATAAAGTAAACAATTAATTTTTAATGACACTTGAAAGGAACAATTTTTTGTTTGTATTTTAAGTTGTTTTTCTAATTTTACACTTTATTAGGTTGACAAAGGTTAGTGTACATGTAGGTAAAATAAAACGTATACATATATATATGCATACATAAAAAAATATCTATTTAGGTATATTTTTAAATGAATTTTAAAAGGATCCAAATATCATTTTTATAACTTTAATACGATGTATTATAAAAATTTATAGGAAGTTTAATATTAGAAAAAAATATTGTACAGGTGTTGGAGTAGATTTTAATGTCTTAATAAAATATATAATAAACTTAAACTTTATAAACTTAAAAGTTATAAACTTTTTAAAACTAATATAGGTAGTATAATAATTATATAGAATATCATTTTCTATATACGAATTCAGAAATTTCAATTCATATTGTTCCTTTTATGAAATAATTTTTAAAAAGACTAAGTTATATGAAGTTAGAGCATCAGATATAATCGTTTTTATCACTCGCTGTGTTCAAATCTTAAGGTCACCTATTTCTCAAACTTTTTCGAAAAATATAACATTTCATAAAATACTCCGTCAAAGCTAATTTAGACCGCGGATTCACATCCTGATCAAATTATGTCTAATAAAGAAATATAATTGTATGTCCGTTCGTTCATCAGTCCTTCCGTCCGGATGTCTGCCCGTCAGTCAATAGTCAGTCTATTTAAATCCAGCCATTTTGGTCCACGGGTTCGAGCACCTGTCATACAACTTCTTTTTTTATATGAGCATTACTCTATACTTATTAAAGCTGGGTCTCTGAAATTTTGCCAAAAGTAGTTTAGTTTTATGGCCAAAGTTTCTGCAAAATTCGGTTGGTCTACTGCAGAGAGTTCGAGTAGCTGCCATACAACTCCTTCTTTTATATTAGTATTCCACTACACTTAATAAAGATGTATTTTTGAAATTTTGCCAAAAGTAATTAACCGGATGATTTAATGTTTATATTCCACGGGTATCCCAGAGTTGACACAGTCTACTCTACTACACTCTTCCACGTTTTAATTTTAAAGCTTCTTTAAAAGTGATAAATGTTACCGTTAACTATAAACCCTAGCTCTCAAACAATCTCCAGTTGCAAGAGCAGCGACGTAAATTAGAAGGCAACATTGGTTTTTGTAGTTGAAATCATTCTGGAGATGGACAGCTCTTTAAGAATTTGCAGCGGTTTATGCTTTGGTACTGAGATGAATTTAAAGTCCTTATAAAAGGACGAACTATCGAATAAGTTATTATTTTTCGATATGGATTGACTGTTGAGATGGTTTTGACCAAATATTTAATTTACAGCATTTTTTTTCGTGCATGTCTTATAAAACCTATATGGCCTCTTTATGCTTTGTGTCCTTCGTTATTTTCAGTTCTTACGTCATCAATCCTTTTAAAACTAAGGCAGAGATAACAATCTTTAGGTAAATTTTATGAAAAATCTTAATTGCATAATATGTTTTTAGGTTCTCTAATTTTTTGTGGTCTGGAAGATTATATTTATAAAAACCAAATTTTATTCAGGTAATGAATGTCTATAAAAAACTTCATTTAAAATTCAATTAGAGCAATTTTGAAAAGAAATTTTAAAATATTTCCTATATTCTGGTACCACATTTTTTTACAAGTATAATGAACTTAAAATCAAATTTAATTTTTTATAAAGGTAAGAAAAACATTTCTTAGACATTTTTTTTAAATATTTAAACATTACTTTAAAAACTTTGTAAATTAGTTTTTATATTTTGTTTTTTTTTTTTAAAAAAATCTTTCAAACAAAAATCAATTTTGAAATTAAAGAATTATTTTAGGAATTAAATAAATCTTTCCTACTTTAAATATCTCTTTGATGAAGAAATGATTTAAAAAAAACTTCTTTTAGTTAGAAAATTAAATAAATATAAGAGGTCCTTAATATATGTATGTATGCCTACATACTCGTATATACTTATATTTGCTTTTTTTTCAAAGGTAATTTAATATTGGTGCCTAATATTTTGTTTTTCAGTTTTTCTCATAATTTTTTTTTAATCCATTGTATATTTTAAGTAAATATACATGTATTAGTAGAATATTCTTACTAATATTGTAAAAACATTTTTCAAAGATAATTTAAAATAAAACAAACAAACAATAAGCTGAAATTGCTACATGGAGCAGTGGTTAAAGTGTCGATCCTTTCAAGTTCCAGAAATCTCTTCGACTCGGGTTTGAATTTGATCGGTTTTCAATTGGATTTACCTTTCGCACTTGGTTTAAATTCACAGCTTACATATAATCCCTTTTTCATTTAATTAAAAAATATAACTCACATATATAATATTACTTTAAACTCGAATTGAATTTTAATAAAATAACATATAGAGTCGCATATCAATTAAAATCTAAGATATTATACGTATGATTCTTTCATTATTCTTAAAAGTTTTATTGAGAACAGGATCCCTAGGTTTTTGTAATTGGTTCGGATAAGAAAAGTTCTCAAAACGGATAATGTTCCTCGTCGTATTGTTTTAACTTCCTGATTCCTTTTCTTTGCTAAATTCCTGAGATTGAATAATGTTTCTTCCTAGGATAATGAAATTTATACTGTAGGTATCTAATACCGAAAGTAATGCCAGGATTGGAAACGTACAAGATCGGACAATGGGTTACGATTTTGGAACCTTCTGACCGATTCAAGGGCAAACAAGCATAATTTGAAGATCAACAAAAATAGAATTTTTTGTAGAAGGATGCTTCTTTTTTCCTTTGTGGTCTTAAAGTTCAAAATGAATTAATGTGAGGGTTCGGGTACCTCCCACACACCTCTAAAGACTTAACGAGCAAATCTTCGGTATTAATGAAGTTAGAAAATTGAAATTTAGAACAATGTATCACTGCTCCCTCTATCATTCCACAAACGGAGATGAATTAAAATGGGGGTTCGTGTCACTGTCAATTGAATTTTTTAGATTTTAGGTTTTACTAAGTCAGTTGCGTCAACTTTCTGTTGTTTCATTGTTTGTTAAGTACCTAAAAATTAGCTTAAACTTTTCAATGCAGAGTGCATACTCAGCTTTCGCACAGTCTTTATTTTTTATGTCTGCAAAAAAATTATATGTTGAATAGAAATTTAGGAAACATTGAAGTATTAAATCTTAAATATTATTTTATTTTTCAAATATTTTAATTAAAGCCTGATTTTTAAAAAAAGAGACCAGAATTCTAATGAATGAAGAGAATAAAAATTGAGGTAACCCCAAAAACTGATTTTTTTTAAAAATAACCTAATTTAATGGAATTTTCCAATTAAGGAGAACCATAGCTATGTAGAATGTATATAAATATGTACATATATATACATAAATCCAATTTAAATTATGAAAAAATCTTTATCTATATATGAAAGGAGCCTTTTTTAAACATTTAATAAAAATTTCTTTCTTTTTCAATATCAACAAAGGACGAAAGAAAAGTACAAAGAAAAAGAACAACAAAATTATATTATAAAAAAATTTTTTGAAACCATTTACAAATCAATACTTAAAATTTTTTTTATCTTTATAAAATATAGAAAACAAAACAAAATAGCCAACGATTTCAATCCCTTCGATTACTCTTAAAATGATCCTTAAAAAACCCTTTCTTTTTTGTTTTATATTAATGCTTAATACATAAATTGGAATCTAAAAGAACTTATCTATGATATTGTTTTGTATATTAATAATCTAAAATGGTAATCGTACAAAATTTCAATTATGAAAATCCAAATGCCGCAGAGTCCCAATCGTTTTATGTTCAGCAAAGCATTAATTTAATCCAAGAATGATAAAATTAAAACACCACTTAGCCAAATACCATTTTCAGCTTTTGCAAAAGGAATCCTTAAATGTTCTAAACGGACTAAAGTAGAATTTTTGAGTGGAGTGAGATCTTTGGAAATAAGTATGAGTTAATTAAGAAAATTATTGTGTGTTGCTCGCCGCTTAGGAGTTGTTAGAAGTTGGAATTGATGTTACTAATGACAAAAGAAAGGCGGGGATTACATATAAACAAAATCGGACTATTGGCAAGAATTACGGAAGCTTTCGATCGAACTAAAGCCAAAGAAGCCTAATTCCAAAACTAAGAAAGGTAGAATCTTCAATTATGGTACGTGAGCTTTCTCTCTTTTGTGTCCCAGAAATCCCCGATCAATTAGAGTGATAGTTTAGGTACCCCCTCCCCCCCCAACATAAGAAGAATATTGTCCAATTTTTTTTATGTCTGTGAAATATCATTGGAATAAAAGTAGTGTTTTGGATAGCTGCTACTACCATGCTTAGATCTAACCGACATATCTTCGTACAATGTAGTTCTGTCCTCTTCACTTAATATTCCTCAAATCTGAGATTAGTAAAACTGAATTTTCAGGTGTAGTGAAATTATAAGAAGGTTGCAGCGACCGTAATTGCATTACTTGTTTTTTTTCGAATTTGGGCTTTTGATAAATTGTATTTTAAGTAAGCCTTTAGCATTTTGAAGTTGGTTGTAAAATAACAGTTTTCAGTTTTTCTCTTTTCCGAAATATGTGAAATTTAAGTGGCTGCTTCAAAATGTCCTTTAAAGCTGGAAAAATATACATTAAAAATAGTTAAAAGGGGTTTTACAGTTAGACAAGAAATGGTTATGCTTTTTCTAGAATAACTATATATATCTAGAGTTGTGTTGCTTTTTAATTGGCTGATTTTTCTTATAGAACCAAATATGAAATGTTGAAAACATGTGGAGCATTAGAAAGCAGCTTCAAATGGAAATCTCCATCTGAGGATTAGGATTTCAGGTGCCTTTTGAAGGTTTTTTCCACGCTTAGGAATAAAACATTGTTATACGATATGTGTTTGAATTAAATTTATGAATTTTATATATCAGCGTTTTGTTCTTTGGAATTTTGTCGGAGAACAGCTAAAATTTGTTAGCAATATTAGCAAGTAATTTTGCGTATATTTATTTGTATTCCTTACTTGTATATTCTGTTTTTTATAAATCACGTTTGTAATTTTGTTTTTTAATTTTATTCTACGTTTTAATATTATTCTCATGAATTTTCATTTCAAAATTATAACTAACGGATACAGAAACAGCTCAACTCACAACTCAATTAAAATTTATTATAATATAATTAAGCAAATAGAATTATGCTAATCGAATCAAACCAATCTAGATATATACTGCCTCGATGGAAGTCATTAAGATCAATTCTAATAGTAGAAATAGGAATCAAGTAACTCTGCAATATAGAGAGTCTTGTTCGCCTAACAATTTAATATCTAACCAATTAAATATCTGATTCTTAATTTTGAATCTCCCATTTACGTTTTACGTATCTCCCAAACTCATTTTTTCATTGGCAATTTTGTTTAAATTTTGGAGACTTTTTCCGTTTATCATTTGGAGTTAACAAAATTTTTTTTGGGACATTTTTTCCAAAATCTGTGTCTATATACGACTTATACGAGAATATACTTACTTTATCAAGTGGACTTCATTTCTAAAAATTAAAAAAAAATATATTGTTATCCTTTAATTGTTAAAATATAGAGATTTTTACATATACATGTGAACACAATACATTTATACGTAAACACATCACATTATATTTGTAAATTTCATTTTCTTTTTAGGAATTTTTTTAGCTGGATTTGAGATGTTCATCCTTCATATACAAATATATAATATTTTTATTATTAAATATGAATTCCATTACAATTTTGTTTACATAAAATTCAACAATATTTGTTCATAAATATTTTCCCTTACAAAATTGTAAATTAATGACAACTGATTATGGGATCGCTAGCGTAATAATCGTAGAAAATGACAGGTTGTCATATGTTGACACATGTTATATTAATTTAGAGATTTTTGTTAGAATAAAATATAATTTAACTTTTTCATAAGAAAAATCTGTTTATTAATAAGAGTTAAGTTAATGAAAACAATTAATTAATAAATTAATTAAAGTATTATTTTGTGCGACGCTGCAATATATCTTGAATACAAAATTATTTTATGCAAAACAATTCTAATGAAAATTTTTGACATTAAGCATTTTGAAAGAAATTCTATAAAAGTTTTTGTAAATTCTATGATTCTTTGTTTAAACACGATCTAGGTGGTCAACCTTTTAATATTCATTTGCATTCCATATGTAAACAATTATATCAGTACATTGACCGACCTAATACAAATAAATTTGATATGTCATCATAATTAATCATGTATTCAATATATTTATCAATCATATCGAACTACATTTCTTTGTTGTAATAAGAACAATATGGATTGCACTAATTATGCTATGCTTGGTTATAAGAATATGAAATAGCGATAAGATTACAATTAATATAAATAACTAAAATAATATCAGATTGTAGAATTTATTGTAAATTTGTATTGGAATTGAATAAATTACTGTTTAGTATTAGTAGCATTATTAATAAGTTAAAAATAAAGACGTCGACCTTTTATGTGAAAGGTCTCGGGTTTAAACCCCAGTCATATAATCTATATATATAAAAGCGAAAGTTTGTTTGTTTGTAGCTAGTATCTAATAAAAAAATATCGTAAAATTGTATAATTATATCGTAAGAGTTTATATCGTAATATAAAATAATATTTATTAAAAATATATAAATAACTCTTGTGTAAGATAATAGTTGGCGCACGAAAATAACATTTGTTTATTTATAACTTTATACAATAGCTACTTCCGAGTAATCTTCGGCTTAGTAAATTGAAGAAACATAAGCCTAGTCTAAATAGGCTTGGTGAATGTCCTATACTCCTTAAAAAAGTGGAAAAGGAAACAAAATCTGATAAATTACCAAGTTTCGCATGATCATCATATCTAAATCGAATAGCATGCCTGCGAAGGTAATTTTTGAAGATTCTTGTAAATTTATATCTTAATCAATCTATCAAAAAACGATTGTTAATTATTTCTAGAACAACAACCAGGCAATTATAACTTTATGAATTCACATTATAAAACTTCTGTAATTTATATATACAAAAGAGTCTAACGGACTTCATATAAACATATTTGACAAACAAATGAAAAACTCTTAATGAACATTGTTCCAAAAACAAAAAATTTTTTAAGCAGTTATTATGATGTGTTATTCTTTGACACAAAACATTACATACAAGTTACACATCTAAATAAATGTGTATGTGTACGTATATAAGAATGTTTATAATAACTTTGTTTCCTACCAACTTGTGGTTTTATTTTAATTTTGTGGTTTTTGTTTTTGTTGTAATATTGTTGCTCATTTATTTTACAACTTATCCTGAGTAACTATGACTGCAAATAATAGCAATTGGCATAATAGTTCTATTATTATCTACTTGAAAGCTCTCTGGTTAAAAATAATTTTTAATTTTTTTGTCTTTTCATTTATTTGTTAAGATAAAAAAAAAAAAGGTATCCGGATCTTATAAAAATACAAGAACAAAATATAATGTAAACTTTTATAATATGAGATATCAAAATACATAATATGATATACAAAATGTACTTCATGTCCAAATAAAGTAAACCATTGTGTTAAAAGAATACACAATGAGTAAACATACATATAGTGAACAGATATTATTGTTTTTGTTGACCTGATGCTGCTCAAAGATTAGTTCGCCTTTAGAATTCATGGATTTTAATCTTTTCCTTATATACATATTTGTTTTTATATCCAAGTATGAGGTACAGTCAAGAGCAAAATATAATAAATAATTTATTTATGGAGATTTAAGGGGTTAAAATAATGAGTACTCTATTGTTAAAAGCTAAACAATAAGATCTTTTATCATTTTAACCCCTAAATATGGAAAAAAAATAGGGGAAGGAAATATAAGTTTTTATTGTTAAAATTGATCCTAATGAATTCCACTTTTCATTAACATGTTAATTTTTGATCGCCTGAACTTTAAAATACCCTACATCTAAAGTATAGGGCTATAATCATTAGAATGACGTTTGTTATTACCTGAAAGAGGAACGTTCGATATAGACATGTATATACATATTCTTGGACAACGTCACCCTGAGTCAATGGAACGATGTTCGTCCATCCAACCGTTCGCACGATAACTCAAAAAGGAATGAAGCTATCTGTACCTTGATGAAATTAATACACTGGGGTTTTTTTTATAAAAAATAGGGTGGTTGGAATTGTAGAAATTTTCATCAGGGGTAAAGTTTTAGTAGCTTTTGAATGAGTCCAAGAGTAAAACAGCATATCTCCAAACCAATGTAGACATTTATGACCCCTTTTTTATGTTCATGAAATTCGAATGCAGTAAAGAAGAAAGGAAATCGGATAGCTGACATATGCTTCCTAACGACAAAATAGGAAAAATTAATAAAAACAAGAACTTAAAATTTGATGCCGGTATTCCTTTTATATCTCTTTTTTATTACTGAAAATTCAGTAAAATAGCAGTGGTAAAGTAGCTAGAAACACCCACATATCGTTAAGGATAAAGTAAGCTTATCTCCGCAAATTATAGTGATAAAACTTATTTGTCTGGTGTACCGTTTAAACAGTCGGTTCGTTGGGTTTTTGTGTTTTACATGCCGAGTATAAGCATTTTGTCCATCACTGTGTTTTGTAAACAATGGGAAAGTACAACAAACTCATTGCTAGTTGTAATTTAAAAAGAGATCCTGCAGGAATACAAAAAATTTTTTGTTAATTTTTATTGTTATTTAAAAAAAAAAGATTTCAAATCTATAGTTCCCAAAAAAAAAAAGGGATCCGTAATGCGAAATAAAATGTAAAGTATCTAGGTTTTTGTTATTATATAAATAGGGAATATTTTAAAGGTATACAATAACAGGTAAATTTTTAATTTTAAATTGTTTAAAATCATAAAAGAATGAGTAAGAAGATAAAAGAGTTTTTTAAAATAATTCATCATCATTACTTTACTTTTAGTAATTATTTTAAAAATTATGATTCTTGAATTTTTATTTAATCTCAACAGTTTAGGATTGAAATTAAACTCGTTACAACTCCTGTCTTGAGTTTTTATGATTAAATATTTAAATATATGGTTAACGAGTTAGGCTCGTTAACTTCAATTGAATCTCTTATAAAAAAGGGGTCAGTTGAGATATCTGGAAACTTATTGACGATTTCCTATGGGAAAATTAAGAAAATTTGAATCACAAGGAGAAACTTGAATGTTAGTGCTTCAGGGCATTAAAAGCCACCTATTTATTAGCATCATACTGAAAATTTCAACCAATAGTTTTCGGTGTATGTTATCAGCAGCACTGAGCGGTTTACAAAAAGCTGCATTTCTATATGTAGATGTCATAATAGTAATCAGGTCAAATTAAAGAGATTATAAGAGTACAATTTGAAATTTAACCCGTCAAAATGTAATCTTTTAAAACCAGAAGTTGTAATCTCCCGCATCCGAAAAAGCCCGTCTAAATATGATCTTTTAAAACCAAAAATTGTATGTTTAGGACATATAAAAAATCACCCAACAACCAAAGATGCTAATGAAGTAAGAAGATTTGTGGCTATCTGCAATTATTATAGAAGATTTTTAAAAAATTCCGCTGAAATAAGCTAACCTTTAAATCAGTTACTGAAGGAAAAATCGTTGGTTGAAGTGAAGAAAACAACAATACTTTTGAAGAACAATAACAAAAATTAATAGAATCATCAATATTAAGTTATTTAATATTTGCTAATGGCTCTTATACTAACAGCAGATGCATCGAACTATGCGCTTGAAATAGTATTCACTAGAAAAATTAAGAGACAATAAACCAATACCTTATGCAACTAAATCTCTGGAATTTTTGGTAATACATTGGGGTGTCAACTATTTTATACCATACCTTTTTCGTAAAAAGTTCATAGTTTATACTAAACAAAGACTATTAGTAACCTATTAGCATAACAATTCTTCTTTTAAATCATACCTTATAAAACTTATAAAAAAACTATAAGTTTTCAATTGTTTCTTGAAAGCTTTAAACTTCCTTTTAGAAGGTCCAAGAATATTCGGTCATCAACCTCATTTAAAATATTAAAATTTTATAAAACACTGTCATATAGTGTTAATTTAAATAATAATAATATGATAGTATGATTAATAGTATAATTAAATAAATTAAATATATAATAAGAGATGGTATAACCATACATAAGTAATTATTACATGAAGGAAGAGGGACTTCTAAGTTTAGAATAACAGAGAGATTAAAAAAAATATAAATGGAATTAAAAATTTGCATATATCTAGGAGAAGTATTAAAACCAACTATATTTTTGAAGCAATTCTAGGTTTTTATAGTAATAAAATAAGAACATTAAGATAACCCCTTGGTTCGGCATTAACGTAATAGTTTTTACTAGATAACCAAGTAGAGAAGTCTTATTATTTCATAATAATAATTAATAGTTTTATTTTTAGTTTTAAATATCTAAAATTATACCATAAATTACTTAAAAATTTAAATAAATTAAATTTATAATAATTTTTGAAAAAAATTAATTAGCCTAGATGTGTTGATATGCATAAGAAATAATTTCAAAAGTAAATTAATTCAAGGGTATGTGATTTTTAATGTGAACTTACATTTTTTTTAATTCATAAATTTCATTTAAAATTCATGTCCCCATTTTTTGAAAAATTTACATTAAAGTTAAAAAAAAAAAAATTAACAAAATTCATAATTCATAAAATATGCAAAAAATTTTAAAAATATATATATATATAACAACAAAACAACAAATCCTTTTTTGTTTGTTGTTTAAAAATGTCCCGAATTTATTACAGCATCCATTTTTTTAAAAAAATTATTACTGTACTGTATTTACTAAAATGTTTAAGCCCATTTTACAATATTCGAAGTTGTAAAATTTGAAATCTCAAAAAAAATGTCAAAAAATTCAAATATAAACTGAAATGTCAAAAAATTTAAATGAGCAATAAAATGTGAAAAAATGAAAAAATTGGTAATTTTTTTGACAATTTGAAAAAATTACAAGAGAATTGTGAAAATAAAACAACTATGTTATTAATTATATGGTAATAATATGGTATTAATTTTAAAAATAAAGATTATTACATTTAAAAATGGCTCTGAAAATTTGTATTACAGTATTCGTAATTTATTTAATTTTAATAATTGTTTTGAAGTTTTCCAAGAGCATCCGATCTCCAACTATTTTTCCAATTTTTTGTGTTTTAATTATTCTTTTAATTTTAAAATCAAACGTCAAAATGTAATTTTGGACATTATCAAATGTCAAAACTCCAACAAATTTCTTCTGAACAAAGCGACAAGACAGACTTATTTCATCGTTCAAATTTTGCTTTAAGCTGAAAAAAAATCTGAGTTTCTAGTCGGTCAAATTAAACCCGTTACAATACTGTAGATCGTGTAAAATAACCTTTACAAAAAAAACCAAAATACTTCCATCATAGAAATCATAAATATCAGAATTTTTTCATAACTATTTATGAATTCAACATATACGACCTCATTTTATAATGCGTTCAATGTAATAAGGACGAATTAAATACTAAACAAAAAAAAAAGGACAACAAAAATTTAAAAATTATTAATAGGAATGCAAGAATTTAGATTTTTGTTATAAAAATAAATCCCTTAAAGGGAATTCAGTATAAAATGCATTAAATTTTATTTAAACAAATAATAAATAGGAATCAAGAGTTTCAAAACAGCACATTTTCAAAATTGAACAGTGATCCATTATAAGTTTTTGGAATAGGTATTCATATTGGAAAATTAATTGATTTGTCAGAACTTATCTTCGAATTTTATTTTATAAGCAAAAATTGTAAAATTTTAAGAGGCCTATTCTTCAATTTTAAGGCAACCTTCAATAATTAGGAAAAACTGTTAATACATGCTAAAACTTAATGTTATACCTTTAATTGTTGAATATTACATAATCTTTATTAATGGAGCATACTTATTGTCAACTCCTCTCAAAGCTTCAAATGGATCAAGTCACAAAAAATTTAGTTTCGTAACAAGGAGCTTCGCCAAATCTCGTTTTTAGATAACCTCACATTTTTTAAAAGTCTCATTTTTAAGGATTTTAGAGTTGGATACAAAATCAGAATTATTAGCCTTTTGTCAGAATATTAAAAAAACAAATTCTAAAACGAACTTTTCAAAAAAGGGTTTTTCTAAAACAAGATTTCGACCATTACATTAAAAAGGTAAATTAGAATACCGTATGGCCAGATTGAAGATAAAAGTTCATTAACACAAATTAAAAGAGCTATTTCGACCTTTGGAGGCTTGGAACTGAAGTTAAAATTTATTACATGCAGTTCGTTGTTTTGATGGCCGGACGGACCAGCAGACGAACATTTTTTCAAATTTTTTTTTTAAAATTTGCTAAAAACGAAAGTTTGTTGTAAAAATATTTAGATATGTGTGTATGCGTGCGCTTTAATTTTGAACTTATCTAAAACCAAAATGAAAACCAAAATTTATAAAACCAAAATGTTATGCAAAACAAAATAGAAAAAAATTATAAAAATTTATGGGGGTGGATTGGTCGAATATGGGTGTGAGTGGGTCAATAATCGCTTATAATTTTATTTTTATTTTGTTATTTTTCCCCGGTTTTTTTTTGTTTATTTTTTTTTTTTTTGAAATTTTCTCAATTTTTATGATGAACTTAATATAAAATCAAAAGTTTTAAATTCTTTTGAAAAAAAACAACAAAATTGGTTTGTATAAAAAAATAAAAACAAAAAAAAAACCAAATAAAAAAGGATATTAAAGGATAAATATTAATATGAAAATGTATCCGTAGCAAATTCAAATCCCATGAATTGTGTGTTTGGTGTTGTCGTTGTTTTTGATTTTACTTGTCAAATTTTATGCGTTTTTCCTATTTTTTTTTTGTAAATAAAATTTTAGTGAAATACAGGATTTTGAATAAGCATATTTCCTATATATTTTAATTTTGAACTAGAAACTGTAAGTTTTTTATGGTTAATTGTTGGCTTACTGAAATATTGAAGTTTATTGAAATTAAAACTTAATTTTTGGACGCAAAATATTGTTGGTACTTTTAATGATTCTGTTACATACGATAATTTTGACTACATTTTATTATACGAATCGGTTCAGAAGATTTTTTATTTAATTTTCTAAATGATTATTCTACTTAAAGTTTTATCGGAATTCAAATTCAATATTAGAGTATAATTAGCGATATTCATTACATAAGCATTTGCTAAGTTAATTTTCTTAAGGTATAGTATCATTTACATTTTGCTCGACTCAAGTTCAGTATGATGGAATGAACTGTATATATCTGATATGGCAGAATGTTCACTAAGTGAATTGCGCCCTGTGAACACACCTATTTTTTTAGTCGCAATAGGTTGTCTGTTTTTCAATTATCTGATACTGATACTGTGGCGGTCTTTATCAGATTAACTAATTGATTTTTCTTTTTAAATAGAATGCCCAGTTTTGGGTGCAATTCAATTTGTTTTAAACGTCAACTAACTTGTCAACTTACAGTTAGACGTAGTTTTAAATAATTAATAACTGTGTAAAATATTTTACATTTTTTTTTAATTCTAAAAATAGCATTCTTTGTAAATTTTCATAGTTAATGTGAAAAACGCCTGCATTTTTTGAATATTTACGATTAGCTTAAATGGACAATACACACATTGGGAATTTTTTCATTTGGGAATTAAGAATTAAAAAAATTTTCATTATTAATTTGTTGTTCGTGTGTTGCTTGTGTTTTGGTTTTCTTATGTTACTCATATATATCGCTTTAACTTTTAATTGTAACTTTAGGGTGTAAATAATATTAAGAGTTTTCAGAAAATTTTTTTTAATTTTATTTTTCGCTTTTTTTTTATTTTTCAAAAGAAAATTCTAAAAGGGAGCAAGTATATATGTGGAATGGGTATTAAGGGTTGAATGAATATTTATGTGTAGAATTTATATGGAAATAGCCAAATTAATGTAATTAAATTTTTTGTATTCAAAATTTAAAAATAAATATTTTTGAAAATTTGCTAACGTAAACATTTGTTACAGATTATAAACAATGAAAATTCAAAATAGCAGTAAAGAGTAAAGATTTATTTTAAAATTGATTAAGTTTGTCTGATTCATTTATGAAATCTTATAATTGGACTGTTTCTAAAGATAATATTCAAAATATGTTCTTAACTAAGAGAGAGAAAGACGTTGACAACTGTTTCGCACCCCTAGTTGTCAAATTTTTTGACTCTTTTAATTCTTTAGGATACAATTCAAACAAAGAAATGTAAGACAAAACGTAGAGTTCCAAGTGTAACTGTAACTGCTATACTGGTGTGAACAATAAATTCAAGAGCAAATTAAATTGGCCTTTCGTTTGTCAATTAAGGTTGATAGAGGTAGACTTAATATTAAAAAGAAATTCAATAGCTATGGTCTCTATTCGTCTATCAGTCTGCCAACACGGTAACTCCAAAAGCTGGTTTTGAAATTCGCTCCAACAGTTTTTAAATATTTTATAGGTTCGTTCCCTAGACCATAACTTAAAAACTGATTCGTCTTGGAATTTGAAAATTAAGAACTTTTGTAAAATATCAAATATCACAGTAAGGGTATCATTCTCGGGTAGCTGTCATACAATATTTTTTTTAAATGTATGTCTTTGAAAACTTTAAACTCATTTTTAAAGCACTTAGAAGCGAGCAATTCTAGCTTTAATTTGATCACTTCAAAAATTTCATAATTTCCATGTAAAACCAAGTTTTTTTTAAAAATTGTGTCTTTGAAAACTTTAAACTCATTTTGAAAGCACTTAGAAGCGAGCAATTCTAGCTTTAATTTGATCACTACTAAAATTTCATAATTTCCATGTAAAACCAAGTTTTTTTTTTAAATTTTTGTCATTGAAAACTTTAAACTCATTTTTAAAGCACTTAGAAGCGAGTTAGAGTAATTCTAGAAATAAGTGTACAAAGGCATGTAAAGTAAGGTAAACGTATTTACAAGGATCGAGGTAACTCTGTGCAAAGCTTAGGATAGTGTAGATTACTGAAATTTTTAATGGGGATTACTAGAAACAGAACATTTAACCCTTCTGACCTTATTAGAAACTAATAAGTTTAAAATTGAACCCTAAAGAAGAGTTAAAACTGTAATTTGTAAGTATTATAGTAAGGAAAGCACTTTTGAAAAGTTTTAAATTACTTGGGTCACATATCTGCGATACTGCCATACAAAGTTCTCAACTTGATTGTTGTGAAATAAGTCAGACTACTCGACTTAAATGAATAATTAAATTACTATAAGGAAAATCCGTTGAAAAAACTGAAAATTTATCGGACTTTTGATGAGAACAACATTTTTATTTTATTAAAATTTTGTTGTTTATTGTTTTTGTAAAATTAAATAATTGGGTGGGCCAAAACTTATTTATTAATTTTGTTCTTTTTGTAAATTTTTTTATCAAAAAAAATTAGGGACAATCTACCCAGAACAAAATGTTATTGATAAATTTTATCATTCCGGAGTGATTAAGTTGTTCAGATTCAGTATAAAATAAGTCAAGAACCCTGATCTTCTTCATAGAAGTTATACAAAAGAAATATGAACTGATGGCTGCTAATAATTAAAAATAATAACTATAATCAATTTCTTAATTAATTTCTATAATAATCCTATTAAATTGTCTAATTAAATCAAACTGCTATACTAATTACTTTTTACAATACAACTTTAAAAGAAAACCAAATAAAATTTGGTGCCAGCTGTAAATTGTAGTCTTAGTTTTAATAATTTGTAAAATTTTATGATAGTTATAAAAGTATTTTGAACTTTTATTAATTATCCATTGAGTCATTATTATTATATTTTAATATTACATAAAAAATTATTACTTTTCTTTATAAACTCTTATTCAAATGAATCACCTTTTCATGATTCACCTTTATGATTCAACAATTTAAATAATACATTTCCAACAAGTTCAAAAGTTTATAAGTAAAACTTTCACTTCTTTTGTCCAAATAAAAAACAAAAAGTAATAATAGTCTTAAATTTTATTAAAATATGTAATGTGGTGGGTGCTTGAACATAAGTAAGTACCTATATAAAGTATCTAAAGATTTGAAGCTAAACATCATTATATACTTAGTGCATAAATATTTTGGAAAACTTTATTTCAGGTTATTTTCTTAACACTTTAACTGTCATTACGTTGGGAAGTGTCATTTTGAAATTATTTTTACGAAAAATATTTGTAGCCAGCCAAGGTACGTAAAGGTGTGTTAAAAGTTTTAAAGAATTTTTCCTAACGCAAATATTAATTAACTTTGATTATAAAAAGGTCCAATTAACTGCTAAGTTTTTTATTAAGATCAATAGCCATTAACTTATAAAATTTAACAGGCCTTGAATCGGTTTTGAGGGTCTTGTACTGTAATACTAGTGGACTCTTAAGGAATTTGAAAGAGTATTACATTGCCTACAAGAATCATATTTAAAACTTTAATTGATCTTAAAAATTAAAGAATAAATTCCTGTGAGTTGTAAGAACCAATTAAAATTTTTCTTAGAATAATTTTTCTTTTGGAAATACTTTGAATTAGAGTCCGCGTCTGATTGCACAAAATTGTGATAACGGTAGTTAGTGATGTCACCAAAATTCCATAGAAAACAAGTTTGACCGACAATGTCGTTTGAAGGTCAAAATGAGTGTTTGAAGGTTTTCCTAATTTTTTGTAGTATTTTGGTAAAACCGTTATATTATTGCTTTACGAAAGTCCCTCAGAGATGTCTGAACAGACCCATTCCTAGCTATACGAAAACAAGGCCATGAAGGTATTAATAAAGAACCTTAGCTCCAAAAAGGTTGTATGTATTATTAATTTTTTATATAAGGACATGCACATCCCATTTTTACATCTAGGCCATGCGAAAATTTTATTCATTCACGTTTTAATTAAAATTCGGTATTACAGTGTTAATAAAATATTCTGTTGCAGTGTTGTTAAACTGTGTAACACTTTGTAAATATGATCATTGTAAGTAATTGTAGAAAAACTTGTTATCAACAACACTTTTAAACTTTTTTCCTGATTCAATTATACTCTTAAATTATTTCAAGAGTTTTACATTCATTTTTTTTTGTTATTCTTGATGTCAAATATAATTTTCTTTTCCTTTATTTTACAATATTTTCTGCTATATTCTTACAAATTTGTAAAAACTCTTAATAAATTGGCTTTTAAAAGTATTTTTAAGGAAATTTTTACTCAACCATTATTAAGTCCGGTGTCGTCCTACGAAATTTTTGCCCTTAAAATAAAATAAAAAAAAACAAAAATCCCAGTAAAATTTATTATTTAAGTAGGAAAAAAAAATTTCCAAAGTTATTCTTCCATGGAATATGTTAAAAATGGTCTTTAGTTTTTTTTTTATCTTGGAAAATTTGAAATAAAATATTTTTATTTGGTAAGAAAGAAGAAAATTAAATAAAATAAAATAGAAAAATTTATTTATTTGTTTGTTTTATCTTCACATATATGTATGTGTTTACATATGTGATAGTATAAGTTTTTTTTTTGTCAAAAAATCTGTAGTAGAAAATATATTCAATCCAATCCGATCTCAATTTTTTTTTTGGTAAAAATTTCTGAAGGAATTTCCTAGGACACATTTAGGTGATTTGTCCTGTGACAACAGTAAAAATTCCAGAAATTTCTTTTGTTTTTATGTTTTTTTATTTACGATTCACTGCAAAATTGAAATTTTTTTATTCTTATTTTGCTAGATGTTGAGTTTTTAATGATATTTCAGATTTTAAAAATGATTGGGTTAAAAAGTTTTTTTGGGAAATTACAGAACAAGATTTTTGTAATTTTGTAAAAAGACGATATTATTTTAATTTTATTTAATAAATCAAATGTAAAATAATTTTAAGTAAGTAGATCTATTCTACGAAGTAAGGCAGAAGCCGTTTGGGGTAGCTTCCCTAAAGATGAGGAAACGCTGTTTATGTCTGTGGCGTAATAGTAAATGCCGAATGAGGACACTTCTATGGTGTAATAGTAAATGCTAAATGTAGGACACTTAAGTGACAATATCAGGAAATACATCAATTAAGGATGAAGATAAATCTAATTGAATATAAAGACGCCTCCCTTTTAATTTTCAAGACATCTTAGCCTTTGGGTAACTATATTAAAAATATTGAAACGCAGCTTATCTCTGTAGCGTAATAGTAAGTGCTAAATGTAGAACACTCCTATGGTGGAATAGTAAATGTTAAATGTCAGCCACTTACAGTTAAGCCGGAATACCAGTAGATACATCAATTTAGTATAAAAATAAATCTAACTGACTTGAAACTGATATTACCACAAAGCTTGGTTCAAAAGAAGACACCAAGAAAAAATTGATAAAATTGATGATTTTATTTGGTAGAA
Organism: Dolichopus griseipennis; assembly: GCA_963082915.1. Classification (NCBI taxonomy): domain Eukaryota; kingdom Metazoa; phylum Arthropoda; class Insecta; order Diptera; family Dolichopodidae; genus Dolichopus; species Dolichopus griseipennis. The sequence goes on from OY720444.1 coordinate 87,709,739, forward strand.
TATGGAAAATATGGATTGTAGTTATGCATAATATACATCCACCTATACAATAGTGAAAGGTGATTTGTTAACTGAAGGATATCATATAATCTACAAGTACTCGTAAGCAAGTATCTTCGAATTATATATAGAATACACTAGCCAAAAAGATAAGAAACAAAGATTTTTGGAACCGATAAGGAGCCAATAAAAAAAAAAGTGAATAAATGAATGTATGCATCAAACATTTATCAGAAGAACATTCAACATTTTTTGAAGATCGTTGAATTGCATAGCTAGACAATGTCTAGAATAGAATCCTGGAGGCCTATAGACCAGAGAAATTATTTATGAGAACTTCATAATGAACAAGAAATATAAGATCTTAAGGATACGTGATCTCAGGCGAATGTCATAATAATATTAAGCAGAGGTAGATAGAAAGATTTTGTGAAGGTTCGATGCTTCAAAAGAAAATTGAAACTTTAATAAGAAAATAAATCAACGTTGAGTTTATAGAGGTGAGGAAAAACAAAGATTGCTGATTGAAAGTATATAATCGGAATTAATAAATGGAATATATAATAATATATAATGGGAATTAGTTAATAGATCAGCGCACGACCTAAAAAATTTTCCTTGAAATTAGCAGATATGATGACACACATAATTTCCAGTTATTTATCTCGTCTCGAACATACCTCCTATTTGACCACTTTAATGAAAACCAGGGTTTTTGAAATTTTTTTCTGAAAAATGGTTCGCAGCAAAATCACTTGCTCACTGTCTACGTGTCCGAGGCCTAAGGAAGTTTGACCGAAAAAAAAAACTTTTACAAATTTGAGTTGAAGATTGATCTGCTGGAGCCATTCAACTAAAGTGCCTCTAAATTAAACAATAAAAAATTAAATTATCTTTTAATTAATCTATATTTCTTATACATTTCGAAATGCAATGAAGCTTGAATTTTTTATAATCACATAAAATAGTACTGATAGTACTATAATATTTTAACTCAAATCTTTAAGACTCCGTGAATCTTCTTACAGTACTTTATGGTTTAAATACAATCATATAAATTCTATACAAATTAACAGTTAAAAAAAAGTTATTCAAAACTTATCTACCTTTTGTCCTAACAACAAGACCTTGTACTAAAAAAAAACTCTTTTCACATGATAATATTTCAACTGCTTTTTTGGTTTATGTTACAAAATTTTTTTTTCTATTTTATTGTCCGAAAATTATTTACCCTTGAGAAAATTTATTCATATATTTTATATAAGTCTATATAGAACCGGACACATTTGAAAACAATCAACTCCTTGAAATATTGTTATTTTGTTATTTTTCCCGTTCAATGAATATAAATATACATTTATGTATATAACAATATATATGTATATATATCACAACACATTAGAAAAAAAATAAAGAACATGAATATGAAAAAAGGACCTCGAAAAAATACACAACATGTTTGTGTACAATAATAAGGAGTATAAACAAAAAAACAATATTACATATATACAAACAAAAGCAAAAACTAAAATAACAGTTTTGATGGCAAGCTTTTCACATGTTTCTTAACTTTTCAGAATTTTTTTTTTTTTTCTTTCATCATTAAAATTCTGAAACAAAAAAAAACTATTAAAATAAGTTTTTCGAAACAAAATGAAAAATAGTCTGGTCGGTATAAAATAACTAAAAATTTTATACTTGAATAGGAGAGACCTAAAAAGGATTAAAAACTGAAGTCCTACTGAGGTCATTCTCCTCTTTAGACTATAAACCAGAATGATCTAAATGATATATAACTGAAAATTTTGAGATTGACAAAGAGGACCTCAATGGGGCTGGAGACTATAATCCTACTCTGGTCATCTTGTTCTTTAGACTCCTATACTGGGCATGATTTTTAGTAAAGGATAAAAGCCACTGGTATTGGAGAGTATTGAAAACACTGTATAAGAACGGGTATACAATTCAGTTACTTGCCTTTTGCCTCAAGTCACCTAATAAAACCTTCATTTGTTATACAACAATATATTGAACCGGATAAAATATTTTGAAGCTTTGTCCCCAGAAACCATTAATGGGGATTGGAGAGGAATCATCCAGACTGAATATACCTTTTTCCAGTCAAAATCGTCTTCTTCAAAATTTCCAATAAATTTATATTGGGTCGAAAATTGGCTTTACAAAATTTTGGTGCATTAATATGGGACAAAATTTTAAATAAATAATATAAAAACCTTCAATAGAGGATACGATTGTTCAATTTTTTCAGAACATGTGTTAGATCCCATAAGATATCTATAAAACAAGGTCAACTCAATTATACGGCGATCATTGAGTGGAGTTACGTTGGGATGATTTTTGGATTGTATATAATACGAATAAAAATGATGTAGAAAATCAGTGAAGGAACCAAAGCTGAACAAATTAGGTCAACAAAATAGGGATGGATGAATTATGCCCTTAGACCGCCGTTTACAAGTGAAGAGCGAATGGGACTATAGGGAACTTCGAATAAGCATCTTCCAGAAATATGCCCGAATATCGACAACAAATTGCTTAAGAAAAGGTATCAAGAGAAAATATATATCTACACTAGTAGAATAGAAACCCTAGATATCATTTTGGTTTTATTGAGGATAACTGGCAACCCCAAATTAACACAAAATGAAAGAAAGAGATACCTTTTTTTTTAAATCTAGTTACACAATAGAATAAGAAGAATGAGTAAAACAAATATGTTTAAACTAAATTAAAAGAAAAAGGACAGTGATATTTTGTATTATTATATATACATATATTTTAATTATATATATATATATATATATATATATATATATATTTATATATTGTTCTCATTCTTTGAAAGGACATTAAAATAATTTTTTAATTTTTTTCCTCCTATTGTTTTAAAATTCTTTTGTTCTTATTTATTTAGAAAATATTTTTATTTTTTAAATTATTTTTATTTTTATTAAAGTTATATTATTTTATTTCTATATTTATTTATATCTATTATAATATATTTAATTTTTAAATTGTTTTTTATTATCATATTCAATTATTATATATAATTTTTTTTTTTTAAAAAAAATAAATTATATTTTTTCTTCTTAAAAACTTTTAAAACTATTTTTATTCATCTCTGATCTAGAAAAATTGATAAAATATATTTTTTTGCTAGATGTTGGGAAAGAATAAAGGGGTTCATCGAAATTTCGATATAAAGTAAATTTACGTTCAAAATCCTAAAAGTTAAAATACAGTTTTTTGAAGTAAAAAAATGAATGTTCAATACCTTTTTGATATTCCTCAACAGCAGTTACATATGTATTGTCGAAGAATCACGTCGACGCCTGCAACTAAACACCTGCTCCAATGAAATAAAACAATTATAAATGATACCAATGTCACCTAAACCGTCACTCTTCTTAACCATCGACATACAGTTGGGTCGTTGACTTTGTTATATAGATATCTCGTAAGGACTAACACCTGCTGAATTAATGCTTTCACTCAATGTTTTCCTAAGAGAATCAAGGAGAGCAACAGAAGCTAATCCCTACATAATCGAAATATTAAGGTGGCGCAACACTGCTTATGCAAATTCATTGGAAATACATCAAATCTCATACATCAAATGTTTTCCCTCAAGTTGGAAATGTATTTGTGTTGCGATTTAAATAAATTTAAGAAGAACGTTAATATCCTTTTTCTTAATACCCGATCTAATTTTCCCAATCCTCCATAATCCTATAATCTTAAATTTTCTAAATTCCCAAAAATCCTTTCATAGAAACTATTCCACTTCCCCCGTTAAACAAAAATAACTTAAAGTTTTCAAACGTGAAACAAGGAGGACTTCAGATGCCCGCATTTTTTCCAGAGTTTATGGAAGTTCATTTGTCATGCACGAATCATTCTTATAGAATCATATTCCATCCAATGAGTTACCTAGTAACACATTGGATGGAATATGATATATTCAATATCCATTAATTCATAATCCAATAATCCTTAATATCCTACACCAGATTCCACAGGAGCTTTTTCAAATTGTACATTTGCATTAAAGACTCTCTTCTAAAGAAAAAAGCCAAGGCTTTGGTGTATGAAAGTCTCATATTACCCAAAGGAGTTAGTGGAATTTTAATGCGTGACTTTCGATTCATTGTCATTCGTATGAATAATTCTTATGATTAATTTTATATAATGCCCGCTCTTTCTCCATTTATGGTTACACACTCGTACATATATAATAAAATATATTTTAATAAAATTTGGTAAAAAGGAGGAATTTAGGGATTTAAGCAAATACGATATTTTGTTTAACGTTTTTCACACAGATTATCAATTTTGGGCAATTCTGAATACCGAAACTTTGAATGTCGAATTTTCGATACTTACCCACAAAAAATGAACTGAATGATAATAATATATTTATGAAGATTTTTTTTTGTTTTTTTTTGTTATTAATGCTTTCAATTTTTTGTCAATATTTTGAAATTTTTTATTCAGAAGTTATGAATTTTTTTATTTTTATTTTTCAATCTCAGCAATATTCATCCCTTCTATTGTGAATGATAAGAACTTTTTTTCCAAAAAAAAACGATTCTCGTTTAAATTGTCAAAGTTTTTAATCTCAAAGGACTTTATTATCCTGTTTTTATTTTTGTTAGTGAAAAAGTAAAATGAAAAAAAATGTTTTTGAAAAACCAATTAGAATATTTGAAGAGGTAATTTCATATTGGAAAAAGAAGAATAAATTGATTTAGAAAATTGTTTTATTTTTCTATAAAATAGATCAATTGGTTAAGTTGGACTTTAAAGATAAGGAGATTGATAACTATACTTGATTTATATATTAATTTTATATTGAAAATAAGTTTGGTTTGAATTTGCTATTATGACAAGAGATTTGAAAATATGCTGTCATTTAATTGAGAAGGAATTTAAGAATTATAATTTAATAAACATTGGCACTAGGGTTTTAATAAGTTTTGCGAAAATTAAAATATCTGTTTTAATAACAGGTTGAGTTAACTTTTTTTAAAAAAATCCAAAAAAAAAAACGACTTCATACGAAAGGCCCGGATTCGTATCCCAGTGAAATGATAAAATTTTTCTGGTTTTCTGGTATTTTACGTGGATTGGTGGGAATCTTAGAAAGATACAAACTGCCCCGTAGCAGAACTCTATGCCGGATTCTCACCGACTAAACCACACCCTTTTCTTATTAGAACTAGTCGAACTGACTAACCATTAATTTTTTGCTATCTTTGGTTTGAGTATAGGTTTTGTGTACTTTCCCTTAGGAAATCTATAATTTATAATATATTATCTAACGGTCTTTTTCTTTTAAGCCTTCCTGTAATAATCTGATTATTTATTAACTGAGCAGCTTCAATATTTATATGTCCTTCTAGACGAGCTTTATGCTTTATGGCATATCTACTTATTTCATCTATAATTTTAGGAATTTGTAAATCTCTATGAATGTCACTATTACGTATTAGGACTTTACTCTGAAATAGTACTCTTCATCTTGTTTAATTCTAAATAATCTATCTGACAAGTACGATTCGAGTATCTCTACATATTGTCAAGGTCTCAATCCCGTTAATTTAAATGTTAATCCTTCATGCCAAACTTTGTGAAACGCTTGTGTTACGTCTAGAAATATATATCGTCTTGATCATATTTGTTTTTCTTCAAACGCTTTTTCTATAATATTTGTTATTCTATGAACTTGGTCAATTGTTGCATGCTTGTATCTAAATCCAAATTGATTCTTTGGAATTAAATTTCCAAGCGGTTGGAACATACTTCAATTTTACTGCTGAATTTATGATTTTTCTTAAAAATTTTAGATCTTTTTGTGCAAGCTCTTTTATAATCTGAGCAGTAATAAGATCAAAACCTGCTTTTCTTAACCTTAAAGTTTTTATTTCTTCACTAATTTCTTCTTGTGTAAATGGATTAATATTGCTCTCTTCTATTGTAACATTCTCCACTAAACAAAGATCTGAATTTATATCGATTGGTTTGAATATGTTTTTTAAATGATCTGCAAATAATTCGGCTTTATCTTTATTTTCCTTTGCCCAAATAAAATAAAGATAAAGCCGATAAAAATTCATTAATATAAAAATATCTTTTTTTTAAGATAAAATTAATTATTTTTTATTTTGTTTTCTACGTTTTTTATTTTTATTTTAATTTTATTTTTTTTTTTTGCCTTTCCCCACTAATGTTTAAATTAAAATAAAAATTTTTTGATAATTTGAAAAACATATTAAAGTAAGCAAATTTATATTTAGTTAATGATTTGTATGATGCGCCATTCGATACTTGTCTCTTCTTTTGAGCTAACTATTTTTATTATTAAAAATTTTGTACTGCAATGTAATTTTATTGTATATTGAAAATCAAAATAAAAATATTGAATAAAAAAAAAAAAAAAAAAAAAAAATATAAACAAATAATTTAATTGAATAGTATAACTCACTGATATTAGAGTACCATATATATAACTCAAATACAAAATATTAAAATATAAACAAATATTGTAAATATTGAAAATCTAAGATGTTTCTACATGTTATAAAACCTAGGAATTAAACAATTAATTTAAGATATTATTATTACTGTGTCATTATCTACAGACATTAAATCCCCAACATAAAATCGTCAAAAACATAATCGCCAAGATAAAAACCCCACAACCAAAACCTACAAAGCCAAAGTTCTCAAAAATCCAAACCCATAGCAAATTTTGATAAATGAGAGAGTGATAAAACGCTATTTGGATTCGAAATTTTTAGTCACTTAAAATCTCTACCAGATATGGGTGATTTGTAATTGAAAACTAGTTTTTTTAGAAATTTTTCTTGATCTAAACTTACCCATACATCTTCAGTTGATACTTCAGCAATGAATACGCCGTTAATGTCCTTGAACGTAAATGACTACGCCGAAGCTCCAAACAGTTATTACTATGCTGATAAATTTTTAAATTTATAAATTTTATTTAAAAGTATTTACATAACCATCAGTCAAAACAAATGTCAGACTTTGTTAAGATTGCTTAAGATTTGTACCACTTTCAAAATTTTCGATTATTATTAAAACTTAACAAAAGATTGCTTATGAAAATATTGATTAGTTTATCAACAAAGGAGCATTACAGTTAGAGCTAAATGCCAAGTCAATTGAAAATACTTAGAGCTCGGCTGTTTAATTCTTTTTGGTTTAATAGAGCACACTTAGAGTTTTACTTCCTCTGATTTTATACTGAAATACCAAAAATAACAATTTATTAACCGTTCAACTCCTAAAGTAACGGAAATTACATAAACTTTAGGAAAGTGCATTGTTTTACTCAATCTGTAGTTCAATATAAACAAATATAAAGAAAACCCTTAAACAGAGGTTAATTAACTCCTTAAGTTAGCTCCTCTTTTAATTTAGGATATAACTTTAGAACTACAAGGTTGTTGTCATTCCATTGTAGTTCCTTTTGCATAACTAATCATCAACATCTAGTTAACCAATTTTTTCCATTTATGACATAACTTTACAGACAAGTCGTAATCAAATTCATCAACAATTTTATTATACATTTTTTTATTATACCTTATTTTTTATATTTTAGTTTCCTTACACTTAAAAGTTCATTACCACGAAATCAAAATTTATTTTTTACTGCAAAATGTTTTCATAAAATATGCATTCAGAATATTGAGAATTCCCAATAAAAAAATTCTCCAAAAACATAATAAATACATTTTTTATCTCTTTTCTTTTTTTTTACTCTGCACTAAAATTTATAACAGAATTCAGAAATAAACGGCAATTTATTATTTTGTAAACAATATACAGAAATTATTCATATCACCATTCACCTGCATAATTTACAGTTCATTTTCTGGTTTTTTTTTTTTTATAATAAAGACACGTGCTTAAACTCTCCACTCTCTGTAAAACACAGTTTATTTCTCTTATCTTACAGACTACAGTCTGTACAACATATGCGCATTACGAAATGTCAATTTTGCAGATTTTTTTTTTGGAGAGTACAGAACAGAAACAGTAAAAACACAATAACAGAATAAAATTCAGCTGCACAGTTATTTTCTTATATTCAAATTGGTCTCAATTTGATTGGGAAAATTCAGTTTAGTTTGAAAATAAACGTCGTTCGGTATAGTCTATTGTTCGTGTACAATCGGTTATAACGGTTTATTAAATTAGTGAAAAATTTGCTTTTTGTAAGAAAACTGTTCCCTATTTTATAATTTTTCTTTATTTGTTAAATAAATTCCCGAAGAAGTGTTTTTGTAATTCCATTGCATATAAAAAGTGTATTAAAAAAAACCAAAGGATTACAGAATACAAGTGGAATATATAACAGTGAAAAATTAAACAAAATAAATAGTGATATTTTGAAGTGAATAAAATAAATATATTAGAATAAATTATAAATATTTAAAAAAATAAATTTAAATATTAATAAAATTAATTTATGAAAAGAAAAGTAAACAAACTCAAAAGTAAAAAATATAAAATAAATAATTGATAAGAAAATTTTTAAAATATTAAATTAAATAAAATTAAAACAAAGTGAAAAAAATAATTATACAAAAAGTTAACAAGTTCATGTCAATATTTAATTAAAATAAAAGATAAATTAAATAAAAAAAAATTAAATTATATTTGAAAAAAAATTTAAGTTTATTTTAAAAAAATTTTAAGTTGAATTAAATAAAATTATTGAAAGATTGAAATTGAAGAAAAATAAGTTTGAAAAATAATTAAAAAAAAAATTTTATTTTAAAATAAAAAATATAAGATTTAGAATATTAGTCTCAAAATATTCACAATAGAGTGTTAAAGTAAAAACAAGTGATAAATATCAGTGACAATTGAAAAAAAGGTGATTTTAAAAGTCAACTTGCAAAAAACAATAAAGGATTTACATAATTATATTGTAGGATTTACATTATTTAAAAATTTGGATTTTAGTGTTGTTGTTGTAAACTCCAACCATAGCTCCACTGTGTCACTATATAATCTGATTTTTATATTATTACACTCTCAATATCAAAGTGAGAAGGTAAACAAAAAAAAAAAAGTGAATACAAGTGAAATATTACAAAAGAAAAAGGGGTTAATAAATCCAAGTTATATTACTGTTACTTTTCTTATTTCAATTTTTACTGTTGACAATTCATTTATAAGTTTTTTTTTGAATCCTAAAAATCCTGATTGCAAAAAAAAATAATAAAAAAAAAACAACAAGGATTTGAATAGGAAATCAAAGAAATGTTTATTTTTCAAATTTAAAGGTGCAAGCAACCCAAAAATATAACGGTACTGAATTCGTTTTTTGTTGTTGTTCAGTTCAAAAAGGTTTAACCTTAATCGGATTTTGTGGGGATTTACCGTTACCTATACATAAACCGTTATTCTTCTTTAACTTGCTACCTTAATATATATTTCAGACAAAATATTTATTTGCATTCATTTGAAATATATGAATGTATATATATTTATATATAAAATTTGCATATATATATAATATATATGTATAAATTCAACTAAAGGTGAAAAAGGTGAATTCAAGAAAATAGAAAAACTAAGGATAAATTACAGTTAAAGTTTTAAAGAAGGCAACAAAAATCAATCTTATACATAAATATAATATATATAGAACTATGTATAACATTAATCAGTGATTATATTATATACTATTTCTCATGTACAGTTATTTTTCGTGATAATTTGCAATTGTGAAAAATAAAAGTTAAAAAACAAATTATATATATATATAAAAGAAACCGTAAAGAACGTTATAATTCTACTAAAAAAAACGAAACCGATATATCTAATAAAAACAGTTATAAAACAACAGTAAAAAAAAACCAAAAAAATACCGTTACTATTATTGTAATTTTAATTTACACATTCAAAGAAATATCATTTAAAACAAAGTTAAAAAAAAAAATATATAATATTGTGAATAAATATTTATTGTGAATAAAAAATAAAGTGATAATAAAAGCAAAATAGTGAAATAATAAAAGGAAAGAATAGTGAGTGAATCGTGAAAAAGTTTTGTAGAAAAGTGAAGTAATAAAAATAAAAAAAAAAACACAATATTGCAAAAGAGTGATATTAATTTTTTTTTTTTATTAGTAGTAGTAGTTTAAACATTTGTAATGTTACATGCATATAATTTATATTACTTAACGTGATTATTAACAATAACGGTAAATGTTTTAAATAACAACTATTATACTGTTTAATTGAAAATAAGTATAGGAAAAGAAAATAACTGAAAATAAAAGTAGTTAGGAAAAAATAATAAATATTCTGATTTCTGTTAATTAAGTTACTTACAAATTATCATATTTGTATAAATACAAACATATATACACTTTACACTTTTAAATGTGTGTATATATAGGTATATATACACCTATATGAGTTAAGATTCCTTTTAACAGTTTATTTAAAAAAATAAATATAAATATAAAAAAAATTAAAAAAACACGTAATCTAACGGTATTTATTCGAAATATAAAGAAAAAAAAGGAAAATAATTAAAAGTGTAAACGTGATGATTTCATGAAATCAAAATTATAATATGTAGTAGTAATAGTGAACTATAACTGTTTTTTTTTTTTATTTTTTTATTTATTTATTATTTAAATAAACTTTACCTGTTCTTTATATATATATGTTTGTAAATTTGTAAAGTATATATTAAATATACTTACATATTTAATTTAAGGATTTTAAGTAATTAATTTTGTGGTAATTTATGTGCTTTTTTTTTGAAATTTATTTTGAAAGTCAAATTGTATTTTTTTTTTTAACTCTTTTTACTTTTGTACATGCATAAATAATTAGACAACAAAATATAAATTGTTGTAATATTCAAATGTTCTTATTGTATATACAGTATAAAGCGTTTAACGGAATATACAATACAATCTAATGTAAATGTACAGGGTGTTTGTATAATGGTGCAAATATTTTAGCAGGTGATTACTTGATCCTGAAACTAGAAAAAAATTTGTTGATTAAATTTTGCAAGTGTCGAACTCTAAGTAATAATAGTACTTGACGAAGTAATCTGTATTAGGTGATGGTACTGTACTACTCAGTATTATACAGGTCTGGTCAATAAGCTACATTAGTACAGTTAATTACCAGTTCTACTGGAGTTTAAAACCATACATAAATCATCAATAATATACATGGTTTGAATTGAAATTTGTATGATTTTCAATTCTAGAAGTATTAGACTTTATGAATGCAAATATTTGCAAAATACTTGAATACCTGTAATATAACTGAGTACTGGATAATGAAGTACCTATTTTTTAGTACTTATTAATTCGAAAATTATTTAAAAAGTTATTAACTCAAAATTTAAAAAATTGGGGATTCGGACCCAAAACTCCGAATCAACTTATTTCCTCAAGTATTTCCTAACCATTGCTCAAGTATTTGCAAACATTTTTGAAACATCCTGTACTATATAACAACATGGAATTAATTAATTTAATTTTGATAATAGGATTATTTATATGAACAAACAAAAATAGAAAATAGTAAAAATAATAATAACAAAAAAAAAAATAAATAGAAATCAGAAAATTTATTAAGTATTAGTGGTAATTTTAGCGTTTTATACACACAAACGTATATATTATATATTTATTATAATGAGAAGGAAGAAAATAATTAAGTTAATTAAGTATGCGTGAATTAATGAAAATATATTTAGAATTTATTAATTTATTTTTTGGTGAAAGGTGTTATATTTTAGTTTTGAATAAAATAATAAATTCTACAAAATTATTATTAATAACTATTTTACTTGTGTTAAATGCAGGTTCACTTGTGTACCCCTTGTACCACTTTACCTATTTGTTCTCCCAATTTTTAAATACTACTAATTTAATATTATAGTTATAGTCTAGTCTGGTACTTAAAGTATTTATGGGTTTGATTTATTTTCATTTTTAAATTTTGAGGGTTATTTGAAGCCTTTAAGCCTAGGTAGAATGGAGATGTATATTAGGTGATTAACAAATGACTCCTTTGATTTTAAAAGTTTTTATAATTATGATTATTAACCATTATTTATTTATATCAAAAGTGTAGTTAAAATTTAATGGAAATTTTATGGAATATTTTGAGGTTATATTTATTTTTCACTAAATGGTAGAGATTTTAGCCAGGATTGAATTATTTAAAGGTTAAATTTTCGAAAGTGGTATAATTTTTATTTAATATTTAATTAAGTGTATTTAATTGGAGAACTTTATTTAAAAATTATATAGGTAATTAATTAATTTGAATTTATTAGGTTCTATTTTTAATTTAATGAAAAACTTCATTTCCCAAATAAGTTTTAAAATGAAATAATGATACTTAAGTACTAACTTAACATATTTATAAATCATGTTCACTTCATAATTTTCAATTTAAAAAAGTTTTGGTATTTATAATTTTTATTTCCATTTTCATTTTAAACCATCTTACGATTTTGCTTTCCCTTTTCTACTCCCTTGGTGAGCATAGGGCTTTCACAAAGCCTCTGCATCTTATTCTATTAAATTTATTTAAAATTAATGTGGATGGATTCAAATCAGGGTTTGGGTCTACGCTTTTCCTTCTTCTTCGATTTCTTTTGTTATAGTTCTTCTCCTTGTAGTCCTTCACACTTTTCTTGTCCCTTGGGGACACACTTTTCATGTCCCTCGTGTTTTTCTTAACACGTTTTGCGGATTTGGTACATCCTTCCGAAATCCCAAGTTTTGTAGCTCTGTGTATTTGGGATGATCACCATATCTTCCGTAGCTTTACAAATTACCCTTTTGCTTCCTTGATTTTATTTTCAGCGTATTCTAAGAATACACCCGGTTGTAATTTAGAATATTTAAGTATCTTTAATGTGTTCAGGTTATCTGACACTGAAAATATACAAAAATATAATTACAAATTTCTTAAATTATTATAAATATTTAAAAATATTTAAAATGATTTTAAAACACTTTTAAAAGAACTTTGTATACTTATTACATTATTATTTGCTTATAAATTCCATAGAAATTAAATACCTGTTTAAAAATACAAAGTTACTAAATGTCTTAATAATACAATAAAATTTTTATTCCACAATGCAATTATATAAATTATCTCGGCAAAACTTCCGCAAAGGGGTTGTGAGCTATCAAAATGACGTCATCACATAACGGTACTAAATATCTCAAAGTTTCCGAATATATATACCATTAGTGGCGATGGCGCCATCTAGTGGTCGAAAAATGCATTACAAAAATTTCCTAAGATTTTGTAGCATTTTAATTAAAATGCTATATTTTTCCTGTAAGACCATAAACTAAAACCAACATCATAAAATATTGTAGAGAATGATATTGCCTTTAATATAAATCCGGTTTCATCTGAATCGGTGCTACCGTTTTTAAGATATTGCAATTTAAAGTGAAAATTTTTTAAAAAAAAAAAAAAAAAATCAAACTTTCAAAAAAACTACTATAACTGTGAAATTTTCAAAAACACCCTGTATTATTATTATACCATTAGAAAGGTCTCTTAAAACTCTTTCCAATGGTATATAATAAGTATGGCATATGTTGACAAATAGCCCCACCAGAGAACATAAATGCAAAAATGACGCAACAATTTTATTAAAAAATACATTTTCATACTTTATTTGTCATAAATTTATTTTGCCTTTTTGGCAAATTTAAAAATGTAAGAATGCATTTTAGGTTTGGATACAATATTGAGTTTCGTTCTGACAATTTGTTTTGAGGGATTTTGGAGGTGACAACCTCAAAGTTTTAAAATTTTTTTTATTTAAATATGTATGTAAAAATATAATTAGAAAGGCCCTTAGGCTACAAAATCAGAAGTAATTTTATTTGTGAAAATAGAAGCAATTTAATTTTTCAAACTTTTTTATTTAAATAGTTAGGAAGGAGTTTTAGAGTTGGATTCAAAAGCAGGGCTTTACGCTTTTTCCAGAATATTTATATATATGTGTATATGTGGGATTCTCAATTAGGAGGGATTTTGGAGATGGATTCAAAAGCAGGATTGCCCCCTTTTCCAAAATATTTATATTTATTAATTAGGGTTGATTATTTTTTGTATGAAATATAGCTATGCCGAATTCTCATACCATTCTTTTCATTATAGTGTTGGATTCAAAATCTAGTTTCAATAATTGAGTTAGCGGGGGTTCGGGGGCGGCAGCCCCCGTAATGAAAATATAATATTATTTAACATGTTTTATTACAGTGTATTAAAAAAATTTGAAACTTATTAATTTTTTTTATATTTTTTTTTTTTTTTTATTTTTTTTAGCAGCCTCCGTAATGAAAATATAATATAATTTAACATGTTTTATTACAGTGTTTTAAAAAAATTAGAAACTTATTAACTTTTTTAATGAATTAGGTATCCGAATTCTTATACCATTCTTTTCATTTTAGTGTTGGATTCAAAATCTAGCTTCAATAATTGAGTTAGCGGGGGTTCGGGGGCGGCAGCCCCCGTAATGAAAATATAATATTATTTAACATGTTTTATTACAGTGTATTAAAAAAAATTAGGAACTTATTAATTTTTTGAATAAATTAGGGTGTTTTTAAAAATTTGCATTCAAATGCGAAATAAAGCCATACAAAAAATTCTCGATATGGCTTTATTTCGCATTTGAATGTTGTACAGGTTGTTGGAACAGTATAAGGGTAATTTTATATCCAACTCAAAACCCTGTCAATCTTCAAAATCTTAGTATATAAATATTCTGGAAAAAGCGTATAATTCTGACTTTATAACCAACTCTAAGGTCCTTTCTAATTATACTTTACATACATATAAATACCTCAAAAATCCTCTAAACAAAACCCAACTCAATATTGTATCAAACTATAAAGTACATTCTTAAATTTTAAAATAAATATTTCAAATGGAAAACAAAAAGGCAAAATAAATTTATGACAAATAAAGTATGAAAATGTATTTTTTAATAAAATTGTTGCGTCATTTTTGCATTTATGTTCTCTGGTGGGGCTATTTATCGACATATGCCATACTTATTATATACCGTTGGAAAGAGTTTTAAGAGACCTTTCTAATGGTATAATAATAATACAGGGTGTTTTTGAAAATTTCACAGTTATAGTAGTTTTTTTGAAAGTTTGATTTTTTTTTTTTTTTTTTTTTAAATTTTCACTTTAAATTGCAATATCTCAAAAATGGTAGCACCGATCCAGATGAAACAAGATGTTTATGAAAGACAATATCATGCCCTACAATAGTGTAAGATGTTGGTTCCAGTTTATTGACTAACAGGAAAAATATAACATTTTAATAAAAATGCTACAAAATCTTAGGAACATTTTGTAATGCATTTTTCGACCACTAGATGGCGCCATCGCCACTAATGGTATATATATTCGGAAACTTTGAGATATTTAGTACCGTTATGTGATGACGTCATCTTGATAGCTCACAACCCCTTTCCGGAAGTTTCACCATTATCTCTAATAAGCAATCAATTAACTATTTAATTACGAATTGAAAAAATATTTAATTTTTACTCAAATAAATAGTAAATATTATTTGATTATAAATTTATTGAGCTTCTTACATATCGGTGTAGAACATAAAACTAATACTTAGATATTAACATTTATATATAGTGTGATAATATTTATATTAAATTAATAATTTTTTTAATTGCAAAGTACTTATATATAATAACCATGAGAGTTGTACTTCCGAATTCGAGTCTAGTTTCTTCTAACTTTTAATCTTAACTACTTTCAGTTATTCGAAGAATTGCTATCTGAATCCGAGTTAAATCTAATATAATTCGTATAAAAAATCTAATAAAGCGTAATTTTAAAAGTTTAAAGAGGAATTGACGCTCTCTGAAATTAAACGAAAATCGAAAGTGAAATGTCAAAAAATCTCTTTCGAGATATTTATATAGATATTTATCTCACAGATTTAACTGCGGGTGGTTAAAAAGCTTGCATATTATAAAAAATACTTATTTAAAATGACTTTTACTAACGGTAATTTTATGCTAAGCATTCAGAATATTTAATGCATAACAAGTCTTGACGTGTCTATCATCACTGGCGTCAGCTGTCAAGATTAATCGTTTGAAATTTATTTCAATATTAAAGTCATTGACATTTGTTTGACATTTATTTATTTCCATATTAAAATCGTTGATACTTGTTTGACATTTAAAAGTGTTAACAGTATATTATTCTAAGGTCTGGCCAAAAAGTCTAAACAACTATTGTAGACCTATCAAATTGTAGTTCATTCAGAAGTTTATTAAAAGAATCAAAAGTTATGTATGTCCCTCAACTGTCAATTTAGAATAAAATCTAATACAAGATTTTTAAATTTTTAAAGTCAAAAAAACATATTACAATTAAATGATGATTTATTTCATTAATATTCCAAAAATAACCAAATTATTTTAAATAAAAACTTGCCTAAAAGCGAATACAAATCTTTCAATTATTAAAAGTTTTATTTATTTAAAAAACATTTTTTTATTATATCAATCAGTCCTACAGTCAATAAACTTGTGTCTAAATTCAATCAAAATATTTTTTTTTTTGAATATTTTATTTATAAAATTTTTACAAATTGAAGGAAATCAATAAAAAAAAAAACGAATACTGATTGTTGGCTATTTTTTCTATTTACTTTATTTTATTTATTTTTATTTATTTATTTTTTTATTTTAAATTAAAATAAAAAAATCATTTTTATTTACAAATTACAATACAATTTATTGACTAGAATTCTTTTTTCCATTTTTACATATATAACTATGGTCATTCTGATGAGTTCTGATAGACTCAGAAGAGTTAAAAAAAAATTTCAAACTTTTCATCAATGTCAACATTTCAATTTAAAATTGTTGTTTTTTTTTTTAAAAAAAATTGTTTAGAAAACTAAAATAAGAAAAAAACTTTACGTTGAAATTTATTATCTAGATCAATAATAAATTATTTTTGATTAGATAAAATTGAAGTTTGAAAAAAAAAAACACTATATGTATACTTTATATGTATATAAATAATATTGTCTGCAAATATTGCTAAAGAATGTTTTTTGCTTATATTTCAAGTCAAGTCTGACTTTTTTTTATCTCAACACAATTTTTTAGTACAAGTTTATAAACGCTTCCAATTTTTTTTAATTAAATTAATCAAAACTAGTTGTTGTAACTCAGTATTTTAATAATAGTTTAGTTAAGTAATATTATATTTTTAAATAATAATTACTTTTAATCAATATATTTTGCCTCAGGTATTCATTAAAAATAAATAGTCTGCTCTACTTGAGTTCTGCTTGCGTTCTGCTTGCGTTTTACATGCATTAAAAAATATGCTAAAAATTTCAATGGAACTTTTGTAATTTGTTAGATTTCAATTTTGTTTTTATACCCGTGCATATATATATGAACATCGGGTATATTAGATTTGCTCCTCCGTTTGTAACGCATCGATCTAGACGAGCTAGATATAGTGTCAAGGGTACGTATCGGCTCAGAATCGAAAAATTAGTCGATCTAGCTATGTGTGTCTGTCCGTCCGTCCGTCCGTCCGTCCGTTCGTGTGTCATCACGATAACTCAAAAACTAAAAGGGCTAGAGTCTTGAAATTCACACAAAGTCATTTTTAGACAATTTCTAGGTTCCCTATTGTTTTTGGTTAAAATCGGACCAAGGCTTCGGGGAGCTGCCATACAACTTTTTTGCACCAATATGAATTTCTTCAAAACTATTTATACTACGGGGATGAAAATTACACACGGTTAGTTTTATATTGACTCCGGCACTTATATGAAGTTTCAAAATGTTAGGGCCCCATTTTCGGGGGGCTGCCATACAACTTCTTTGCACCAATATGAATTTCTTCAAAACTAATTATAATACGAGGCTGAAAACTACACACGGTTAGTTATATAATGAATCGAGCACTTATATGAAGTTTCAAAATGTTAGGGCCCCATTTTCGGAGGGCTGCCATACAAAGTTTTCGATTCAATAACTGTGAATCTAATAAAGCTACAAGGTTAAAATTAAAATTGGGCAGGTAAATTAATAGGGCAAGTTACTTGGCAAAGTTGGACATCACTCGGACCATCGGACTTTTAGGGTGGGCCAATTTTTTTTTTTTGTTTTTTTTTTCTTTGTTGTTTTTTTTTTTTTTTATTTTTTTTTTTTTTTTTTTAAGGTTAAGTTATGGGACAATGAATGAAAACTTTTTTTTTTTTTTTTGTGATATTTTTTTTTTTTTGTTAATTTTTTTTTTTTTTTTTTAAGCTAAAGTTATGGGACAATGAATGAAAATTTTGTTTTTTGTTTTGTGACTTTTTTTTTTTTTTTGTTAATTTTTTTTTTTTTTTTTACGTCAAAATTATGGGGTAATGAGTTAAATGTATAAGAGAAGTAAATTACGGTTTATTTTATACACCATAGTGGGTATGCACGGGTATCTAAAAGTTGACAAGGGCAACTATAATCTTCCTCGTTTTTTTATAAATTGTAGTTGGTATATTTATAGAAGGTCCTACCATTTGGATAAATCTTTTTAAATAACTAATCATGAACGAAGATATGCAAGAGAAAGGCAATTATTATTTTTTACATTTCAAGCAGAATTTTTTGAGTTCCTAATAATTGAATGATTTATTCAATTAAGTTTTGTATTTTCTAGAGATGGTAATTACGTTAACATTTGAATCTAGACTTGTATTACTAATGGGTTCTATTAGAATTTAAGTAGATTTTTTTATAGAATATTAGAATTAATGCAATAAATATAGTAATAAATTAAATAAGTGTACTTGCAGTTTTGTTGTGTCAGGCGTTATGGCAACTGAAAAGTAGTTATATTAAATAAGATAATATTTTTATATTGTATCCAAGATACATTAAACATTATATAAAATTAATTTTAGTTAATTAAGTAAATGTATATGTATTAAAATAATAATGTCTTTAATTATTATTTACTGTTATTTTAAAAACTTAGATTCAAAGCTAAGATAGTTGACTTGACTTGTTTTGCAATTATGCAGGTGTTATTTTCATTAATTCATCGATTAAATAATAAAATTTATTAAAATAGTTTTTTAAAACGCTAATTTTACTTTTAAACGTTCAGCAAAACAAAATTAAAAATTTAATTACTTAAATAATATTATTTTAAAAATTCAATAACTTTATATTTTATAGTTCTTCAAAATGTATGAAATTAAAAAATAAAAGTGTTTTAAAAAAACCTTTAAAAAAAAAACAATTTAAAAAATATTTAAATAAAAAGAAATACTAAACTTAATTAAATGCAAGTGATAAAACAAAATTAAAAAAAAATCATAATCAACCCTCTATCCTCTTATATCCCTTTTCTCTATCCCTTTCTTCTCATATATTTGTGATTCCCCAAAGGAATTAATTAAATTAGTATGGAGGAAGAACTTCGATGCCCGAATTGCAAGCAATTATATGCGAATCCAGTTCTATTGCCCTGTTTTCATGCTCTGTGTTTACCGTGTGCATTAGAATTACAAATAGCTGCAGCATCAGCCATCCAACAATTACAACAACAACAGCAAGGTCATCAACAACAAATTAATCAAATAACAGGTGGTGTTGCTGGCCTATCAACAAACGCTTCAATACATTCACATTTAAGCAGTAATTCACATCATTCGTCAGTTGGCTCACATATACATCCCCACCATTCAGTGGGTATAAGTGGTTCACATCATCCGTCATCATCTGCTGCATCAACAGCCAGCTCATCTGCAAGTACAAGCGGTAACGAAAGTGTATCATCTGATCAAGATCAAGCTGATAAAGTTAGTATATTATCAGAAGCTGATTCAGGTGTTATATGTTGTACATCTAGACCAGGTTCATACGCTGGTACACCAAATCTTCAAGCATTATTATTTCCATCTGCATCGGCTGGTCTTAATAGTAGTCTATTGCCACCAATATCAGCTACATCTGCTAATACAATTCCAGTAATACCGCCACCTGGAGCAGTTTTAGCATTAATTTGTCCATTAACAGTGTGTCGGAAACTTGTATTCTTTGACGAAGGTGGTGTTCGAAATTTACCTTTGTACAGGGCAATGGAATCAATTGTTGATCGTTTTTGTGCTCGTGAAGCATTAAAATGTCAAATGTGTGAAACAGAACCAAAAGTTGCATCACTGGTATGTGAACAATGTGAAATACGTTATTGTGATGGTTGTCGTGAATTGTGTCATCCACCGCGTGGACCATTAGCAAAACATAATTTAGTTAAACCGAAAGGTAGTACACAATTAAGAGAATCTGTTTGTAATGATCATTCAGAAACAATGAATTTATTTTGTTTGGGATGTAAAATACCTGCATGCACTCAATGTGTTAGTGATAATCGTCATCAATCGCATGAATTACAACCGATACAACAAATATGTAAAGCACAAAAGGTAAGTTCAATGTATAATGATTAAATAAATTAAATAAACTTTGCAAAATATAGGTGTAAATATTGAATCATATTTTATGGAACATAAAAACAAAAAAATTGAAAGATAAGATAAACGTTTAAAAAGCAACGCATAACATTTTTTCCATAAATTGTGTTAATTTTGTATTTTAAAGTGAAAAACAGCACAGAATAATTATTACTCTGTTTAATAAAAAGTTTTGTTATTTTGCGTTTGCGAATAAAGTTGAATTCTGTTCGAAAGTAGTTTTAAAAAGGCCTTGAATCGATCGTTTTTATGTTAAAGCGGTTTCTTTTGTAAATTTAACTGGCTTATCTCATTACTTTTATATATATTTAATTTGGCTTTGTTCGGTAAAGTTTTAAAAATTAATTGACTTTTAAAAGTAAATTATACTTATTTGCTTAAGTCAATTGATTAAAAAATTTAATAGGGTTCAACCGGAACTTGTTGAGTGGATTATTAATTGATTTCAAATATTTGGATTATGTTACGTTGTTCTTTATTTTGGGAAAATTATGATTTGATAAGAAATGCTTATATTAAACAATTAGTAAATGATTCATTTCGAAATAATATAGAGAATCGATTATAGGGTAGGGATGGGTATTTCGATTATCAAAAAAGTCTTTTCAGAATTAAATTTTTCTTTTTTAAAATTTATTAATGCTTAATTAGTTGGAACTTCACTAAATGGATTCGTTTTTTATTTTCCATTAATTGGGTTCAATTAGGTCTTTAATATAAAAGCAAGTTGAAAACAATTTTTCTAAATACAGTTTTTGTTTGAACTAATTTTTTACTAATATAATTAGAATGAAAATTTAAATGGTTGCAAATAGTAACGCTTAGAAGGATACACACGTGTTCGGTTGAACGTATCTGAAACGTTTAATATGAACTGAAATATTGAATTTAGGACTTAGGTTAGTTAAAATCATAAATTCAAACATTATAGCAACAGTGAAATAGATTCCGGAGCTACAAAGATAATCATTACTAAAGAAAAATCCATTCACTCGTTTTTTCAAAAAGAATTTGATATTTTGTAAGACACAAAATGATATTTTATAAGACGCATCACTTCGTTTTAGCAAATACCAAATGGTATTATGTTAAACTCTTAAAAATTATTCAAAAGCATTATATGTGTTCTTTTAAAACTGCGTGTAAATTTAATTAGAAGTCTTTACAAAACTCTATTAAGCTCTATAAATTAGATAAACAGTTGTCGGTATTATTCCTTTGAAAAGATATCCCAATTTCTCCTACAAATCCATTACATAAAAATGTTGATTTTCATGCAGACGTATTTATTTTTTGTCCGATATAGGCAGCAATGCTGTTAATCCTGTAAACACCGATGACTTTCCAATACAACCTAATGACTTTGAATGCAATCAAATTATGACTCCACAATTCCCTGGCTGAAACAGCTCGTGTTATAGTCTTCAAGATTTGTAAATGTTGAATTCTGCACAAAATGAAAAGCCGGTAAGACCAGCTTAGGTCAACTCATTGCAGCACATAAGTTTTTTAAATTTTTTTTTTTAAGATGTAACTGATTCCGTTCGAATTTTTGTATTATATGTGTTGCTCTTTAACTTTGGAGCTGATAAAGTAACTATGGATTAGGAAATTGCTTACTCTTTTCGGTCCGATGATTAGGAAAAAATAAAACGGAACAAAGGAATTCCAAAACCATGAAAAAGACTAATAAAACCTAAAATTTTGATTCAAATTAAAAAAATATATGTTAGATGGGTTGTTTGGGTTCCACATGCTTGTTAATTAACTAAATTTTTTCGAAATTGAATTATTAAACCATCATTCCTTGGAATAAATTTTTGCGTGAGTGGATATATCAGTAAAATTGTTATTAGAATATTAATACAATAAGTAATATGATTTTTTATATGAATTTTGATTAATTCAATTAAGTGTATACTAACAACCCAATAAATACTTAATAAATTAAAAAAAAAGAAGATATATTTATTAAAACATCCATTGTTTAGATATTGGAATGAATTCCTTGAATTAATAACAATAAACAATGGTTGAAAACTTTTTCTCCCTATTAATAAAATTTGTACCTGTCTTTTCTATTTTAAAAATAACAATATAATAAAATATTTTTTTCTTAAATCAATGGATACTTACCCTTGAATTTTAAGCATTCTTATTTTTATTATATTATTTTATCAAGCGTAAATTTAACGATTATATTAAAAATTAAAATAAATTTAATAAGACATATTATTTGTGTTCCATGCTTCTATTATCTTATTCGAATATCCACTATTGACTATGGTTTTATTTTTTATAGAATATTTTTAAGATTAAGTGGTAAAAATGTTTTTTAGATTCTAGAATTTATATAACGGATGTTATTATACAGGGTGTTGTGGTATAAATTTTACAAAAAGGAGGTGATGGCGGATGTTGAAACTAACAGTTAAGATCTAAACGGATTGACAAATTATTTTTAACTTATAAGGAATTATATGGTCTACGTTCCTTAAAATGCTAATTTGGTTACGTATCTGTAGAACTCAAAAAACTTCAGATATCAGAAAAATTAAGAGGAGAATTAGGCGTTGATTTACTTACTTCCTTTTAAAGGACTATTGCAGTTTGTAAGCCTTTTGGTTTTAGAGTAAAGTCTAATTTATAAAACAATGGTTATAAACTTGTTTAAGAAAAGTGTGTTTAACATTCTGAGAAAATGATAAATTTCTGCTGCACTTGCCTTAACAATTTGTACTTTGGAACTTTGGTTGGAATATCTTACGTAAGGAATTAGTTACTTGGTGAATTTAACTTGGTAGGTGAAATTATATTGTTTTTTTCTATTTGAGACGGGAAAATTTTTTTTTTATTTCGAGGGTTGATGGAAAGCATCGATAGTCCTCCAGAATTGTTGTATGGGATTTATCTGGGTGTTGTTGGACTTTAACCAACTGAAACTACAAGTTTTTTTAAAACCAAACTTGGAAAGTACCTTGAATACATATGTGATGTTCGGTTACTAAAGTTGGGATTGGGGAAGAAAATTAAAAATTGGATTTGGGAATTATAAATTAAGTTGAATAAAGACTTGAGACTTCTTAAACTTTTTAAGATCGTTCATATATGAATTGCGAACTCTTGGGTTTCTTTAGGGTAATTGTACATTACATGGAAAATGATTCCATAATAGTGACGTACGACGTACTACGTTAACTTTACCTATCTGATAAGTTTTAAAGTGTTTAAGTTGATATTAATTCTATTTTATGAGTAAAATAGAAGGGAGACCATATACTTTATAAAGTTAAATTATAGTTTTTTTGTAGAATCCTTAAGCTACTTAAGCCCGTCGATTGGCACAATAATAAATTTGTTCGGTGCAAATAGTCATCTCTCAATTAAAATCCAAGAGGCAAGACGACCCTGTATATTATATTCTTTACTTTATACTTCAAATAACTGTATTTTTCGAAATTTATTTTCGAGCTCATAAAAATCTTTAATTTCGTGTGCTTTTCCTATTTTTATATTAAACGTCCTCTAAATAAATTAATTATTAAAAATTTAGGTAAACATTTTGTTGTTATTTATAGATTGGATATAACAAGGACATTTATGAAAAATTTTTCTAAAAATATTTCGAATATTTTTCGGAAATGTAGTAATATTGGAATTATTCTTTTTTGTAATATTCATATAAGATTCGTAACTTAATATTCGACATAACAAATTTTTGTATTTTTAACTCGTTTTTCAACTAGTTAAGTACTCGTATTAGGACCTTTTTACACTTATACTGGGAATACTTCACATACTAATAAATGGTAAATACTAACTATGTATATATTAATAAATACAATACTAATGTTTTGATTTAAGTTAAAAGATTAATTGAATAAAATGATTAATTAGTTATATATAAATAATTAGTTGTTATATTATTTTTGACTAATTGATTTTATAATAAATTATACTAATTACATTTTAGTATAAACGTATATAAATACAAAAGGTTTTAATGGATTAAAATTAATTTTATTGTTATTATTTTTAAAATTTAATTACAATATTTAATTTTAATTAATTTAACCATTTAATGGGATTAAAAATCGACGTGACTTGAATATTAGTTCTTTTTTAAATTATTACAAACAATTTTTACTTTAAGTGAACAAATTTTTTAATTAAGTATGGGGAAATTTTTGTGAATGTTTTTCAATTTTAATTGAAAACTTTTTTACTTTAAATGAAAGTTTTTGATTTTAAATGATGTATATATAATTTTTATATAAATTATATTAACCTATTATCCATTGCCTTGGAGCCCAATTTTTGTGGCTTTTTTGTTGAATATAGCTAATTAATCTTAAATTTCAATAAATTTGTACAGGGAAAGTTAGAGCCAGTAATGATAAGTAATTATAATAAAGTTACCTCATTGAAGGTAAATTTTTATTCCTCCTTAAATCAAAAGTCTTCATTTAAAGTAAAAAATTGTTTTTACTTAAAATACGAAAACTTCACTTAAAGTAAAAGTTTAAATTGACTTCTCTTAAATTATAAAAATCTCCACTTTAATTAAAAAAACTTTAGTTAAAGTAAAAATGACTTCACTTAATTTTGACATTTATTTATTACAACTCACAGATGATGTTTATAATTTTTTATATAAAGCATTTGTTAGATCAAAATTTATTTGGAGTTGCATAGGTAGCGTCCGTATAACAGTATAGTATGACCTACTGAGCAGACCAATAGGGTTGGATGGAGGAAACACTCTCAATTGAATTTCTTTTTTAAATCAAAAAAGAGAGCTGTTGCTGGCATCAATAAAAGTTTAATTTATTAATTTTTAAAAAATTTTAAATGTGGAATTTCTTTTAAATATTTAATATATTCAATAAAACACTCAACCTTTAATCTTTACTTTATTTATAAACATCTTCATAAAAATAAATAAAAAAATTTCATTTAAAATAAAAATGCTTTCACTAAAATTAAAAAAGTTCTAACTCTCTAACTTTTAGCTCTAACTATTCCTTAAACAATCTATCCCTAAAATAAATGCTACAAATCGTGAGAGTAAGGATTCGTATTAGAATTATCTGTCAAAAAATGACATTTGATGATCTGCAATCAATCTAGAATCTAATGAATTATTTAAAAGATATTTTTTAATAATTGAAAGAAACTATAGGTATTAAGTTTATTGGATCGAATGTAACTTTTAATATTATAATTGGCGATCTCTTAATTAAATCAAGGAATAATTTGGAACATACTTATCTTTAATTAAAATAATTAATAAAAATATTAATAGCTAGAATTTCTAGGAACGAATAATAAAGTGGACAATTATAAGCTATTTATACATAAGTATATTGCCAATTTTTGGATTTAGTAATTTCTAAAAATATTTTTCTAATTTATAATAAATAATATTTAATAATTACATATATATTAAATTCACACAAGCAGCACAATAAATTAATAATGAAGGCAAGACAAATGAAAAATAATAAATATTTCTTATAATAAATCAAAAATCAATATTTCAATTTTGGTAAAAGACAAAATTAATCAAATCAATTTTTGGAAATAAAAATAAGTACATATATATTATATCTATATATAATATATAAAACTACTTTTTTTTGAAACTAATATTTAATCATTATTATTATTGTAACAAAATTTCTATTAAAACAATGAACATTGAACTTATATATTGTAATAAAAAAATAAAACTAGGTCACAAAATATGTTAGCGAATATAAAAATAATATAATAAAATAAAATATTATAGTATTAAAACATATTCTGTTATTTTTCCTAAGAGATCAATATCATTTTATATTTATTTATTATATTATTTTTATATTTTAACCCCTTTGGACCTAAGTCGTATTGAAACTTTTATGAAAAAATATATTTCTTGTAATTTGGAAAAATAAAGTTAAGTATTTGACAGATTTTAAACTTTTAGAATGTGAGATATAAACAATTCTACGTTTTAAAGGCTGAGTGTGTTAGAGTGACGACCTTTCCTTCGAGAAGTCAACGTTCGAATTCTAATCTGATTTTTGAACTTGACTCAGACATACCATACCGCCATTGTCTTCAAATTAATGCATAACCAATAACAAACATCTCTTTATCTTTAATAAAAATACATTAACATAACCATTTATAAAAATAATTTAATTTAATAATATAACTCACAGATACAAGAATTTTTACCTTAGAATTGAAATATGAAATTATTACAGTATATAATACACTGAATGGAATTATATTACATCTTAATAATCTAAGATGTTTCTACATGTTCTAAGGCGTAATGTACTATCTCATGTTTAAATTGAATGTGGAATTCATTAAGATCAATTATAATAATAACGAGGAAGAGTGTAGTAGAGTAGACTGTGTCAACTCTGGGATACCCGTATGACCGTAACATATACATTATATCATCCGGTTAATTACTTTTGGCAAAATTTCAAAAATTCAGCTTTATTAGGTGTAGAGTAATGCTCATATAAAAGAAGGAGTTGTATGGCAGCTACTCGAACCCTTTGCAGTAGACCAACCAAATTTTGCAGTAACTTTGGCCATTACAATAAACTATTTTTGTCAAAAATGCAGACCACCAGCTTCATTTGGTGTAGTGTAATCCTCATATAAAAGAAGGAGTTGTATGGCAGCTACTCGAACCCTCAGCAGTAGACCAACTAAATTTTGCAGTAACTTTGGCCATTACACTAAACTATTTTTTGCAAAATATCAGACACGCAGCTTCCATAGGTATAGAGTAATGCTCATATAAAATTAGAAGTTGTATGGCAGGTACTCGAACCCGTGGACCAAAATGGCTGAATTTAAAACTCGATTCCGTTTTTTGCATAAAAACGAATTTGTGAAAATTTCATAATCCTAGCTCCTTTACTTTTTGAGTTATCGTGATGACGGACGGACGGACATACATAGCTAAATCGATTTATTTTTCGATTCTGATCCGATCCATACACTTGAGTCTATATCTACCCCCCCCCCCCTCCTTCTCTGCGTCACAAACGTAATGGCAAATTTATTATACCCTTGGACTATATAGTCATACGGGTATAAAAATGTAATATGTCCATCTTTTTCAACATGTACGAGTGCTATAGACAGGTTTATTAGTCTAACAGTTGAACAGTTAGCATCTTAAAAAAATAAGAAAAGTAGTATATTAAGTAATTGGTTTAATTGTATGAATCGAAGTAAATGACAAGCATTATTTGAGTTTAGTTAAATGAAGAATTGACATTTTTCACAATTTGAGAGTATTCTAACGATATTTTAATAGTTGTAATTGTTGATAATCATAAAAATAATTCATAAAAGTTGAATTTTAGGAACTCAAAATTGAGAAGTAATTAAAAATTAGAACTCAATACTATAAAATAATTACATTTGTTTTTTTGTTTTATAAAAAAAAACTGTAAACTTTTATAATAACGGGTTCTTAAATCAGTTAATTAATAGAAGTTTTCAATTGATTTGTGTTATTAATTTTTAAAATTTTGGGATAGCTGTGATATTTTTATATTATTATTGTTTTTTAATATTTAACTGTAATTTTTTCATTTAAAACCGTTATTTATCTTGTAAATTTTAATTAAATTTTAAGTTTTCCAGTTTAATTTAACTGACACTACTCTAGATTTTTTAACCATTTATTATAAAAGTTTGATCATTCAAAAAACGGACAGGATTCGGATACCCTAGAAATATTCAAAAACACCCTTTATATTATTTAATCTGTATATTCAGATTTATTTAGATTATATTATTCTAAAATTATAAATTCATCTAAGTACCACTTTTTATCTAAAATTTTTAATCGTTTTCGACAATTTTTGGAACGAACGGAGCCCCGAAATTAACCGAGAAACACCCTGTATATTATTCAGTACTCTGTATACATTCAATTTATATATATCCTTTTTATTTATATATATTTATTTAATTTGTTCATAATATTTATTGAATTTAATTATGTATTAACTATAATAGTAATATCCACTTACTAAATATTATTTTTTTTTCTTTTTACCGTTATTCTTATTTTCGATAAAATCAAAAAAAAAAAATTGAAAACAAAACTAATAAAAGAAAAAATAACCACATACATATATATATGAATTACTGTCAATATCAATAAATCTTAATTTTGTATTTTTTGTATTTATTTTATTACTTTAATGTTATTTTAAAAATTAGTTTTACACACAAACAAACCTAATATATATATATTAATATATATATATATATATATCAATATATCTATAAATTATAATAAAAAATATCCTTATTATTTAGGCTTCCACATATCCCTAACCTTAACACTTTGTTTGGATAAATGTATGTAGTAGTTTATGCCTAGTGTTCAAATAAAACATTACGGTTTTTATATCCTTTAAATAATAATCACAGCAATAACAACAACAACAACAACAACAATAACAACAAAAAATAAAAATAACAAAATAAAAAAGGATAATAAGAATATATTTTATTTTATTCAATTCAAAAAAAGATTTTTAACACAAAACAGTGTAATATATAGTTATGATGTATGTTTTAATGAGTGGAAGCGAGAGAAAAAAATTTGAAACAACTACAATTTAAGGTTTTTTTTTTTTCTTTTTTTCTTATTTTGTTTTTGTGTTTTAATATCTTTTATATGAGCAATAAATTTCATATAAAATATATTGTATTTGTATATTTACAGTTAGGTTCAAATTGATTTATTTACTAATCTGTATAATATAGAATATAATCAATGAACCAATTAAGTGTTTTTATAGTAAGAGGGTGATAGTCTGAGTTCAGAGTTCAGCAGTTACGACCACGTACAAAAGAAGTTTTACACTTTTATAAAACAAAAAAAAATTGTACTGAAACAAAACTTTTAGTACTAAAAAAGTACTAAATCAATGCTTAAGCTCCGAAAAATAGTGAAATAACAATCAAGTATAGTTAATCTATATATCACTATCTTTCTGTAACAAATAGAGTGTTACTTTATTCAGTCATTAGATTTAATTGGAGTTAAATTTTGAAAGGCGGTATGAAGAAAACGTACTGAAAAGACTACTTTAGTTGAAAACAATTACTTATATTCAATACTGAAAAAATAATGAAATACTCCTGAAAGAAAGGACTACAATAACTTTCAATGTATTATAGCAAAAGTGATTAATTTTTTCACACATTTTGCAGTACAAAAGTACTTTTAAAGTATTTTTAAAGTACTTCTAAGTTATGGGGTGTTTTAAAGTTAAAGTCCTTTATAACAAAACAATCACAGAATTGAAAAATTGAAGCTCTTAAAACTGATAAAATTACAAACCGTCATATTACGAAAACGGTTTTTTTTAAAAATATGTCATCTTATTTTTGTCCCTGACTGTATATGATGCTCTATAATGAAAATAGTAATGATTTTTCTATAATACATTTAATAAAAAAAAAAAATTATGGCATTTTCACACTAAACAAATTTAAGGTAGGAGTGAATATAGAAAAAAATTATTTTTTTTTAGTTATAGAGTATAGGTGAAGGATTCAAATAAGTAATCATTGATTACTTATAATTGGTTTTTTTATATATTTTATATAATTTATAAAAGGGTTTGGTTGTTTTTATTACAATTGATAAAATTTATTACAGTTAAACAATTAAAAGTTTACATACTATATATATATATAATAAATTATAATTAAAAGTTATTAAATTGTTATATGTACTTAATTATAAATTAAATACATAAGAGAAAAAATATTTAATTGTATATAGGTTAAAAATAGAGATTTTAGATTTTTATATTAATTACAGAAGGTGGAGGAAAATTTGTAATAAATATTTATTAGTGCAATTATATAAATTTAATTACAATAGTATACACTTACCCAAATCTATAGGTGTGGATTACATATATAGTGATTATTTAATCGTGTAGGCTTGGTTACGTGGGAGAGGGCTTTTCCGAGAAATTGGATAGTAAGAAAGACTAAGATGGTAGGTTCTTGTATAAATTTCCTCATTGGACTCTGCTCGACTTCTATTTTTACAAAAAAAAAGCCATGCTAAGCTTATATTTAGTTAATAACCGGTTGGCTTTGGTTTATAATGGTATGACTTCAAATTATTTCAACAAATGAAGTACTCTACTATAAATGTTTCAAAATTATAATTGATATAGAAAATTCACTTTAACTACAAGTTTTTTTTTTTTTTTTGGATTTTGAAGGAGTCTTTAACTCTAAGATTTACTTACATTCATTTACTCTTCAATTATATATCCATTTGTAATTACATTCTTTTCAAGATAATTTATAAAAATCTCAAATTATGTAAAATTTTTCAACCTAATGTAAAAATAAGTATTAAAACATTAATCTTGATTACTCATTTTAAATATAAGCAATTGACTATTTAGATGTCAATGAAAATGACAACAAATTATATTTTAAATGTAATCAAAACTTCATTTGATATATTCACTCCACTAAACTACACAGTTTTTTTGCAATTTTGCAAATTTACTTTTCATTTTATAATTCTCCAGAAAACAACTAAACACAAAAATTGTATATTTAGTATAATAACATTAACTCGACCATGTATTACAACTAAAAATATAAAAGATTAGGCTATCAATCTTTACGATATCTCAACACATTATAGATTCAGCAATATATTATAATGGACCCAAACAAAATAAAATAAAAAAAATTATATAAATAGGTTCTAATAAATATTAAAGGTAGCAAAAAAAAAAAAACAAAAAAAAACATCAAAAACAAAATATATTTACTTTACACCATGTATTTCTTTCTGTTATCCTGTAATAATATTCTACGATTTATTCTATACAAATGTATATGCGAATATTAAAAGTTAACATTTTTACCTAAGGAATTCTTTTCAAATATAGTTACTAAACATTTTACACCTGTTCTGTACAATTTATACATATAGTATATATAGTGTAGGTATAACTTTATTTAAGATAACATTTTTTTTTGTTTTTAGTACACCTACGTATCCGAATATATCTAATATCATTTTATTTCAAACATATTAATACCAAAAAAATACACACACCCAATTTATTATAAATATACACACATTAATAAATTTATATATACATAACATAATATATTCATTACATCACACACGTATAAATTTCTATTTAAAATTATTTAACCCAGCTCTAAGATCCGAATTAAATTTTTCGCACAATATTTACTTACACATGTGCGTATTCAAACGGTAAATATCAATTTGAATCTTGGGAATGGGTAAGCAAAGCATATACAAAAGGTAATTTAGAAAAAAAATTAACAACCTAAAATGTAAAAAAAAATTTATTGCCAAAAATGTACATATATATATGTATGGTAATTTGGCACGCGTCCCTCTTCCTATTCAAAATACAAGAAGTGCCTATGAAAAATTGTTTATAAATTTTTAATGGCATTTTTGTTTTTAATTTTCTTGAATATGAGGAAAAACCGTTATAAAAACAAGTGATGAAAAAAAACCAAGGGTTTTTAAAAAAGCACATTTTCAAAATTATATTGTATTACATACTGAGTTTAACTTTGGAAATATTTACTTGGAAATAGTTACTACTGACTTATAAAATTTACTGCTAACAGTAAACTTTTTATTTAAAAGTTGTTATAGCCCTTCAATGGGGAAGGTTGCCAAATTTTTCAAGAATCTAACTTCAACTTCCATCCCCCCCCCCCTTCATCCTCTAGTTTTTTAGGTTCTAGGAATTAAATTTCTGAATTACACAAAAATTTAGATTTTATTTAGAATTTTATTATCTAAGCAAAAATGGGTAAAACTAAGAGACACTTCTTCAATTTAAGAACCCCTTTTAAATTTAAGAAAAACCTTTAACATATGTTAAAATATAATGTTGGACCTTTAAATTTTGTATATTAATAAAAAAAAAATTGGACAGGTATTCAAGTTACAGGTGCTTAAAAATAGCATAATTTCAATTTTCGGGCCCTTATAGCTCCTAAACAGGGGGCTTGACAAAAAAATTTTGTTAACTGACTCCTACTATTTTTTTAGGATCTAACTTCTCCCAAAATTTCAAGATCCTAGCTTGAACTGTTTAGAAGATATGTCGGGCCAAAAATTTTGCAAAAATTGAGTTTTATATAATGGTAAATTTTAGTACCGTATGGCAACCCTATACATTTAAGCATATTTTTGTAAAGCTTATAAAAGCAGCTCTCTAATACCGTTTTTGGATTGAAAATAAACCTAACAGAACTCTTGTTATAACAATTTAAATATAGAGCTTTTTCCAACTTTGGGGGGCTGTAGACCCGTAACAGGTGGGGCTACAGAAAAAAATTCTTCTACGAAATTATTTTTTTTGCAAAAACTACCCATGGTTGAAATTACTTTACTCTATTTCAAACGGTGTAAAAGTTTTTGTAAACATACGGACGGACGGACAGAGTGAAGCTATATAGGCACATTTTTACAAAATTTTTTGAAAATGTGCTAAAAAGGGGAACGGATAGTTTTGGTAAATTGTTTTAAAGAATAAGAAATTATGGTACTTAAGTACGAGATGGGATGAGTCTACATAATATTAAAATTAATAATTCAAAATTTTTATTAAGGTTTTACCGTTATAATTTAATAAGCGCAATTTGGTTTCTAATATGAAGAATTTTATTTGACATTTGACGAAATTTTTTTTCTGGAAGTTTGAAAGCATTGCTTCTGTGACACTTAAATGTATTGCTTCTCTGTTTGATAGGTTAATAGTTAATTTATTAAGGGGTGAGCAAAATTCAGGGATAAAAATATTTACAAAAAAGTAGGTAAAGATCTATAAACATTGTTTCGGTGACACTTAAATGCGTTGCTTCTGTGTTTCGCAAATTATTAACTGATTAAAATCGTAAGAAGTAGGGTTGAGAAACATTAAAGGATGAAAATATTAACAACTAAGTGGCTATAAGATCAATAATATATTGCTTCGGTGGCACTTAAATGTGTTGCTTCACTGTCTCGCAGTTAATTAACTGATTAAAATCGTAGGAAGGAAAATAGGGGTGAGAAAAATGCAGGGATATAATAATATTTTACAATAAAATGTAAGATCAATATATTTCATGAATGATTTAATAATGTAATATTATATTCTTATAGTAGGGAAATGATTACTTTTACGGATCGATTCAATATGCGGCAATTTTCCGTTATAATGAATTCATATTGTTTTCATTCCACCAAATTCTTTTTTTTTTTTTTAAACTCATAACCGGAGATGATTTTCTCTCTTTCTTTTATAATTTCCTTATCTTTTTTCTTTCTCTTTTATATATTTTGTGTTTCCTTCCCGAAAAAATTGCCAAAGTTTTGTGTCTGTTTATCGTATTATCAGTAACAATAAAACGGTAATATGGTGTGAATATATTTTTAAACTTAAATATTAGTTAAAGAAAAACCGATTCTTTTATAATATTGTGTTTTCACAAAATATAAAAAAGTTTTATTTCTTTAAATTTTTTTTTCTTTATATATTATAATGTGTGTTTAACATGTGTATGTGGTAATGTATAAACCAATATTAGTAAAATAAAACAATGAAGGAACAAAGCGCTATACATTTTGTACATACCCTATACATTTTTTAACTTGTTTACTTTCATTTCGATATTTTTTAGTTAATAATATGCGAATTGAATAATTTTTAAAGGCAAACATTTTTAGATAATGTACAGGGTTACTTAAAAAGGTGTTGCAGAGCCTAGGTGTTGATGTGGTTGCTACAATTCCTCCAGTCCATTAAAAAGATGCAACGAAGATGGAAAAAGTTTAAAATCTGGACGAAGGAACATATTATCAGTTTAATTTTATTAAACTGAATATTCTTCTATTAAATTTTGTTTTCCGAGGATCACATGGAAAAGCTAGATTCAGCATATTCTTCTGGTTAGTGTCGAACTTTATTTATTTTAAAACTACGTTTTTTCGAAAAACCAAGGTTAGAATAAATTTTTAAATAAAATTATTTTAAGGCCAGAATTGTGTAATAAATGTCTTCGAATATGTACTTGAAAGTTGGAAGTGTGTGGCGCTTGTTCAAGATTATTCTTAAAAACTTCTAGAAAGTTTAAATCACCTAAACTTCTCATTCAACGCACCAGCCATGATTTATAAAATATTCTGTTCCAAACGAGTTTCCCTGACAACCTCTTGAGGGTTTATGGGCAAACTTGTGTTTTTTCAACTAATTTCAAAATAGTTTTTGTTTTTTTTAGTTGGAGAGGATTTTCCTCATAAGGTACGATGATAAACTCGAGCAAGATGATTTCTAGAACTATAAGAAAATTTAAGATACATCAAAGTCTGGTTTAAGGCATTCTGTTCTGATTCGAATAACAGAACGTGCTAGTTACAAAATATTTTTCATCTCATCCATTTGTTTTCAATTTAATTACTTGTTGGGGATGCTAACCGCCATCCTTCCAACCAAAATTCTTCCTCGTCTTCAATCTGGTTAATTGTTCAAGATGCTTCTTTAAATCTTCTAGAAAACTGAGGAGAATCAGTTTCTCTAAATCTCTCATTCTAGGCGCTTCCTCCGGATCAAATTAAAGTAAATGACAGGAATCTGTATTGTGCTTCTCAGTAGATGCTTGCCATTTAATCTTTTAATTTCCAATTTTCTCTCCAATTATTATTACTCACCCTGTTTTAAAAATTTAATTTTAAAAAATTTTCGAAGCATTTATTTATGGTAGGTACTCACAATATTTATTTTCGTATCTTATTCTAAACATATTCAGCCGCATTTTTCTTTTCGTATATTCTTTACTCATTTTTTTTACATTTAATTTTGTTTGCGAGTATTACCTTAAATTTTTACCTGTTCTTTGGTGAATTACGTGTGATATGTTATCATGTGATATATTGTTATGTGATTTTTCTTCAAAAATCAACATACATACTCACATAATATAGAAATATAAATTATTTAGATATTCCGCTTTACTAAAATGAAGATTTCTTACTTTTGCTATCAGTCTTACATTCCAGCAGCGTGGCGCGACGGGAAAGTGTAGTATCGGCAGAGAAGTAGCAACATGATTTAAACGTAATTCTTTGATATAATATACAATAAATTATATATTCCTTTGGAAAGGAAACAAGTAGACACAGAAATGCGAAAAGAATGATATTAAACTTTTTAAAGGAATTTTCCGGGACTGATACTTTTTAAATATTTGATAAACAAGAAAAAAAAAATAGCAGAACAGAAGTATAAATTTCGTTTAAAGAAGATAAATATATGCTCATAAATATTGCAACAAAAAAAAAACAATATTACATACCTACTAACATTTGTATTTTTATATTATGTGCGTGTATGCGTATGTGTAAAGTTGTTGTTGTCAACAGTTAGTAGACTCTTCTTTAACATAAAGTACAAAAATAAAACGAAAACTTTTGAAGACACCAACAACATAATATCATCAACATATAGTAGATATTAATTTTGATGATAATATTGATGATACTGATTGATTATGTGATTATTTTCATTATTTCCAGTATAAACGAGGAAGAATGTAGAGACTTTGCTAACTCTAGGATACTTGCATGAAAGTAATATGAACATAAATGTATTATCCGGTTAATTAGTTTTGGGAAGCCGAAGCTTGGCTTAATCGCACTTGCAAGGAAGTCATTCGTAAAAAATAGGTGGCTTTTGAAATAAGACCAGAACAGCGGGTTGGAGTTTTACAGCGACAACTACATTGTGCTTCGAAACAGATGGAAGAGAGTTATACATAAACAAAAATTCCTATTCAACTGCGGGTTGAAACGAAAATTTCAACACATGCCTAAAAATTTCGAATCTTTAATTTCAACTACACAACTTCTAACCTCTTACTCTACACTGTTGTACATTGAAGTTAACTACTTTCGACAAAGGATTAGGTACCTAGGTTTAATATACGTTAACTTATGCTCATACTAAAACAGAGGTTGTTT
This sequence comes from Dolichopus griseipennis, assembly GCA_963082915.1. Lineage (NCBI taxonomy): Eukaryota > Metazoa > Arthropoda > Insecta > Diptera > Dolichopodidae > Dolichopus > Dolichopus griseipennis. Next base: position 87,746,436 of record OY720444.1, read on the forward strand.
CTCAGCTGTTCAAACCCGTTGAGCAAGCCGACGCACAGACGCATAAAAGAACGTGCGTGCGCAACTAAATCGATTTATTTTTTGATTCTAACCCAATCTATATCTTTGAGGCTATATCTAATCCTCTCCCTTATTTCGTTACAAACGGTGTTACAAATTTCGTATACTCTTCGGTACAACGTTCATACGTGTATAAAAAGCCAATATTTTCTAGAATTTAATTTTTGAGCTAAAGGCTTCCCCTTACACTAAGGGTAACAATTTACAGGAGGTGCAATATAAACAACTTAATAAATAACAATTTTAAGTATAGGTAGAATTTTTTGACTGACAGACTGATAGAATGATATTTTTTTTCTTAGAAAAAGGAATTTAAAGAATAAAGTGGAAGAAAAAAAATGGGGAGGGTTGAGTACCCTTTTATAAGCAAGGAAATGAGTTAGTGCGTGAATGAATGTATACAGTAGTGATGAGTATTTTCGTGTATATTTATTATTTATCAAATATAAATATATGTACATATTATGAGTTATGTAAATTTGTATGTAAATATATACACCTAGCGTATATATATATTTTTTTATAAATATGTATCATTAAAGGAGTCAGTATTTCTTTAAACAGTCAGTGTTGTCAATATATTTTTTTTTTTATTCATAATATGCCTTGATCAAAGACTTTATGTTAAATATGTTTAGAATAGATTGAATTTTTTTTTTTTTTTGTTTGTATTTTTGTGATTTTTTTTCTATCTCTTTCTTTTTCTTTTTATTAAAATTTATGTGAAAATATTACAAAAAAAAAAATAATAAACAAAGGGTAAATAACTGAAAAAATAATAAACTTTTTTTTTTCTAGTCTATTTTTTTTTTTTTGTTAATATTTTCTTTTTTTTTAATTTGCTTTTGACTTGACATCAGTTTAAGGTTAGAATATCTTGTTAAGAGGTGTTCGAGTCCTATTTTGTTCTGCATTTCGGAGCTATTTCTTGGCTTTAAATTTTTTTACTCTATTCGGAAAATAGTGAAATTGATAAATAAGTTTGAAATGTTATAAATGATGTGTATCCTAACTTAGGTTTTTAGGAGCGCTTGATTTTATTTCCAGTTCCAGTTCATGAAGTTGATTAATCTTCCCTGATCGTTTTCTTTTATTGATTAGTTTTTCAATCGTTTTCCAAGTAGGTTTATTGTGTTATTTTTATAAGTATGATTCCTGATTCAGTATAGCATTGGTTCCTTTTAATCTGGTGGATTATTATCCCCATCCCCATTCTCATCCTTATCCATCATGTATTTACTGTTATGCCCTTGATGTTAAAAGAAAAACTCTATTCTTTTAGTCCGCCAATCATTCAACAATGTTAAATGATAAGTATTTCAAAATCAGTGGAGTAAATTCCAGGGTTGTAATTCATAGCTCAACCCATTTTTAGTCGCTCATAATTTGACAGACGTAATTGCGTTTATACTTCGAGCTGACTCAATGTTGAGCGAGCTCAAATATTGGGCGAACCCAAAATTGACAGATGAGTTGAGTAAAAATTTGAGTTTTTTACAACCCTTATAAATTCTATACCGTAACGATTTTAATGGTTGCATATATAACGGCGTAAAAATTTTTTTTTTATTATTTACGCCGTTAAATATGCAATCTGCTTTCATTTTATATAACTTTTTGTCAAATGAATATATCATCATAACAAATACAAATTCCTGAAATTATTATTCAAAAAACGTAATATTGTAATTAATTGAGCGATATGAAAATTAACTGTATTTGCTCTCTTAATATTTATTGCGATAAGCTCATATGAATGTAAACTTCATTCACTTATTAATATTGAGTTTTTGATAGAAAAAAAAACTTCTTTTGATTCTTTACGAGTTGGGGTAAACTTATTTGTGCCCATTCTATAAAAAAATATTTATATGCATATATTATAATGTATATTGTATACACTTTAATATGTGTGCGTATGTTTTAAGAAAATTTGTTTAATATTAATAATAATAAAATATCATTTTCTATTTCGTTAAAAAGTAAATATCAGAAATTTTTAGTAAAAAAAAAATAAAGGAAATGAGACTCGATTGATCAATATGTACGCACAGATGAATGAATAAATATGATGTTTGTTTTTTTATAAAAAAAAAAAATTAAATTTATAACATAAAACAATTTTACGATTGATATGATTGAATTGAATTTTATGAGAAGCAAAAAAAAGTCTATAAATTATATTGTATTTCATATTCATTTGAATTATGACAGGAGTTTATTTTTTTTTTTTTGGGGTTCAAACGTTTCGTTTGTGTTTTTCTTTTCTCTATTAATTCTAGGCAAATATTTGATTTTTAAGAAGTTAATCAGTATAAATGTGTAGTTTCTTATGAATATTTATGGTAAGATTAAATTGGAAATTGGAAAAAAAACAGTATTACACAAAAAAATTGATTGTTAAATATTACAAATAAGGTATAATTTAAGCAATAAGGTGTTTTGTGGGAAATAATATTAAAATAAACAATTATTAATATGTTAAAGATTTACTATATATCTAGCATCATTCTATAAATAATTATGTTAGTAATATAATTATTTATAGAATGTATTTATGATGTATAGTAAGCCGTTTAACTAATTGATAGGTACTAAATAAAATTTGAGTAAATTGTAACTATCTAGAGCTCATTTTAAATTATTTTTAAAACCCACAAAAAATAAAACTTTTAAATTTTTTGTATTGACGTTCTGTTAGATTTCAATTATTCTCCTGGTTTTCGACACTTAAAACATTCTGAAAATATAAGATAAATTAGGGAATATAGGACAGAAAACCCCAACCAATACAAATTCGAAAATTATGGATAGAATCGTGAGCTCAAGTACCTATCATATCCTTTTGAAGTTCGTGAGATGAAGTGAGAAGAATAATGTGAATTGAATATAAGAATAAAGGAGAAGGTGGTTCAGGAAATTCCCGTATCGATCCCCGTATGAAATTTTTGACCAAATGTTTACCAAATTAATTTAAATATAAAAATATATAATATAAAACGAAATAACTAATATTGTAATTATAAATACATAGAAAGTATTTAGGATGCTATCACAACAACAACATAAAATATGGTTGTCATAGACAACATTGTTGTCTATCTCTATTCTAATTCACAATACAACCTAATTAACTGTCAAAACGACACAACATTATTTTTATGTTGTGTTGTGTGCAAATATAGGTATTCCATTTCACAACAGTGTTGTGTGTGACAATTCAAACATTACAACACGTCAAGACCAGTTGTCTTGAATATAATTGTTAGTATTTAATAATGTATATATAAATTATTTTACGTTAGGTAATAAAAAAATGGAATTTCCCTTATTTTTATTTTTAATTAATAAGTTGTGTAGTTGGTTCATAATAGATGAGAATTCTTGATATTAGTCTAAGTTCACTATCTACCTGTAGTAAATTAACCATTTGTATTAAAAATTAGAACAGGAATTCAGGTATTCAATTTTGTCGAAAATAATCTATGGATATTTTGTGGTTATTGTATCAAATATTTAACTAATTTAAAATGGGTATAATAAAGTATTTTTTAAAAAAGATAAATAAAATTACATATTAGTATTTATATTATTATCATTATTATCATTCTTAAATAATAAATATTATTTAAAATAAAATAGCAATTGACATTTTGAGTGCTTTCAATACAGAAAAGCCATTATACATAAATATATTTCTTAAAAATTGTTGTCATCAATTTGATTTTTTGACATTTTTAAATCAATTTGTAGTTTTGTAGTACTAAAATACAATGTGTAGTGTTGTCTAATACACAACACAACAGAAAGATGTTGTGAATTTGAATAACACCCTTAATTTGAGTAGTGCAAATGCCAAATAGGCAAAAGACTTTAATAAATATCAGCCAACTTTTGGATTGGTACTAATTATTATTTACTAATTATAAATAAATCTTTTGCGGCAAAGGTTGTTGACGTTTCCTGCAAGTTTTATAGACGTTTAAAGATTGTTTTTGATTTTAGCTTCATTAATTTTTGCAATAATTTGCATTTGCATTGACATTTTTGAAAAGTAGAAATTTGATATTTTTAAATTTCTAAAACAAAAACAAGAAAAGTTACAATGCTTTTGTCAATTGCAATATCGATTACCTCACAAGAGCATTCAACGTGCATATGACAATCGATTACACCAAACAGTTTCACCCCTATTCTGAATTCCTGCGTAGATTTTGTGCGTAAAATTAGCTACGTTAAGTCGGATTTATTTTAGTTATTCTGAATTACGCCGGAGAAAATAATTAATGTCAATGGCAATACTTTTTTTCGAAGTTTCAAAATTGACATTTTAGTTTGAAAATTTAATTGAAAAATTTAAAGCAACAAGTTAAAAACAAATTATTTTATAAACAATAACAAAAATAAATGAAAAAATATGAATTCAAAACGAATGAATTTAAACTTGAAATGACACCAGAAGAACAACAAAAGGCAAAAATGGATTTTCATGCAAAAAGTGGACTTCCAGGAATTATTAAAAAAGGGAACAAAAAAAAAATACTTACATTTTTAAAATTTTTATTCAAATTTTTGTAAATAATAAACAAAACTGCAAACAAAGGAATTCAAAGCACTACTACGTATGAATATTTCTTGCGTAGATTTTTGACATTTAATTTACGCTACGTAGGAATTCAGAATTGCCATTTTATGAATTTCGAAAAAAAAGTATACTACGTAGGAATTTAGAATCAAGTTTGGGTAGATTTTACGCAAATTAGTGTTACGTAGTAATTCAGAATAGGGGTGTTTATGAATTTACGATTTACGAGTCAAAAAAGTGAATGATTTTCACCCCTATTCTGAATTCCTACTTAAATTTTGTACGTAAAATTAGCTACGTTAAGTCGGAATTTTTTTAGTTATTCTGAATTACGCTGGAGAGAATAATTAATGTCAATGGCAATACTTTTTTTCGAAGTTTCAAAATTTGACATTTTGGTTTGAAATTTTTTTGAAAAATTTAAAGCAACAAGTTAAAAAAAATTATTTTATAAACAATAACAAAAACAATTGAAAAAATATGAATTCAATTGCATTTGGATTGATTGCCTTATAAGAAGAAGAAACTAATCCAAGGATTCTTAGATCAGAAAGGAGAATTCTTAGAGATTCTTATAATCCTTTCGACTTGAGTGAGAAATCGTAAGTATTTATACCTACATATTTCAATTTGAAAATTTATCTAAGCATTTATATAAATTTATATATTCAATTATTAGTTTCCAAGCAAATTTTCGACTAAATAAACCTGCTTTTGAATATTTATTGTGTTTGATGGAAGAAGATTTGCAAGCTCCATTCAAGTCTTTTGGTTTAACTCCCATTCATAAATTGCTCAATCGACTTTTTCTAAAGTGTTAAGTGAATGTCTGGAAATTTTCATAAAAATATGTCCATTGTGGATTAAGCTTGAAATGACACCAGAAGAACAACAAAAGGCAAAAATGGATTTTCATGCAAAAAGTGGACTTCCAGGAATTATTATGTGTATTGATGGCACGCACGTTGAAATTTTAAAACCTAAAGAAGATACGTAGTAGTGCTTTGAATTCCTTTGTTTGCAGTTTTGTTTGTTATTTATTTGAAAAAAAATTTTAAAAATGTAAGTATTTAAAATTTTTATTCAAATAAATATAAAATTTATTTGTTTAAAAAAAAATACTTACATTTTTAAAATTTTTATTCAAATAAATAACAAACAAAACTGCAAACAAAGGAATTCAAAGCACTACTACGTATGAATATTTCTGGCGTAGATTTTTGACATTTAATTTACGCTACGTAGGAATTCAGAATTGCCATTTTATGAATTTCGAAAAAAAAGTATACTACGTAGGAATTTAGAATCAAGTTTGCGTAGATTTCACGCAAATTAGTGTTACGTAGTAATTCAGAATAGGGGTGTTTTGGTTGTACTTTAGTGAGACATTTCCGTTTCCAGCATATTCGTATAAAAAAATTGGATTGTACGATTTTTATTTCCGAATTGGTCTAAGAATTTGTACAAGATTGAAAGCATCAAATGAATTTAATTATCTTACACTAATCCTTTGCACCCGATAAAGCAATAGGGCGAGTGCAAAGAATTAAAAACAAAAATTTTTTAATTATATTTCTACTTCAAAATTTATTAATTCTTTCACCATTTAATTTATAAAATTTTTTTTTTTTTTTCAAATTTTTTCTACAAAATAATGTAATTTATAATTTAACAATTAGATTTGTTTTTTTTTATTATTGTTTAATTTAGGTTATAATTTAACAATTTAGTTTTTTTTTATATTATTTTATAATAAATATTTACCTATAATTTTATTTGTTTTTTGTTTTTTTTTTACAATATATATATTTAAATACATATTATATAAAATTATTTTTTGTAAATGTTTACACATTTTGGTTTATCTCCGTTACATTTGTAAGTTTGATTTTTTCACGACCAAAATCATAAACGACAAGACGCTGAGGTAATGAAAAATGTTTCACAGGATAATATTTTATTTTATTTGTAACTTGTGGTGTCATCATTGATTCTTTCATCATTTGTTTTGGATCGTTTGGTTTAAATTTAATACTACTATTCATAGTATTAATGTATATATTTAAATTTTTCATTCCAAAATTATTTGAATTAATTTTTGTATCATATTTTTGTGAAGATTCGGTAAAATTTTTCGTTGCTGCTATAAAATGTTTTTTGGGAATTTTTGGTATTCTATTACTACGTTTAACAATCATTGATTGTGCTAATTGCATATCTTTATCATAAGTACGTTGTCTTTCATATTTATTAAAATCATTTAAAAATTTTTCATTAAAACTCACATTTAATTTTGGATTATTTTCTAGTTCATCTTCTTTATATAATTGTTGTGATTTTGTTTTGAATTTATGTAGAGACGGTTGATTAAATTGACGATTTTTCTTATTGAAATTCATTGATGAATATACTGGGCTATTATTTTGTGTATATTGATTTTGCCTAAAATTTTCAAATGATAATGGAACAAATTTTGAATTCATGATGAAAAATCGAAAATTTACTGATAATATTACACTTTTGAAGTAGAAATATAAGATTTTTTATTTTATTATAAACCGAGATTTAATTATAAAACATCGAATATTGGGAAAAAAAAAAAAAAAAAAATTATTTTATTCAGTTTTTGACAATAAAAACTTTTTAATTTTTTTTTAGACACATTTTCCACTTAAACCAAAAAAAAAAGTAATATTTTAAAAATTGTTTTTTTGAAAAAAGTAAACTTTAAATAAAAATTTAAAAAAAAAAAAAGATCTAATATTTTAAAGAATTTTTGTTTAATGTTTGTTTGTTTGTTCAAGATTCACGTGTAGACCACTGGTTCGATTGCTAATAAATTTCACAGGAATAATTCTGGGAGTCTGGGGGGTGACATAGACTATGTCAAGTTCAAATAAATCAACATGTGCTTCAGAACCGTTTTAAGCGGCCCACTCATACGCAATATTATTGCTCAATATATTCTACAATATTTTTGAATGTTCATCCATACAAAACACAATATTATGGCACAATATTAATTTATAATTTAGTGCTAGCAAAAATGTTGATCAAAGCAGACTAATTTCAAAGGTATGCTTTAAGCTTTTTTTAAAAAAAAAAAAACAAAAAAACACCCTTATACCAAATTTAAAAAATTTACTCTTATAGGCCTCGAAGATATGACTGTTTGCTCTTGGTTCGCTCGGAAGATATATTCACTTTTTATAGATATGCTTATTAGTTCTTAAGAGGCTAATGATAGGTACCCAAACCACCAGAGGCAGAACGATGTTGAGAGGTGTGTGAGACATTCTTATACCAAATTAATATCAATTAATCATAATGTATAATAATTATGAGAAAAGTGTACATGTTTTTACTGTTCTACGTTTAAACTTCAACTGAAAGAATATTTCGCAATATTGTGCACAGAATACAATATTTCATGCAATATATTGTACAATGTATTAATACTACACTCAAATGATCAATTTTATTGCACAATGTCAATTATTGAGCAAAAATATTGTGTGAAATCGCTTTAAGCTTTTTCATTTTGGTGTGACCGATTATATTGGAATTTTGCATAAATGTTCCCCTGAGCTAACGGAATTTGTTGTATAAAGTTGGTGGGAATGTATAAACCCATTTTGACCCATAGTGTTTCCAAAAAAATTTTTGTTTCGTTTTGTGTTTTATTTTACAGGTTTAATTAACAGTCCAAAACAGAGGCTGAAACAAGGGTTTTGTTGAGTTTGGTTAACCCGTTTGGGCACGGGAACTCTATGAAGTTTGTTCAATCTTATTTGATGTTGAGCCGCAACAGTTTGACCTTTATTCCAAAAGCTCACCCAATTATTAAGACTATTCTTTGAGCTCTAGTCAAGTAGTGCTAAAGCTAAACTAGATAATTTGATTTCGACCTGCTAACCCGTTTGGGCACGACGGTCAAATGAAATTTTTTTAAATTTTTTTTTAAACCATCTCAAATCGTTTAATTATGTATCGTTTGATGAAGCTATAGTATGTAGATATCAATATAAATTAAAATTTTCACGTATTACATACTTCCGTTATTTTACATAAAATTTGGTTCTAAAGAATTTTTTTTATTAATGTGGCCCAAACACCTCCCACCACCTAACAATCATATATCTTCAAAATTAATAAAAATTGAAATTAAAATTTTGTTTTAAAGTATTAATTGGTCAGCTCTCCATAAATAGTTAATAATATACTCCTATACGTAATCTTTTAACTTTAAAGAAATTTGAGTGAAAATAAAGGATCAAAAGCAATCCTTTCAAATTATTTTAAAAATTTTCTATTTTTTTAAAGGCTTTAATTAATTTGAAAATCACTAAAAACGTTATTTATAATTTGTTGCTGACGTGAGAGTTTATGGATCACACATCTATGTTTATGCGGGGGTTCATATTTAATATATAAACTGCTTTTCCTTTGATTTTAAAGAACTTTCAAACTAATTTATGATTGAACACAACAAAAAGAAAAAAAAAATGAAAATAAATAAAGGATTAATTGTGATTATTGATTGATATTCAGGTTAATTGAGAATTATTTAGAATTATTTTAACTTATATTGTGTTTTGTGGGTATGCAGTCTGTTATAACCCCAATCAATCGTGTGTATATTAACCTGGTGTAACCTGGTATTCAAATATAACTGCATATATACAGTATTTACATATCATTAGTTGCAAGATATTTTAAACAATGCCCGATAAAGTAATTAAAAATTGTTATGGTCTAAATACCAATCAGGGATTATCGTGGGATTTTTTATTATATGTACGTAGGTGTATATAAATTTTTTGTGTACAAGATTTTCATGTAATTAAGTAATGATTTTGAAATTAATGGCAATCATTTAAATTTTTTCGTGTTTCTATATGTGTTGGATATTTCATTTAATGGGATTAAATGGAAAATATATATAATTAAATATATTTGTTTTAAATTTTAGATTTTTACCTAAAATTTTAATTTTAACAAAAATTTAATTTAGCTAAATATATTATTAGTGGACGAGAACGTCATTTTACCAAAAACTCTAAATAATTAATCAAAACTCAAGGTGAAGCAATTAAATAGGTAGGCTTTTCCAGACTTCTCCAGATCTAAAAGCTCGAAAAGGTACTTTTAAAGTAATAGCGTTCTGAGAACTTCGGTTTTACAAGAAAATGCAGTGTTGAGGTGTTAATATGATTGTTAAAAATCGTCTCGTAATAGCGATTGGGAGAGTGGGAAATTTTCAATGTCTGATATGCCATGGTAACTCAGGGATTTGTCTTCAGTTTAAATTTAATATTGTTTACCAGAAACTTTTTCTTCTGTTTAAGTTTTTCTCCCTGTGGTTGAGCAAAAAAATCAAGTTCTGGAGATTTTTCAGGATTTCGTTGGACTTTTAATCGTTGGACTAGCCTTTGTCAAAGATAGTTCTAAAATAAATTGTATATGCTTTTCTCCTTGCATAATGGGTTTTGTATTGTAAAGTCTGTTAATATTTCTTGTAAAGTCTGGTTATTTTAAATGGGACAGTTTCCATGCCCCTCCACATTACCCTTTCGCGAAGTCGCAAAAGTGTCAAAAAGTATTCATACGAAATTTCATATAATTGGATGAAGTATTCTCGAAACTTTTAGAAAATTTTAGACCCAATGATGCTATAGAATCAATTTATGAAAGCTACTCTTCATGTATTAACACCTAATAGTCTATATACTATATTTGAACTCATTCTTAAGGCTATAACTTGAGATTTCTGGAAAAGTATGTCTTTGTGTGGAAGCCTCTGGATCCTGTGCTCGGATTTGACCCATCTATGAACTGAACCTTACTAATGATGAAGAAAGCATTCATACTAAATTTCATAAAAATTGGTTGAATTTTTGAAAAAATTAACTCACTTCTGTTAGACCGAAGAAGTTGTCTTTTTCTCACCGAGGAACTTATAACCTTTCCTTCTACTGAAGAACAGCTAAAAAATGTTACATTTCGTTTTTACGACAGTTATAAGAAAAGGAAGTTTGGTAAAGTCAAATTTAAGTTTATAGGGGTTGAAGGGGATAATTCAAGATATGCTTATTAAGAAAGTTGTTAACGTTCTACTAAAGCTTAACTTTATCATTTACATACGGATTGCCAACTTTGAGGAACATTTAATGTGTAAGTTCGTATTAAAGTAATTTCATAGAATAAATTACATCGACAGTTTTAAACAATTCTATTGATAATTGTGACTTTTTAATAAACCTTTCTAAACGTTCGTACACAGGCACAACTATAATTTAATTTTAAAGTCATATTATTAATAACTTAAATATTTAATTCATGTATAAAATTGTTATCACATTTTGTTACATTTGAGTTCAATAATCTTTAAACATGTTAAAAATATTTAATACGTGCACATTCAATCAATAAAAGATTTTATCAAATCTAATTCAAATATATATACATATTTCAATATTTCAATTGTTACCTATATAACCAATACCGGAAGCAATTAAGTTAAAAAATTTTTTCAATATATTTTAATATAAATTCACATTGCAAATATACATACATATACATATTTAATCACCTACATTTTCTATTGACTTCGGAATCTGTTTAACAAAAAAATAAAAACACGATTCAAAACAATTCCAAACAATTCAAAACAAAACCAGGGAACATAAAAAAAAATTGTTTTTAAAACTAACAAAACCACATCACACCAATTAAGAGTAGAATGAACTCCAGGTTTTTCCGAAGAGAATCAGGATTCAGGAAAAACCAAATGTAAAATGAAAAATTGAAAAATATTGAGAAAAATAAAATAAAAACTGGGAAAGTGTAGTAGAGTAGACTGTGTCAACTCTGGGATACCCGTATAATCATAATATAGATTTGGTTAAATTTTAAATAGACAACGTATTAGGCTTTCAGTTATGAAAAAAAGAATATATAAGTTAAAAAGCAGCTCTTCGAACCTCTTCCACTACACTGACTATATTTTATTCAGACGTTGATTAAAGTTTCGTTAACTTTTACAAAATTTGACAAACATTTAGCTTTATTAGGTATAGAGAAATGCTCATAAAAAATATGAAGTTGTATGGCAGCTACTCGACCCCATGGCACTTCTCCAACAAACTTTGGCCATAAAACTAAACTATTTTTGCAAAAATTTCGTGAAGCAAAATGACTGGATTTCATTGAAGATGACGACTATTTTTAAGTAATCGTGTGGACGGACGAGGAGACGGACAGGCATACATAGCTAGGTCGATTTTCTTTACGATTCTGAACCGATCCATACCTTTGAATCTCTATCTACCTTCCTTCTTTCTCTGCGTCACAAACGTAATGCAAATTTTGTACACCCTTTTGACTATGACTACGAGTATTGAAATTTAAAATAAATAAGAAAACTTTTCATTTATCCTTATTTTTCTATATGAATCCTGAAAACAGGATTCAATCACATTGTTCTTTTTATTTTACAAATCAAAACTAGTATAAACATAACAATAACAAGAATTACAATTAAAACAGAACAAAAGGAATGCAAAAAAAAACAAAAATTTTGAAATTAAAATAAAAACTTTAAAAAATAGGTAGCCAGGTAATAAAGTTTATTTTATACTCTACTAGCTAATACCCGGTGCGCGTTGCTGCGCCTCTTAATAGTTAAATTGAAGTTAATAATACAGCAAAAAGTTAACACAAAAAGTACACACGGTTTACACATGTAAATTTTAATATGTATGAAAGCAATCTTTTTAAAAAGATTTTTCTAGGATTATTCTAGTAATTTTTGAAACTTTCTGTAATTCAAAGCAGTACAAACTACTTTCCAAAATTTAACGTAATTTACTTCCAAAAAAATTTTTTTGACTAACCGTAGGACCGACTGTTAACAGGCTTAACTCCATTTTCAAGTTGCTTCACACATATAAAATTTGAGGTCACCGGTCAAATCGTTTCTAATTTAGAGTAAAATAACCAAAAACTTTATAAAAAGCTGTTGGGCCGCAATGGGTTAATGGAACTTAACAAAATTTATTTTGGGGCTTTCTTGAAAGCCAAAGCAGAATTTCGTACAGTCGGACAAAATTTGGACACAAAATTTTTTTTTGACCAACCGTCGGCCCGACATGGGTTAACAAATTCCAAAACTGTTAATAGTGTCAACTCAATTCTTAAGGAGCATCACGTATACAAAATTTGAAGTCAATTGGTCAAACAGTTTCGAACTTAGAGTAAAGTATTGAAAAAACCTATAAAAAGCTGTTGGGCCGCAATGGGTTAATGGAACTTACCAAAATTTTTTTTGGGGCTTTCTTTTAAGCCAAAGCAGAATTTCGTAAAATCGGACAAAATTTGGACCAAAATTTTTTTTGACCACCCGTCGGCCCGACATGGGTTAACAAATTCCAAAAATTTTAATAGTGTCAACTCAATTCTCAAGGAGCATCACGTATGCAAAATTTGAAGTCAATTGGTCAAACAGTTTCGAATTTAGAGTAAGGTATTGAAAAAACCTATAAAAAGCTGTTGGGCTGCAATGGGTTAATGAAACTCAACAAAATTTTTTTTGGGGCTTTCTTTTAAGCCAAAGCAGAATTTCGTAAAATCGGACAAAATTTGGACCCAAAATTTTTTTTGACCACCCGTCGGCCCGACATGGGTTAACAAATTCCAAAATTCTTAATAGTGTCTACTCAATTCTCAAAGAGCATCACGTATACAAAATTTGAAGTCAATCGGTCAAACCGTTTTCATTTTAGAACAAAGAAGTTTAAATACTTGCACCACAGCCCCAACTTGGCGGTCCGTTAGAGCAAAATTTTTGGGCCACGATTTCCTTCCGAACCCAAAAACCTCTATATACAAATTTTCATGAAAATCGGCTGGGCAGTTTAGGAGTCTATTCGCTACAAACAAACAAACAAACAAACAAACTTTCATTTTTATATATATAGATAGATAGATTGGTTCAAAAAAAAACAAAAAGAAAGAGAAAACATTATTTGAAAATGAAGGAAATGAAAAGAGAAAGGAAATTAATGCATAAAAGTCTTTAAAAAAAACTTGATTCAATGGAATGAATTGAATTATTGAATGTTTTTTTTTTGTTATTGCATTGCTTTAGTACAATTTTATGAAATGAAATTTTTCTTTTAGTATATTTTTATGAAATTAAAATTGTACTAAATTTGAGGTAATAAAATCAAAAATATTTTCGAAAATTTATTATACTATTATCAGAATTAGATTTAAATTTATTGTCTTTAATCTTGACATTAGTCATTGTATGTTATTTTGGTTTCGTATTTCTATAATTATGAGATTCTGCAATGAAATTCAATTTTAAGTCGACGGCTGAAACAGTGACTAGAGTTGTTGAAGGCAACTCGCAATTATTTAATTTAGAAAAGACATAATGGGGTTAAAGTGCTGACCTTTTATTCGAGACGCGAGTTCCAAAGGTCGGCATTCAATCCCCATTGTGCCTTCTTCCAAATTTAATAATTATGAGATGCTCCAAGGAAATTTAATTCTAAGAGGCTTTGTAGAACAATGGTTATATTAATAGTTATTTAAATAGAGTATCAACATTTCTAACTTACCTCTCAAGTACTCCAATCAAGTACTCTGCACCTAGTTCATAAACCCATTGTGCCTTCTTCCAAATTTAATAATTATGAGATGGTTAGAGCAAATCTGATTCTGAAGTTAACGGCTGGATGGAATAATGATTATATTAATAGTTATTTAGATAGAGTATTGACCTTTCAAACTCAAACATGAGCAGTCTAACTATTGTGCAACTCTTTCATTTAAAAATGGAATTGTTTGTAAAATACAGTTTTCGTATTTGCTCCAAATTGGCCTTTCAAACTCAACATTGGCTCCAAATTTATGGTATAACCATACAATAATAATAAAACCCATATACATACAGAAAGACTGACTTTAGTAGTTCTTCATGTTATGAACGTACAGTTTTGGTATTATCTGAGTTATGCGGTTATACCTAGCATTAAAATTTTAAGTTTCCATCATTGGAAATATGACGAAGGTCTTATTTGATCTTAAATTGAGACCCATACATAACGGTTAAGCTCATAAAGTAAAGATTTTGATAAATGTTGACAAATAGAAAAATTTTAACTTAGGATAGATTTCAAGCTATATGCGTCTTACAATGTAATGAAGACGTTATGAAAGCCTGATATTATTATACCTGTACGAATAAAGTTGGAAAGGTTTACTAAATTTACCTTTTATTTTTTTTGGCACTGCAAAGGAGATAAGTAGACATAGATTCAAGTGCATTATTCGGATCACAATTGAAAAGGAAAACGGTCTAGTTCTGTGTGACCGTTCGTCCATCTAGTGCAAAAAGTTTGCATAGCTGCCATACGAACTATATTATAGTATGAATATCTTTAAGCTTGAGTTCCCAGAGTTGAAAGAGTTTTCTGTGACTCAAAATATTTCTATCAACGAGTTTCGTTATTTACAGTTGAAAACTTGTGCATTATAAATAAAAATTTATAAATGACTAATTCATGTTAAGGGCTGTTTTACTAATTCAAATATTATAAGTTTTCCGAACAATAAATACGACATCAATGTATGAGTACATTTCCATCACTGTCTGTAGTTGTCATGGCAACGTCATGTAGTAAATAACTCTAGTAATACATAACTATTATCTATAACGATTTCATACTTTCTGTTATGTTATACTTTTTCTAGAGGTGCAGGAAACTCATTTCTACTCAGTTTATGTTGCTAACGTCAAAAATTCTGATTTAATTCATCACAATTTAACGATTCACATAATTTACAATTTAACAATATTGAGAAAATATAACTATTCGATTTATTTACACAGACAAATTATTAAATTGCATAAAAATATTTTAACTTTTATTAATTAAATAAAAATATAAAAAAAAAAAACTTGAAAAAAATTTGTTGAAATTGTTGAAAAAACTTCATCCATCCTCCATATTTTTTTTTTTATTTTTTTTTCTGTTGGTTTTTGAATTTTAAATTGAATTACAGAGGAACAAAAAGAATGAATTTCGACAGCCTTGCAAAAACTAACATAAACTTTATTTTTTTATTATTTTTCAAATATTATTTATTAAAAAAAAAAAAAATATTGAAAATTGTAAAAGAAAACAAATTGAGGTTTCAAAATGGAAAAAAAAGAGAGAGAAAATATTTTAAAAGTATAAAACCGATTGAAAAAATATTAAATTTTTTTTTGCATATAAATTGGAGCAATTGGAGCAATTTGTTTTGAGTTGAAGGTACGATAGTTTTTAGTCTTTTGTATTTTTTTTTGAAAAAATGAGTTGAAAAAAATTTCAAGTATTACTTAATTAATTTTTTTTTTTTGCATTAAACGAATGAAAAAAACAATTTAACTTTTTTAAAAGTCAAAAAATAATAGTTTTTAAATATACGTTTGAATAAATATTTTTCTAAAAAAAAACTTTTAATGCTATCTAAAGTTTATATTTCAATGCACTATCGCATATGCAGCATCTAGGTAGTTTTCTATAGTTTTATGTTATAAAGTTCTAATTTTATTTTTCAATTAAATTTAATCATTAATTTTTACGTAAAGATTGAAATATCAAATTCACTTAGATAAAATACTTAAAGATTTTTAATGACAAGAGGATATAACATAATTTTAAAACCAAATTACGGTTTTTGTTTTGCAATAATGGAATTAATTGATTCTGAAGAGCAATATAATGTTTAGATAACTATATTGATAGTTGTTTAAACACAATTATAATATTTAATGATATTTAACAGATGATAAATTATGCTGGAATAATCATGTTAATTACATTTTAAAAAAGATAATAACATTACTAGGTTGTATTAGAAGGAGCGGCATTATATTAGATGATAAATCAGCTAAGTTATTATTCCATGCGCACATTATGTCACGTATAAGATACAATGTGGCGGCATGGTCGTGTTGTTCAAATATATTAAAAAAGAAAGTAAGCATTTTAATAAACAAAACCATCAAGATACTCTACAGGTTTAATTAGGGTATTCCGACTGATGAGTTATTCAAAACTATGCGGGATTCCTTAAGTTAGATGAATTAATAATTTTAGAAGAAGCTAAATAAATGTTTTATAATTGCTAAGACTTTTATACCAATTATAAGTTATTGTCTAAGTCTAGTATATTGTAAAATAATAATTGTAATTTCATGACATATAATTATGTATTATAAAATAAATAAATAACTTACTTGAATTATATTAATATGTAATCTGGTGTTTACATACTGTAGCTTACCACTGCCACCAATCGCCATTCAATATAAACTCGCAAGCAATGTCAAATAATCTAAAACCGCACTGTCTGGAAAGTGAAACTTCAAAATCATATTTTTTTTTAATATCAAAAAAATCAAAAAATAAACCAAAGAGTATAATTTTATCAGGAGAAGCGTTTTATTAGCTGAACTATAACTTAGTTTAAAGAGAACTCAATACACATTTATGTATGTGTGTATAGATAATTCAATACCTTAACATGTTTAGAAGTTTACAGAATTTTCATAAGGAAAAGTTAAAAAAGTTTTATTAGCACAATGAATCTGTCCTAAATTATCCTAGATTAATCAGTCCTAGTTTAATTCCAGTATTTTAGGTATTTCTTTGGGCTATAAATAAGTTAACACATATTCTATCCTCTTAAATTCTTTTTTAATTTTGAATTTTTTTTAAACAAAAAGTTAGTGCACTATTTATTTTGAAGTAAATATGACAACTTGTGTAACTCCACCCTGAGGTTAAACTTTAATTTTCAAAATTTTTAAAAAATAATTTGATTATTATATGATTGACAAAATTGTTCTTTTAAAAATCAAATATTAATTTGAACTTAAAATTGATTTCAATTTTGTGAAAATAAATCAATATGTTAAACCAAGGATTTTAAAGATGAACATTTGACCAAGGATAATTTTAGAATTAAAAAATTTACCATAAATTTAAGTTTTTTTTTAATATTAAAAAATGGAAAATGTAGAATTAGAAGTTTAAAATTTAAATATTTTAAATTTCCATTTCATAACATAAATTTTGATGCAATCAAACAATAATGACGTTAGAAAATAATTTGAATAAAAATTAACAATCTGCACTCTGCGCATTTCTTTTTTAACTTAGAGCGTCAGAGTTCGGATAAAATTTTAATCTGAGCATAGTTTGGTCTGAGCGCTCGACATCTGCTCTGAGCACTGATCTAATGAGAAAAGGAACAACACCCAAAAGATTACTACGATATAATTTTACTAAGTTATGACCGAGGTTTGAAACCGAGACTTGAAAGGTCAAAGTCCTAATCACTACACTATGGGTCTCAACTTTACTGTGAGAAGTAGGTAATTGGTTAGGAAGCTAAATTTTGATTAAAAATTTTGCAAACGCTTTTGTATTTGTTCGTCTATCGGTCCAATTCGTTTTAAAGTTATTTTTTAAAAAAAAATATAGGGGTGAAAGAGAAAGAAAAAGTTTATTATTGCAATTGGATTCTAATGGGATTAAATTTTTTTTTCAAAAATGTACGAAAAAAATTCTAAAAATCAAAATCTGATGGATTTGAAGTTTTTTTTTTTAAAGTTCATTAAATTTTTACCTAAAAGAACAAAATAAATGCAGTAAATTTCCAAATATGTATTTTAAAGTAATTTATCATGGTGAACTTTAAAAAAAATATATTTTCATCAAAAAAACAAATTTATTTTTTGGAAAAACTTTTTTATATTTTATCTGGAATTGTTAAACTTAAAAAACCTATTTGTCTTCTTTCGAAAGATATTTGGAGAAAAAAAAAACAAACTTTCGAGATCAAAAATTTCTTGACATTGACATATGATTGCGTATTAAGAACATGTTACATGACCCAGTAAAAGTCATATTTCTATGGTACCATATTGTACGTGATTTTATCTTACATAGTATATATACATTCAATAAATCAATATAGTAGGTATCCATGATGGTATACTCAACGAATGTACCATAAATTTCAGTTTTGATTTCGGTTTTTTTTTGACTTTAGCAGTTGTGTTTAATGTTTAGTAAATTTGATTTAAAAGATTAATTAAAGGTGAATTTAGAGTAGCATTTCAGTTTAAACGTCATACAACATAAAAAAAATTGCAAATAAAAGAGAACTTAATAAATTATTTTTATACGGTTTTGATAAATTTTAAAAAAATTTTTAGATCTAGTAATATGCAGAACTAATTCCATGAATCCTTAAAAAATGGAAGTAGTTTTAGAAGGAGAATTTAGCAGGTCTTTCATTTGTGATAGAGCTTCTACATATACTATTTTTGGTAGAGTTGCAAATAGAAATGTTGTTGTTGCTGTCCTTTTATGGGGGATAGCATTGTATGTGTCATCCTAACACGTAGGCCTTGTGGTTCCTTGTGTATCCTGCAATCAATACTTTCTATCAATTTATAAGTAGGATTATATATTTTCTTTATGTTATATATTAGCATATTTAAATTATATTTGGTTCCCAAGGGGATTTGTTAAGAAAAATTATTTTTCAATATTTTTTTTTCAATCAAAAAATTCATGACGGGTAATGCAATCAAATCCGTACTAATCCACCAAGGCCCTGCAAATAGAACTAAGTTTTTTGAAGTTTTATAAAATATTAAATAAATATTTCTTAAACATGCCTTAAATTTTGATTAAAAACTATTGCTGGACAATATCTGAATTTTGAATCTGTTTGACTCTGTCACTGGAAAGTCGGGTTCATTTCTGCATTATTTAATCTAGTATAATTTTAACTAATCAGTTTCTAAACTATTTATCACTAAGTTTTTAAATTTATAAAGTTTAAAAAAAATTTTTTTATGAAAAATTTCCCAAACTTAGAATGAGGGACTCAGAACCAAAGTGGCCTAACTCACAAAAAGCCACAACGCTTAGGCCACTAGAATAAAAAATGACCTTTTCACGTACACATTCCGATATTACTTCTAATGCTTATGCCCCTTATACTGTTATATACGTATAATATTCGGTATTTCATTATTTTCCTGTACAAGTTGAAGTCAACGAATCTGCAAACTTTAGTTTCGTCAAGGATCAGCTTCAAATCTTCTAGGCGTTTGTGTTAAATTTTTGAAATCTTTAATTCTCATATGAGTTATTTTACTTAACCTAAGAATTCACTAGACTGGGAATTTTTATTTTGTTTCTAAATATTAAATAATTTCTTATTTTCCTTTTGTTTCTTAATAGATCTATTTTCATCATTTGTGCTAATTCTATATGTTATCGTTCCTTATAAGATGATGATAATGTTGTTAAGAAATTCTAGATTTTCCCTACTTGAATTATAATTGTTAAATAAACTAAGAACCTTTCTTTCACTCTAATCTTAATTTTAAAAGGAAGAATAAAAAAAAAGTATTACTCATATCCGTATGAATAAAAAAAAAAATCAGGATTCCTTATAAAATTTCATAGATAGGTATATCTATTTTTACATGTATGTATATATTATTTAAAGGTCTCTAATCAATCCTCACAGGAATGTAATTTTCAATTATAAGAAGAAAATGTATATCAGGAAAAACAAGTAATTTTATTTTTTAAATAAACTTTGTTAAACATTTGTATATAAATTACACTGGAATGCATAATTATACGGACAGAGACAATACAAATTCCGTTTAAGGGGTTTCTAGATGGATTACAATAATTTACTCCCTAATGATTCAAACTGCATTAAAATTTCTACTACAATTGATTTGGTCCGAAATATTTTTATTAATATAAGTGGGTGTATAAGTTTTGTAAACAGGTGTACAGATCGAATCGGTTTTAAAAAGGATAACTAAATTCAAAAATATCATTTAATCCTTGTGCCAAATCGTGTCAAACCCAAAATAAACCGATTTGTTGCTATGCTTCTGAAAAATTTTCAACTCAATTGATTTAATCGTTTAAGCATAAAGAAAAATTGACTGAGCCCTCGTGCCCAAAGAGGTTAACTGAACTTAACAAAAGTTTGTTTCAATATCTATTTTGAACTAAAATTCACCGTGCAAAAATCAACCCAAATCTGAAATAAAATTTTTTGGAAACCCACCAAGCCGAAATGGGTTAATATATTTTATCCAACTTTATAAAATAAGTCCCATTAGCTTAAACAAACATTTGTGCAAACTTTCAACTCAATTTCATCACATTGGTTACGGTTTAAGCTCGATTTAAAAAAAATTTTAAATTTTCATTACCTCTTCGTGCCCGAACGAATGTACTAAACCCAGCTAAAATTTGTCTCAGGTTTTTTTCAAACATTACTTCGTACTTTAAAAACCGGTTTAAAACTTCTTATAAGATTTATTCATATCTTTCTCTCATTAATTATAATTTTTGTACACCAGTGTATAGTACTATTTTACCGCATTGAATTGTACTTCATGAATATTAAACTGCTAAAGAATATATCTTTAAAAAGCATATTGTCTTACTTACCTTGTTACTCTTTCCTCGTCTTCTCATTCTAATGAAAGATTGAGATCTAGTTTCTTGTAACAAGGATTTGTATAAATTTTTTTCTTAAACTTTTAAAATAAAAAAAAAATATAAAATAAAAAAAAAATTATAAAAAAAAAAAATTGTAAAAAATAATAAAAATAAATCTGAACAAAATCTTTGAATTTTTTATTGCGTATTAAAAAGCCATTTTTTTTTTAAATTCTATTTTTTTATTAAAACTTTTTTTTTTTATTAGATAGAGTCATTACCGATATAATTGTAAGGAAATAAAAAATTGAATAACGAATAAAAGAGAAAGAAAGAGATAGAAGAAAGAGATGAGAGAAGGAGAAAAAGATGTAGGAAAATAGAAAAATGAAAAAAATAATTTAAATAGTAATAGAAGTTGCAGATGATGTGATTTTTTTATGATTTCTATTACCGCATTATTTTTATGATTATGTTTTTATTTTTTTTTTTTTTTAAAAGAATGCGATTTATCTTACACTGAGCTGCATTTATTTGAAAATATTTAAAAAACATAGTGTTAATTTTGGATATAGCTTGAAAAAAAATTTAGACAGGCATTTATGTTACAGGTGTTTAAAAATTGCAAATTTTATATTTTTGACACCTTTTAGCTTCTAAATTGGGAAATTTAGATGAAAGAGCCATACTAATTTTCTTAAAATATTTATACTTATTTCTTAAGATCTAACTCCTCTCAACTTACTTAGAGTTCCTAGCTCAAACCGTTTAGAAGATATAAGTGGTCAAGAATTTTGCAAAAATTTTGTTTCACATAACGGTTATTTAAAGTATATGTATAGCCCACAACTACCGTATACATTTGTGTCAAGTATATTTATAAAGTTTATAAGAACATGTGTTTAATTTGGTGTTCAAGATTGAAAGTTTATCTTGTGGAACTCTTATTGTAATTTTTTAAATATAGGAATTTCGCGAACTTTGAGAAGCAGTTCCGTAAAGGATAGAACTACAGAAAAAAGTGCTTTAATGAAATTAATTTTTTATAATATCTATATGTAGTTAAAATTTCTTTTATATATTTTTATTGGTGTAAAAGTTTTATTTCATACTATTTGCATTATTGTCAGCTCTGCTGAGTCGCCACCTCATTTGGAAATAATGTTCCCATACATAATATAGCTCACATAACCATGATACCGGGTCTTAAGACTCCCAACATAAGTAATCAATGTCAATATCTTGATTTTCAAGTTTCGTAGAACGATGATTGAATTACATAACGTGACCTAATCATACTTTCATTTATTTTGCAATGGTTTATACTGTGAATACTTCAAAATTAGCAACTTAATGTGAATCTCTACTAATGACAGTAACTGTACTTAAAGTACCTTAATTTTTTTTTTATTTAATTTTTAAATATGTTACGTTATGTACTGAAATATGGAATTGTTAAAGTTTTAACGGTTTTTTTCATATTTTTTTATTTTTATTTTTCATTTAAAGACTTTATTATATTGAAATTCAGATTATTTTTTTTATACTTACCTCTACCTACCTCTACCTTTAAGTATATGCTTATTTTTTTCCTTTTTTTTATTATTCCTTCAGGATATTATTTTCTGCGACAGTACTTAGGCACATACAAATTCAAATGCCAATGACATATGATTCTTCTTTTTTCAACTTATGTTTTATTTTTTTATTTAATTTGTTATTTTTACTTTAATGGGCTGATGGTAGCATAACGGTAAATCAAGTACAGTTGTGATTTTTTTTTATTATTTTGTTTCATTAAATATTAAAATTTTATACAATTAACAAAAACAACAACAACTTTAAAAAAGTAACAACTATACATATATTACAGTACGTATAAACTTCGACTAATCTTTACAGTTATTCGAAGTTTGTACGTACAACAAAAATCAAACCACATGAAAGTATGTAAAATAATTAAATATATGTACAGCACTGTATGTTACTGTTGTTTTTTGAAAAAAAAAACTTTAAAAATATTTTTTCCAAAATATGGAATGGAGGGAGTTGGGAGATAGTCCTGATTTTTTTTTAATTTTAAAAGGAAACTGAGAAAAAATAACAACCTGGGGAATATATTCACTTGTATCCTATACCTGTACCTAAAAATGTTGTTTCTTTTATATTATTTCTAATGAGATTCGTAAAATTTCATTTATTTATATAAAAAATAATGTTTAACATAACGGTACATATATGTTATCATTATTATTACAGTTATTATTTTATACCGTTATGTATAGTATTTTTGTATTTATTTTGTAAGTTCATTGGTTTTTTTTTTTGCAACAAACCCAACCATTTGTTATTAGAGAGCAGAGCTCATCATCCAACAACAACAACAACAACTAATTGGTATGAGACTTTGTTAATATGTATTTTGATTCAAAATCGAATCGGAATATGTGTAACCACCCCATTATTTTTGTTTTATATTTTTAATATAATTTTTTTTTTTCATTTCTATTTCTTATTATAACTGTTATATAACTTTATTTTTATTATTATTTATATTATTTATATGTAAATACATTATACAATATATATATTATTTATATTTGTACATATGTATCCACGTATGTTAACGCGAAAACCACCATTATAATGAACTCCCTTGGGGTGGTTAGGTAAAAACAAAAAATAAAAAAAAATTAAAATAATAACGGGGAAAAAAAACCGTTATGAATTATATGAACTGAGATTAGAGTTTTCCACCTTAATTTATCCTTGCCAGTACACCATTATCCCGTTATGTACTTATATTCGTATGTTAACATGGATGAAAGTATTTGTTGTTCCACCATTATCCTATCAGACTTTAGTGCTCCCCATTCACAAATTTATATGTATGTGTGTGTAGATGAATTTAATGAGGGCTTCATATATGTAAGTATTTTTGTGTAATTCTGTAAAATAAAAATGCGATGAGAACAGGGAGGCAAATGAAGAGATCTTGAGGCTAGGTATATATATATATATATATATATATTCTTGATTTCTTGACGTGGAAATTAATAAATTTTTATATGTGTTCTTGTGTGGGTTGAAGCGATGTACAAAATCAAGTACAAGAACGTGTAAATTTGTAGAAAAACATGTTTTAATAGATGAACATTACTATACTTATATATACCTACGTAGGTTTGTATACACTTACGAGTATATGAAAATATCGAAGTATGTATAGAAATTTTTTATAAAATAATGAGAGATGGGAAAGAAATTAAATTCCCTTATACAATTGCAACCCTATTTTAATAATTTCTATTGTTTTAATGTTTTAATTTTTTTACTTTTTTTTTGTTTTTTTTTTTTTTTCCTACAAAGTGAAAACAAATTAATACCTGTGTAATATGGATTAAAAAGATAAAGTGAGTTTTATATATATGTATGTATATGATATGGAGTCAGAAGTCAATTGTATAACAATTTTTTAATAAGAATAATATAAACATAGGTAACAAAGTTCGATAATGTGTAAAAAAAATTAAGTTAAAAAATAAGTACTGGAAAAATCATAGGGTTCTTAAAAATGTACATTTTCAATATTTCACAATATATAACTACCATTAAAAGTTTTGGATAAACAGTATTTAAATTTATAATAATTTCTTAGAACTTGTTTTTGAATTTGATTGTAAAGAAAAAATTGTCTGAAATAAGCTTTCTTCAGCTTTAAAGAAGTCCTTCCTAAATTAGGAAACTATTAAAACCTGTTAAAGTATAGTGGTCGAACTATTGTGAATAACATCAAACAAATTTGGACAAGTTTTTAAATTACCAGGTGTTCAAACATAACAAG